>OY855910.1:30878358-30880858 GCA_963693305.1 Meandrina meandrites
CGATTCGCTGAAAACAAAACCAAACAGAAACAAAATAAATACAGAGCAAAAACTAAACGTGAAATAAATGAAACAAGCACAAAAAATATATAAAAATAACGAAACTTACAAGATTTGTGTGGCCTTCACGACGACGACAAAACGTACACTGACAGCGAAAACTAAATATTAACTACTAAAGACGCTATACAGAACAATAGAAATAAAGAAAAGAATGAACACGAAAATATGACAAGTTACGTAATCCCACAATAACCGAAGAAACTAATTACCATGAAAAACATGCACGGAAAGAAATAAAAACGAGAAAACAAAGACTTGACGAGAAACAAAAAATTAGTGAGGCCTCGTGGCTACAATCAGTTGCTGTTAATATAATAATGTCGAAAATTGAAGGTGGCTCTGAAGCCACTTGAAGGAAGTTTTAATGCATCAGTCAATTCCAGCAGTGCCCATCACCCCCCGGGCAACCGCGGGGCATTTCCTAATGTTGCCCGTCCCAAGGGTGGGGCATTTGCGTACATCGGGTTGACCCCCGGGCATTTGACACGTGGTTTCGAAACCGTGGAGTGAGTCGCGTATTCGTGATGGAGGCGTTTATAGGCCAAGACGTGGACTACGTTGCAGATTAGTTAGTCCATGAAGGACTAGAGAAGCTCGTGGATGTCCGTGGGTGTTTTTAAAGGTATATTTTCTCAATATTAGATATTTCTTCATTGCTAAGAAGCAACAACTTGTATTATATTATATCACCTATCGAGAGTTTGAAAACAATCAACCCGGGAGCGGGGCATTTGCCCGGTTCCTTCATCCCCACCCCGGGGAATTTGCCAATTTTTTTTAAAGAAATGCTAATGCCCGGGGGTTAGCCCAGTGGGGGGGGGGGGGATGGGCACTGTTGGAATTGACTGATGCATAACTTTGCAAAACGTTTTGTCTTAACGTGCTGATCATTATTCAATACTGAAAAATGCGGATCACTAAGCGACTCGTTTTTGAGTAATAAGCACTTAAAGCAAATATAAAGTGTGTTTTTAACAGGTTGTACTGTTGCCATGGTAAACAGTGATGTCATGAAAATAACCACAACTTGTTCATTAATGACTGAACATTTGTTTGACATTATTTTATTAGCAGCAACTGATGAAGATTTATAATAATGACCACAAAAATCATCAAGCTGAATAGTGCTGGAAACCATTGTGAGCCTTCTCTGACCGTACATGATTTATATAAATTTGACCATAATGCTGAGGTACAGTTTTTAGCTTCTTCTAGTCAAACAGTATTCTGAAATTCTCAGCAATTCCAAGTTTAATTACCTTTTGTCGGTTCTGTGGTCTTTTGTGATTTGATGGGGGTTTGGGTCCATCAATTCCTCGCTTGCCGCTGCTCCAACTCTTGTTGGGAGTGTGGGATGGGGAGCAAGTGAAAAATTAACGGACCTAAAAACCCCATCACATTACAAAAGACAACACAAACAATAAAAAAGTAATTAAACTTAATTTATCTACCTTACAGTAGATCACAATTTGAGATCTGAAGTTTCGAAGTTCAGTATTATATGGAGCATTTCTCTCGATCAGTTGAATCAAACGGCATCCTCGGTTAGACGAGGCAAAACGAAGTAAACCGGGCAGAAATTGTAGCTGCGAAAGTTTTCTATAAAAGAAGAAGAGCCCCTGGGAAACGAGTCTCTCCAGACCATTTCCAAGCGACTCTGCGAATGCTGGCTCCTGATTGAGCAACAAAAAAACCCTTGTATTATTTTGCCCAATCGGCGAACAGTAACTTCAGGGTCACTTTCGAGTGTTCTTACACGGCAGTTATTGTATCGGCTATATTTTATTTTAATTAGCGTAAGATAGCCGAAAAAAGTCGGAAGTCAATTCCAATGCCAGAAAGAAAGATATCTCAACATCCAATGGTAGTTTTTGTTTGGGCCGATCAGAGGTATCATAAGTAGAAATTGTGACTTGTTTACCTGTGCAATGCATTGGGGGCGGTTCGGCATACTCGTGCAGCCCGCACTGCGTGCATTTCTTTGCAGCACGGGAATATTCCACTTGGCCGAAAAAATAATCCGAAAATAAAAAAAAAAAATAAAAAAAATGAAATGAGTGATTGATGTAAGCTTTTAGGTCCCAATTTTTTGAAACTTTTATTTGGCGTTAAAAGTATTGCAAGTACTAGCTTGTGCGTTTGATTTTACCTTTTTCTGACTTTATCTCAATATTTTTCGGCCGACAGCAACTTTTCCACGCTGCGTACATTGTTTTAACGCACGTGCCAAACGAGATCAGACGAGTGTGCCAAACGGCCGCCAATGCGTCGCATACAGGTAAACAAGCCACTATTTCCGATTCCTCTGATCAGTCCAAGTGAAAGTATCCGGGTAGATCTTGAAATATATTTCTTTCTGACATCCCAAATGATTCCCCGACTTTTTTGTGGTTCTCTAATGTAAACTGAAATAAACTGCCGTGTAAGAACACACGAA
>OY855910.1:30885858-31043358 GCA_963693305.1 Meandrina meandrites
AAAATTTTTTAAAGTAAAACCAGTGAGCAGCGCGTCTGCGAACTACTTGAGTTGTAAAACTTTTTTATTTTCTCCTACGCGTTTCGTGTGACTAGCGCACACTTCTTCAGGGAGTTTAACAATACAATCAAGTATACCTGTGTATATACCTAGATACAGTTCTGCATTTCGCAAAAAACAACACCTACGGATTTGCGTATACAAACCGCTCGGTAATGCGTCTAGGAAACAGGCGAAAAAATATTATTAAGGTGTGACATATTTTAAGTGTGACATAACTATTTGGGGCCCACAGTTTTAGCTAAAACTGTGGGCCCCAAAAAGATCAGCATCTTTGCTTGTGGTTAGATTTTCAGTTGATCCGATTTTCTGTTGGTTGATACGCTGGATTCAATCATATACCGACGTAAAAATGCATTTTCTCTCTTTTACCTTATTTTGCAATACCATTGCAACTTAGAAGGTCCAATTCCAACGGACAATCATATACCGTTTGTTCTCAGCAATAGTCAGTTGTCAACTTTTACCGATTGAAACCTTTTGACTTTGAAGGAAACGCAAATTATTCCTTTTCAGTTAATAGAATTATTTTGAAATAATTTTATTCGAGTTCTTTGATATCAATAGGCAACAGTACAATGCAAATGGAAACTACATTGTGCAACATCTTAGTCGTGGATTGAGGATTTAGAGTAACATAACATAACATAACATACAGGGGCACCCAACGAAACATTTTCACAAAATACAACATAGAACCCATAAGGATGATAATTAAGCACTGTTAAGGCATGATTTTCAATTTTTTTTTGTTGCTGGGAAAAAAATATCTGTTCCGCACTCCCAGCAGGATGGTAAGAGAAACTCCACTCCCAGCTATGTTGGTAGAAAAATTCCCAGCCAGCTGACGGTGCCACTCATTTTTCCCAGCCAGCAACTGAACAAGACAATAAGAGGACAAAAACTAACGCTTGTCCAGTATATCTTCATTTTCTGGCCTTTTTCTACCCGCTAGGAGATGCTACAAATTCTGAAAACAGCATTTCAGAGATTTTTAGTACTACCCTGGACTTGGAAATGCCATTTTGATCAATTTCTTGTACAAGTTTCCCTTCAATAACAAGATTTAGGAGAGCAAGGACTTCTAAAAATCACTCTTGTTTATATCAGATTGTGTTTAACATCAAGCAATCACTTAGTTTTAAGGAGGCTCACAACGGTTTCCAGCAATTTCAAGCTCTTAAACTTTGATGGGCCAGTACTACAAATCGTTATCAATTGCTGTAACAATAATGATATCGACCAAATGTCCAATCATTGCTGAATAAGTTGTGGTCATTTTCATGACGTCACTGGTTACTATAGCAACAGTTTTACCTGTGAAAAACACCCTTAATTTTCCTTTTAAGTGCTTATAACTCAAAAACGAGTCCAGTGACCCCCATTTTTTATTATTGAATAATGATTGGCATGTTAAGATGCAACTTTTTGCAAAGTTAAAAAACTTTCTGCGGAGCAGTTTCAGAGCCACCTTAAAAAAATTCGAAAAGTGTACCTGCTCTTTAAGTCGAACATTCTACTAATTATTTAAAAGCTCCAGACAAACTAGTGCTTTTGTGATTTCCCTTTGCGAGTTTCCGGCCGATTGAAATGTGAGCGGTCTTGTTCAGCAAGCAAAAAATTGTTCTGTTTTCAATTTAAATTAAGCTTACAGTTAAAGTGTTGACACCATCATTTTCGCTAGATGGAAAGCGCTTCTTTTATCCCCCGAAAATTTGAAGTCTTTTGGCTTTTAAAGAGGCATTTTGAAGCTAAATGATGTTGTTGTGTGACTAGCTGAAAAATAGCGCCATTGACAAGTTGTCAATCTATAAATGAACTCACCCGTGAAGAAATCGGTGGGCGTTTTTCAGAATCATGGGGTTTGCTTGCAAGCGTTCCCTCGCTGCCCTACCCCCTCCCTGCTCCTTTTCTTTTTTGCTCTCGCCCCAATTTTCGCGCGACCAGAATCTTTACTCCCGCGACACATAGCACTTCGTTCACACGGGAACGCTTGCTATGCAGGCTAATTTTGGGAATGAATTTAAACATTATATTCAGTTGTAACAAAACAAAAGAAATAGAGCATTGAATGATACTATCTTATTATTACTACTGACGGCACAGGGCCAGGTCGGGCTCCAAATGATACACTCTCATTGGCCATCTTTTACAATCAAATATGTTGCTCTACTAAGCATTGCTAACAGTGCAATGAAAACCAGGCTACAGTTATTATATAAAAATAATCCAAGTTTATTGGTGCAAATTTTTCTTCATTTGATTAATAACCTAACAAACAACCAAAAACGTTTTTCATTTTGCAGATTCAGAAACTGTTAATCTTTGGCTTTGACATCAAAGGACCAGCAAGTCCTGCAAGAAAAGGCAGGCTGGGTCTTAGTATAGGACATTTTTTTCAGAATACTGAAAACCATTTTTTTGTTTTGCACACAGAAAATTATTTTAGAATAATATCACCTCTCTTCTTATAGATCTGCTGTACCTTTTTTCTTGTCCACTTTTCAATCTTCTCCAAGGTCTCCTTAAACACTACAAATAAAACAATTGTATAAAATATCATGAGACACAATTTCAATCAGTAATCAAATTCCTTTTAAGATGGTAGTCTATTTCTGTGAATCAGTTTGATTTGAATATTGCATTCAAACATCTGTTAATCTTGAATCACTTATTAACATCAAGGCATCATTCGTATGAACCAGCAAACATCTAAATATAAACAGTACAGAGAGAGAGAGAGGGTTGCAATAATAATCAAGCAATAAGTGCCCATTGTCAGAAACTCAACCAGACCTGCAGAAAAAGTGTGACAAGAACCAACAATGAATGCTCATCATCATAAGCCTGACTCAACCTGATGGAAGAGAGAGGGTCACAAGAATGAACAAGCAATGAATGCTCATCGTCAAAAGCCTAACTCAACCTGATGGAAGAGAGAGGGTCACAAGAATGAGCAAGCAATGAATGCTCATCGTCACAAGCCTAACTCAACCTGATGGAAGAGAGAGGGTCACAAGAATGAACAAGCAATGAATGCTCATCGTCACAAGCCTAACTCAACCTGATGGAAGAGAGAGGGTCACAAGAATGAACAAGCAATGAATGCCCATCGTCACAAGCCTAACTCAACCTGATGGAAGAGAGAGGGTCACAAGAATGAACAAGCAATGAATGCTCATTGTCACAAGCCTAACTCAACCTGATGGAAGAGAGAGGGTCACAAGAATGAACAAGCAATGAATGCTCATCGTCACAAGCCTAACTCAACCTGATGGAAGAGAGAGGGTCACAAGAATGAACAAGCAATGAATGCTCATCGTCACAAGCCTAACTCAACCTGATGGAAGAGAGAGGGTCACAAGAATGAACAAACAATGAATGCCAATCACCACAAGCCTAACTTGTTTGTAAGGAGGGAGGGTAGAATTAAATTTTTTGAAAGTCAGGACTAGTAAAAGACTGACACATACAGCTTACAAAAATAATGATAAGTGTTTCCATGCACTGTTACATTTAAGTACCCAAGTTCACACAGCTGATACATCACAGTTGCACTTTGGCAAGTGAAACCGTAGTCTGGCCTGACAAATTTGTCAGGGGCAATCTCAAAGAAGGGCTTAAATTCACTTACGATCATTGGGCATTAAAACTACACTGTGAAGGTACAGTACTGATGCCCATCATTGGACATAAATTATGTACATACAAGTAATAATGTAAAGTTGTAAAAAACATGGGCATACAGTATGTTGCCCAGTTTCCGGCCACTTTAGTTTGTAATCGCTATAACTTCGTGAATATGCACGGAAAACATTTCAGTTTTCTATCAAATAAAGTACATTTACTTACCTTTAAAATGTACAAAGGTTGGCTGCCTTCCTCGAGTATTAAAGGAATTATGCCATTTTTAGCAAAGCTCGTAAGTTGCCCAGTTTCCGGCCAGCTAGTCCAGTTTCCGGCCATTGAGATAAAGAACATTTTCCTTGAAGCCGCTCGACTTTAGTCGACTCGTACCGACTTTTCAGTCCCTATATGAAACAGTTATGTCTGAATGTTGGTTTATTCGGCAATGATTTCTCGTCTGTTTTACGAAAATTGTGTACGACCTCAATGACCCGTTCGCGTTTCTGGATCTTCTGCTTATTCAGTCGTTACATTTTTGTTGACAACAGATATAAATATTTTCTGTATGCTTGCTCTAGCTGTACGTTTTTGTACTTATTGCTTACGTGTTATTAATTTTTCGAGCAGTAGATTATAAACTTTAGTTATTTCACTGACAAAAACTAAGTTTTGAATAATTTGTCGTTAGGTGGCCGGAAACTGGCACTGTAGCCCCAAATCTTTGAAATTCAGAAACAGCTAAATTCTAGCTTGTGATGACACTTCCCCTAATCAATTTCATCTTTAATCTTAAGTCTGTCAAAAAATTACGAAGCTCCTTGATATATTTCGTATGAAACGAGCTATTTGTTTTTATACGGTAGCTTTGGTGTGCAGTGAAAAGCACAAAAATTAGCCGCTAAACGTTTACTCGCCTGAACAAAATTCATCGTTGCTCGGTCTTTTTTTGTCCAAAAAGCCCGCTAAAACCATCAATTTGTACCTGAAATGTTCTTATTTCCTTCAGTACGCTTCGGTGGACGAGAATTGAAAATCCCAACGAAAAAAAACGATTTAATTTTTTTTGGCCGGAAACTGGTACCGGCCGGAAACTGGGCAACACACTGTACTGTAACATGACCGAATATTCTTTGCAAGCTGTATCCAAATGAGGAATTTCAGTTATCACAGATTTTATAAAATAGAGGCTTCGCTAGAGCTGTGGAGGGAAATTACTTTTTAACCGTGAAGACATTATTAAAATAGCACTAAATGAAGTCCTAACTTAACTTTTGTCTGGAAAACACACTGCCAACAATGCTTTAAACCGAATCAAATCTGTGAATAAAAATATGAATACTTCTGTTAGTTCATTCATTTCGTTTCAGCTGTGGACGAACATCACGAAAACTTCAGCATGCAGATAACAAAACAATGGAAAATTAAACTTACATGGAAATGAGGAATAAATTCGCTCACAATGAGACAAAAGAAGCCTTGAATTAGTTTGAATAATCCCGCGCGCCCTGTAAAATACCGATCGACAAGATCGATAGACTGTTCACAGCCCTCTATTTTTTCGTGTTTTGTTTTCGATCAATGAGCGCGCGGTGAGAACGACTAGAAAACTGGACGCCAGCGCAAAACGGAAGAAGCAAGGGGGTGGGGGCGGAGAGCGAAAAAAATAGAGGGGCTGTAGACATCTTTGAAAATATTGAATTTCCCGTTTCTCCAGAAACGGAAAATTCCCATTGGTTGAAAGGCGGCAAAAGTGTCATGACCTTGACAACGGCCGATCATGATTGCTTGCAGGCGCGTCTTGCGGTTCGCTCGAGTTGTCATTTCTGTGTTTTGCGATGGATCGATAATTTATTGGAACGCTCGTTGGAGAGATTTCCAAACGTTTCGTCTCTCAAAGACAAGCAGAAAGAGGCCATTCGCCACCTTCTTTGTTCGAAGGACGTAGTTGTAATTTTACCAACTGGTGCCGGATGTTATGACAAAACAAATGCAAGAAGATGGGAATGTTGTTGTTCTTGTTGTAGCGGTACTACAGTCAAAAGAAATGAACCTTCTTGCTTGAGGCTACTTTGACGGATTTTGCTTGCGTTGTTCAGGATTCTTTGGCGAATCACTTTACTGGCATAACTTTTGCTTCGCCGAAGACATGTGAGGCGAACGTGACATTCTTTTGAATCGCTCGTCACGATCAACTTTCCTTTCAGGAGATTCTACGCCATCTATCGGTCGCGCTAGAGATTTCTTTATAAATGCAATATTGCTTGCTGCACTTCTAGTTGTAGATGCACAAGATGAACACACTCTACTAGAACGAAATTCGTCTTCTTGCACTGCAATTCCCAAATCGACCAACACGTCTGCCAACTTTCGCCGTAAAACACCTTCGCGTTTTGGCCTCACAAATAAATTTTCCGTAGAGATGTACGATGTCTTGCCGAAGTTCCCCAAACGAATTGCGAAGGAACACCCGAATATTCTGCAAAAATCGGAAGGACCGCTTGATTTGGCTTACTGCCTCTTTTTGTGGTAAATTTATAAACAAGCACTTTACCGCTCAATTTTATTGGTTCGAGTTAATTGAAAGGTCAAGAGGCGGAGTTGTAAATTACAAGGCGATGACAAGGGGAGGGGTCTAAAACTTGCACTTTTATTCAAAGATGTCTACAGCCTCTCTATTTTTCTTTCGCTCGCTTCCCGCCCCCTCCCTCGGCGCGCTCGCTTCGTTTGCTTTTTTGCGTTGAAAAATCGAGAGGCTGTGGACAGTCTACAAGATCGACAAACCAACGAACCGACCAAAACCGGTTTCTTCCGCAAACGCGATCACTTTTAGCCAGCGGTCATCGCTTTGTCACCACTGCGGGAGGGGTGGCAGGGTCATTTTTCAGTCGTCTCCAGCCAACTCAGCCAGCTCGGCTTGGAATGCTAGAAAAAGTGAGTAATTCCCAGCCAGCGCGGCTCGAAATGCTAGAAAAAGTAAGTAGTTGCCAGCAGGAGCCTCTGGCATTAAATAATTTCCCAGCCAGCTAGATGTCCACTGCGGAACACCTTTTTTGCGGAACACCTCCGTTGGGTGCCCCTGAACATAACATGAACTTTATTTAAAACTCGAATTTCAGAGTAGCCTGGAAAGGCTAATATCTTCGAGAAAATAATGGTATAAAAGAAAAACTGTGCCATAATCAATCACGTTACAAGTTAATTAAAGAGGACATTCTTTAGAATTAGTATGTGCGTGGCTGATTGGAGAACAACGTGTGGATAACAGATGGCCTTCTGTTCGTTAATAGTCGGGCTGGAATCTAATGTTCTGTGCCTTGTGTTTTAGCTCTCTTTCTTAACAGCAGCTCTTCGAATTCAGCTGGTGTTGGTTGCCTAGCTATCAATGCGTCGACATTACTCCATTTTGTACCATCTTTTGCATTTTGTTTGTGCACCCTACTTTCAACATGTATATTGCTATTTGTGAAATATTGTTCGCACAGACCACAATATTTGCTCTTTTCCTGTTTCTGTTGTTCGTTAACTGATGCATTGCTGTTATCGTGAAACATGTCATCCAGGCTGGGCCATTTGGTCATTTCCAAAATTAGCGGACGATAATTTCGGCTGTGATCCTCTACTTTTATAAATGGGGCTCTCAGTTTTCGCACACCTATTCTTACATCTTCAATGTATACAACTTTTACTCCACTCATTTCAACTCTTTGGATAAAGTTGCATCTTTCGTTTGTGCCTATTCCTTTCTTTTGTTCCAGGGCTTGTCTGACCAGTGTAGCACCACGCGAGCGATTCGTTTGCCAAAGCGACTGAAATGCATTCGTTTTCCTAATCCTGGCCGCACTCTTATTTGATAGCACGATGCTTACTCTCTTGTTAAAAAATTGACTTATAATTGCTCCTTGAAATCGAAGCTGCTTTCTTATCTCGCTTTGTTGAGATTCCGGAATGCTAGAATCAAAGTAGAGAAAGACTGTTTCCCCGCTGAATATATTCTCAGTTATAGGACTCTCTGGGGTAGTGGCGTCTGTAAACAACAAAACACCTCTAGTGAACATTCCACTACGTTTTAAATTCTAAAAATATCACAATATTTTCTTGAAACATAAAATTCCTAGTTGCTTAACTCCACAGCTACTGGTAACCGTTTTCCCTGGGGTCCGCGCTGTAATCAACAGAATAAAGTCATAGTGGCAAACACCGCGTTAGGGTAATTTTCAGAACTGTTTTGATAGCCCATTTTTATCCGTAAAAAATATATTATTGTGATTACATGCTCAGTATTGTGCTTTACATGCTTAAATACGATATTTTAGTCGCTTACCGGTAGAATGAATGGCGTGAGAAGAATTTATATCTTCCCTCTGAGGGTTTGAAGTGGGTTGGACTTCGTATCCACTATGCTCTTCCAGTGGCTGGCACCCAAGCTCATCTTGCAAATCTTGGTAATAGTTTGAGGTCGACGCTCCACTGCACAAATCCCCACTCTCCAACGATTCGCTGTCACTGTCAGGAGAGCACACCGAACTAGAAGATGGGCTTATCACATTGTTTAACATGGATTGTGATGCCACAGCTCTTCTTTTGCATGGCGGAGAGAAATCGCTTTCTGTGTCTGGTTCTTCGCATTCACTTGTAGGGCACAGCGGAGAAGAAGGATCGGGCTCGTCTAGCTCGCTACTTATTAGATCCATGCTGTTGTATGTTTCTTTTTGAAAACAGTCACATCAGGCGGTGTTCATATTAAGACAGGTAAAAAGAACTAGTACACTTGTTGCCCCATTAGTGTTGATTGTACAAGGTGCGGCGAAACGCAATACTTTGATGTGGTCAAGGCAGAAAGACGAAAACAAAAAGGTTTTTAGCAGTTGGCAACTATTCGATTTCCTGTTTATTTGAAATTGAAGGTCGGTAAATTTTCTACATTTGCTGCCGCTGTTATCTGACGGAAATACCTCGTCGCCTGGGACAAAATCAAAACAATTGGAGGAAACGCCTTTAGACCAACAACGACCACAAACGTAATTAACGAAGGCAAATTTGAAGCTGTAATGCTTTGTGGTTTTCGACCATTAAATTTCTCCGTCCGCGCGCTCAGGTCGAGTTTTGAACTTAGTTCATTCTGCACAAAACAGGTCGCAGTCGAGTCGAGGAGTTCGATACTATTATTCCAAGACAAGGTTCAAATGACAGGGAAAAGTAAAACCAGAAGAGCTCCGAGAGTAGATTCGGGAAAATGGTGGTTTGAATATCAAACCAAAAAAGTGCGCATTTTCAAAAAGAACGGACCCCTTAAAATCAGCAGCGAGGAGACTACAAACGTATCTGGAGTTTATGTATCAAGCTCCAACAATACAAACATTAAGGTAATATATTCCTGAGCACCTCTTTTCCCACTTTTTTATTTTGCACTGAGAAAAAGAAACTTTTTTTTAAGTACTTAGATTTCCATCACATTTCTTTTAGGTTTTGTTCGACAATTCAAAGAGTGTAAAGCTGAAGTTAGCACTTTTTGACTTTCTGCAAAACGACTTCTGTGAGCAATTTAAGAATTTCACATCGTCCAATGAAAAGTTTTCTGAACGATTTAAAGAATTGACCAACGAAGAGACAAGCGAGAAACAAAGCGAAGTGAACCAAAACCCATCGCCGGCAGCTGACGAGTCCAGTGATGAGGAAAGACAAGATTCAAATGCGGCCACAGAGCAAAATGTGGACAGCAGAAAACGACAACGAAGCCCTCTTTCGCAGGGCAGCTCTCCCGGTCCCTCCAAAGTGAGGAAAATTAGTATGGCCGAAGAAAAGGAAGAAACGACAGATGCGTTCTTCATTAAAAGCGTCGTCGAAAAGTACCAAATAGCAGGTTTGTTTCTATAAAGCCGTTATGTTATAAACAGCGATGGGACTGCAGAAGTTTCACGAGCACATAAAGGCAATATTTTTTAATTCATTCACTACGGGTGTTTCCCGGGTAGTAGTTCTTTGGTTTCAATACTACTGTAGCGGGGCGAATTTCTGTTTCTTTGGGTTCGTCTTAGTCAGGGAGTAACCACGTACTCAGAACTTTTCAGGTCTTGACGTTTATTCACTTGGCGACTCGGCTAGCTAACTGACGCTCAAACTCTGAGCAACTTTCTGCTGTTTTGAAATTTCAACATGATTATATATAAATCTTTAAAAATTTTCGACTGCACAATATTCAGATAATCTGGGACTGTTTGGTTTACGTAACTTTTTGCCGGGTGCACCGCAACCGGAATAACGACAATCACATTCCTCTTTGGGGGCCAAAAAATTTGGTTACTGTTTAATTTTAACGGATACGCTCGCGATCACAATTTCGTGTCCATAATAGGACCCAAAAGAGAAAATCTGTAATAGGTTGAGTTATTTTCAGTAATTCTCATTCACCGTGGGTCAATGGCTCGCCGTATTGTAACGGGAGCGTTAGTGAGCGAGGTGTCCGCAGGGCGGCATGTTATTGTTACTGTTATGTTTAGCGACCTGTTAAAAATAATGTGGGTTTCCACGCGCCATGTACATGTCAAATCATAAAAGTATGAACAATAACAAAAAAAATAAAATAAAGGTAAACTAAATACAAATCAATTTGCATTTCATATTTTAATGGTGCACCGTTGTTTTTTTTATCTTGAAATAGGTTCGTTCAAGGTTCTGACTGACTCTCTGTTGCCTCCAAGAGAGGAATTCCGACTTAGAAGTCTCGACAAAAATTACGTCGCCATATTAAAAAAAGAGCTGCTTTCCCGACCTTTAAATTTCGCCAAGCCGTTAATAGGAATTGTGAAAGGCGTTCAGCGCAAAGAAAACTTCAAACATGCCGACATTGACAGATATCAGATTGAAGTCATAGGAGGAAACCACAGCAGGCAAGCCCTCAGTGAAATAAAGAAAGAAGGCCATGATGCGAGATCCCAGGAATGTTTACAATTTGCAAATGTCCAGCTGTACACTGGTAAGCACCTCTGCTCCACCTTTTTTCAACTCTCACCCCAACTCTTGCGCTCTGAGTCCAAACTAGTCTGCTGTTCTTTCCCAGCCGCCGCTCATCAAGCACGCAGGGAACTAACCAGTAACTACCTGGCATTGCAAAACGTTACTTAAGGGGGGTCCTTCTTAACTTCTAAGTTGTTGCTAAGGAAGGTATTTAACCGCCATATTTTGGAAACTTGACCTGCTACGGATAAGCTTTTTTCGCAACTTTGTTCAATTGAAGAGTCCTTCAAGAGTTTCAAATCACAAGTGACAAGTGGCGTGGCCAGAATAGAAAAACCCTAAAACTGAAAGGGCATATAAAACTGAAAGTTAAAATCAGTGCCAATAGATAAAGAATGCCCACATGCTTAATGCTTCGTATGGGTTTTACAAAATTTGCATTAGTGTAAAAGTTATGACATAATAAACACCCGTATTTTCAGACTTTCTTCAGTAGCGCTTTTTTCTTTCTTGTAAACGGTAATCCCATACGTAGGATTATAAAAAAGGCTATGTTATCTCCGATTCTTTAAAAAATTTAGAACTCTTCCTTTTTTCCTCCAAGTTTTAGGGATTTTAAATTCTAACGCGCGGTTTAGGACTGGCACTAGCTATGCAGGCGCAATGTCAATATTTCAAGCAGGTATTTCCTGCCCCACAAAATTTACCATTTAGCGTTACAAAACGGTCCAAAATGGCTTGCCACTAAAACTGGTCTTCAGGAATTCCCTAGCAACTGCTCTAGATCTGTAGTTAAGAAGGACCCCCCTTAAAGCTACTTATTGTATTGGTGTACTTTTTGTTGACTGAAATACATTCGTGCACATTTGTTTATCTGAGCTACTAGCAGTTTCTTTTCCGTTTACGTGAATAATTACGGATACGAAAATGGAGATATCGTAGAGAAAAGGCCAATTTATTATTAACATTTTCACAACAGCATTGTTACCCTGGGTGCCAGAGGGTTTTTTTGTTTTGTTCTGCAACGAAACAAAAAATATCCTCTGGCACCCAGGGTACAACATTCTTAGCCCGCGAACGCGGACGTATTTCCGGCTGTCGCTTGACTCGTCGCGGAGACAAGCGACAGCAAGAGAAATGTTTGAATTCGCCGACTAGTGCACTCTAAAAGAAATCCTCAAAAGTAACCGATCACTTTACTTTCGGTAATTTGCGTCAATTTCCGAAAAGATGAGTTATGAAATGGCTGGGGCTTTGGAGACGAGTGCGAGACCGAGTAACTGAATAGAAGCTCATAGAAAAACAGCAACTTAGGAAAATAAGTGCTTGAATTGGCGTGTTTAAAAAATAATATTAGTACGTGGTTTTTATAGAAATAAAAATAGAGCAATATTCATGCAATGCGTTTTTGAACATTCTATACTCTTATATACTCTTATATATTTTAACATTATTTCAAATACTCCATGAAACTTATTAATACGTACGCCACTCTATTTTTGTAATTGTAGAAATGCCAACTGTTGATGCATTGCGTTTGGCGCAGTTACACAATCATATCGACAAGATGAATCACGAAGTGACAACCCGAGAAAAGGTTGGTGCTTTTACTGGTAGTTGTTCTTTTAATTCAGCGACTTTGTGATAGTAGTGCGGTTAACCATCAGAGCAAGAAGTCAACACGAACAGTGTGGTTGTAATAGATAACACATATCATCTCGGCCGCATATCCTTTTCAAAACATAAGTACACAAATAATTTTGTTCGTACAGGAAACAGTGGATTCCCGATCGATTTTTTTGAACGTTCAAAACAGTTTGCGGTTTTGAGAAAATGGGGATAAAATTGTAGTATTGCAGGATTGCTAGATGAGGGAAGAGAAACCAGTTATCGGAATGTTATATTTTTGTGATCATTCAAGCATGCAAATTGACGCACAGTATTCTTTTATTTTTATAAATTCTCGCAATTTGTCGCGAGGAGATCGTTGAATTCCACTCACACTGAACTTTCCGGCTTGCCTTTTCGCTTTGAAGGTCGCGTGAACCTGACCGGGGAACCTGATAACCGCAAAGAAGTAATTGTTTTTGCTTTTCATGTATTCAAAGTTCAGCTGTGTCGCAACTTATTGAAAACCATGTTTCATGGCCAAAAATCACCGGAATGGAGACAAACCTGCCAATCGGTACTTGGAGAATCTGTAAGTTAATCGAGTCTTCTAATAGCTCGAAACTCCATGGGGTATGTCACGATATTTTTCGTCGTATTTCCGACATACATAATCATCTTAATAATTATTGAAGGAAACTAAAAAATATCCGTGTTTTGAGGGTTTGCTTGGGTAGGAAAAGAGAACCAGTGGGCGGTTTTAAACATCGTCTACAGTCATAAAAGACTGGGAAAAGGATTAACCACTATGACACGTGCAGGCAACTACCCTGAAAAATTTAGAACTCAGTTTTTAACAGTTACAAACTGTGACATACCTCAACTAACCACTTACGTACTGGTTGAAATTTGGTACAAAGCTATGTTTCACTGTCGCTAGGTTTTCTTAATTTCTTATAAAATTAATAGGCGACAATTTAACGTACTTACATTTCCGGTACTTATGAAAATGTAAATCTTGTTAATACTGGAAAATTGTTATTTTGTTATAGGTACAACGCCTTGAAATTGTCTTTTTTCTCAGTGGCTTCAGCATGAGACTTTACTCGCTAGTAGATAGCATACTCGAAAAATATGGAAAGTTAGAGCTGCTAGGGCAGAAACTAACCACCACAGTAATGAAGAAGATCTCTTCAAAAGAATCTAACTCACAAACAACAGTAGACTGCCCTGTCTCAAAATTTAAATGTCTCCGGGGAAACTTAAATGACAACGAAATCGAGTCACTGTTGAATAAAGTCGACAAGGTAGAGATGAGCTTCAGAGGACTAGAAAATGAATGCAGAAGAATAAAAGAGATCAAGGACCTTCAGAAGCATTTAATTGAGCAAGCTGCCTGTCAGTCATGGAATGAAGCAAACGAAAGGTATTAACTGGCATAAACCTGTGAAACAAACCAGTATCAACGGTTATTGTCAGATGTAGGTCACGCCTTCTGGGTGTCTGTCTATCTGTCTTTCTCTCTGTCTGTCTGCCGGTGTCTGTCTGTCTGTCTGTCTGACACTCTCTCTCTCTCTCTCTGTCTTTCTCGCTGTCTCTGTCTGTCTCTGTCTGATCTCTAATTGATTCTTAGTTAACAATAACTGTTTTAAATAACAGGTTTTCCGACTGGGTGACAGATGACAAACTAGAGGCATATCGTGGGCAACTCAAACGCTCTCCAGAACGCTTTAACTTTTACATATCGTCCATGTTAAAATGGGAACAAGAAAAAGCAACTGGTGGTAATGAACGCCCACAAGATAATCAGATCACTATTAAAAGAAATAATGTCAATGGCGACATCTCTGCCTTCTTACAAGCCAGCGATCTGACAACTTTAACGCATACTGCTTTAAGCAGCAGTGTGAACAAATTTCCTGGTTCCACACTCATATTTCTCAACTTGCCAAAGGTAAGACATTGTCAATATTAAAAATGTTCAATATTATTATATTAATTTTAAAAATGTGCTTTCTACATTGGCTTTTTTTGAACTGCATAGCCAAAGTTTTAAATGCAAACAGTACCAGTTTGGGGGACAAAAAGGAATGTTAAGGAATTATCGTATTTAAACCATGAACTACCATTTTAGAACTGTTCCTCTTTTTCGACTCGAGAGAGGCTTTCCATGTAAAAATAACTGAGGTAATCGTCTCTTATTTTGAAACCGAGCTGGGCAAAAATTTGCAAATTGGTAAAGGAAAGAGTGCTAAAATCGTTCCTGATCACAGTCATAGTTGTCGGGAGTTTATGTTATAGAGCCAAAGGTATAAACTGTTAGTGGGCCAACTGACTTAAGTGCTTCTTGATGGTGAAAATGATTTTAGGCCCTTTCAAAGTTTGGAATTTTATTGCCATTAAGAGTGATCAGGCTCTCGTAGTTATTTTTACGGGGATTTCCCTCAGGCTCGACTAGTGACTGTTTTGAGTGCTGGCAATATTGATGCATGTCTCTTTAACAGAAATGGGAGAGAACCTCGATCGAGAAAGCTTTCAGAAGCATAAAAGCGATAAACACAAGGCACGACACTGGATTTTTCAGAATTGTGGTATTTCCACACGACCCCAGCCCATTTGGTCAGCTATCATTAGCAGTGGACGCAGCAGAGGTAGCAGGAATGAACTGTGAACTGGCGTACTACCACGAAGCAAGCAAAAAATTGAAGGGTATTTTTTTTATTTTGTCAGTTTTATTTAAGACAGAAAAGAATTACTATTAAAGCACAGTTTAAAAATGTATTGTTTAATCTTAGTAAAGAAAAAGGTTCGTTGATTAAGGTAAATTATTTTTTAAGCAAAAGCATTCGGAATTGAAGGAAGCAAAAGCAGCATAATGTACGCGAACTTTGTAAACGAGTAACGTTTAAAACCGCGAGGTGTAGTTCCTTAGTGTATATTATATATTACATTTCGTAAGTCTACCCTTCGATCCGTTTTCAGAGCTTTGAACCTGAAAGGGATAGTGTTGTTTCGTGTGCATGAATGTCATTTATCTGGTACTAATTTAAACTCTCTATTACATCACTTAACATTTACCTATCTATCTGGTGTGACCTTGAATGGTTTTCACATTCTCCATCGACATGACAGACGGTTAAGCTCACTCGGCCAAATATAATTTTTATATTTGATTTCCCCAGGAATCGGCCCTAACTAACTCATTTATGTTTGTCAGGTCTTAGAGGGTACCTCCTTGACAAACACCGTATTACCATTTGGGATATTCAGCTTTCCTGATAAGACACGGAAATTCGAAAGAGGCAATTTGTTCTCATACGAGAAGCCAAACAAGCCACTGGAATTATATGGAGATATCATCGATATATACAGTGAGGAACGGGGGTGGATCATGGATCTTTGTAGTGGATCTGGTGAGTTATTATGAAAAGAACAGTTTTTATGATAATAAATATAGAGAATATTTTTTAATAAACCCGAGGCTGAGTTTTTGAAAACTGAGATAATACTTTGTGTGTGGAAAATCTGTAAAACAATACAATTACATGTTTTAAGGGAACAATGTCACGATGATGCTTTTAGTCATTTTTTCTGATTACTTTGAAATTGAAGGAAACCTTAAAATAACAATTTTCTAACGTAGAAAAACGCCAACGGAATAATAGCAACGCGAAAATAACAAAGACGGTTTCGACCGGCGAAGACTACGACCGATAAGACAAACAAACTTGGAAAACTTTCCCAATTTGTTCGAGATGCGTTGTCCGTGAAGTAGCTCCTAAATGATTCCTTTTTCAAAACTAGCCAATAAGACAATAAAAACCTGCACTAGCCAAATTTTCGAAGCTAATAACAGTTCGATGAACGCTGCATGCAATACATATGTATGGCTTTCAGATGGCCTGAAACACTTGAAATTGATACCCCAATATTCAAAGCAACACTTTTAGCCTAAAATCGGAAAGAAAGTATATTCAGCCTGGGACGAAAAAAAGTAGTAAGTGTAGTCCTTAACATGATTCCGAGGGACGAGCTTGGCTATAACTCTGTGACTCGATGGACGTCGATCGCTAAAAATTGGCTGAATCTTTCTGTTTTTATTTTCAGGTTCCGCGGCCATTGCAAGTTTGAAACGAGGGAAGCACTGCCTGGTAGTTGATAAAAATTTGCGGAAGCTTCAAGAAATTCGTCGAAATCTAGAAGAGGAGTTTGCTCTAGGTGCCAAGGAGAGCCGTGACTGAATAGTAGTCGCTTTAAACATCAGTAATAGTTAAGTTACGTTCCTTGTAGTGTCGAGTCGGTGGCAAAGTGAGGAGGTCTTGTGACAGTAGAGGTGAAAGTCATTGTACACACTTATAGGAGTTGGAAAATTGTGCTTTGGGGCTGCTGTTCAATCGCTGTTTTCGCATCGTATAAGTCTTAGGTCCTTCAACTTAATTTTTTAATTAGGGAAGTTTTAAAGTAATGAAACTCAATTGGAACGCGTTAAGCCCTACATTTTCAGTGCCTGCAAGAAGTTTTGTTACGAGACGTTTGCAAATGCATAGACTTTTCCCGTGATGTACCATACATGCATGAGATATATCGCTCAAGTGAAATCAAATGAAATATATCCAGTATCATATCTAATGGTTTCCACCAGTTTTCTTAAGGTTGACAGCAATTTGCCAAGCTTTTTCAATTACAGATTATTTGTTTAACAAAAATATCGTAGCTTTCTCAAACGACACAGACAAATTTTAGAAAATACGTTACAGTTTTTGATGATTGTTGTAGGAAAGCAGGAAATTACTTTTTAGGAATAATAGAATGTGATAAACATATGTCATATAAAGTTAGGAATTTTTATAAAAATTATTTGATATCTGCTTTAATAAACACAATATAAATTGTTTTACTGTAATTTTTAACTACATGCATGTATAATGTGGTATCGGAAATTTCCGAAACCTTGCTTAAGTCGGTTAAAATGGACTCGGAAATTTCTGAAGCCACTTTTACTCTTTCTGTATTGGAAGTTTAATCTCAAGCTGCAGACAATTTGAAATGGCTTCAGAAATTTCCAAAACCACGAGAATTTCCTGAATACATTTCAAATCGCAGCAAATAAAAATGGTTTCGGAAATTTCCAATGCCATTCTCATGAATATGAAATGGACTCGGAAATTTCTGAAACCACACATCAACAATATTGTTAAAGGAAATCACCGAAAAGTTTCGACCTGTCTAAAAATGGGATAATCAAGGTTATTTTAGCCGAAAGTCGATTTTATCCGGCTAAAATGACACTGTTTTATGAAATTTCAGACGGATTGTCCAAAAACACTAAGAATTGACAAATTCTAGCTGAATTTCTTTAACTTTGGAATATCCCACTTGATTTTGGAACGTGTTTATACTGTTAGTTATTATTATTGTATATGCGGGTTTTTCTGTATCCAGCTTATAGCCTGGTTGCCTTACATCTGGAATAATTCATTTTGTTAGCAGACAGATGGGGTGAAATATAACCGGAGGGGCCTATTAGAGGAGGATGCTTTTAACCGCCTTTTGGCGGTATTTATTTTAAAAGGGAGCGCCGTCGTAGTGTCGCAAAATCATGCCTTAATGAGTTCCCCTGGTATTATTTTACCAACTTAAACTACATGTAATTTTTCTTTGGTTGGTGTGTGTGTAGTTTAGGCATACACACTCCAAGACGTGATTGACTACGCCATATCTGTTATACGCTATTGATATTTTTTTTAAAAAAAATATCTTATCTTTATTAGGTATCACATGTAAAAAACCGTGAGAAATCATCACTCAGTCAATATACACTCAGGCAATATACATCAGTTAATATATTATCCTTGAATATAGCCTCACTTCAAAATCAGCATACAGACAGGTGACAAATTTCTCTTAACCACGAATATGATCACACTTTTTACTATCAAAGATAAGATAATAATAGGTTTCCTTTATCGCGAATACAACACATTTATCATTTATAAACAATCTGATACAATTTTTGAAAGGCAATGCGCAACGCCCAAGTTATTTAAAATTTTGTCAAAAACAAAGGCACTTGATTGGTTGATACGGTTTGCTCAATATAATTAATGCGGTATCGCTTCTCTTGATGACTTTTAGTATTGTTCCAACACGGGTTGACGATATACCTCATTTTGCTTACGTCATACACAAATGATCTACATTCTGGAAAATGACAATTTCCCAAAAAAGGAATACTAGCAGTTCTAGACCATCATAATCCGCTCACTAATTCGCGGAATATTGCGTCGGCTGAGAACAACATTTTGCGCAAAGTAAGTTTTGATTTGTCCAGAAAAAAAATTGGGACAAGAACAAAGCTAAAAAGGTTTTCTGCAATGAATTCAACACCATCCACAGATGAAAGTGAACAGGCAACGAGTACTCCGTCAGTCCGAGCTGAACTTCTTCTTGGTTTGATTATTATCGACTTCACGTTCGGTACAATAATCATCGTCGGAAATGCCTCCCTCTTCATCACAATCTGCCGCGATCCTTGCCGATGCTTACGTACGCCGTCAGTGTTTCTCATTGCGAACCTTTCCGTTGCGGATTTTTTCATGGGAATTGTCAGCTGCCTCAGAGCCGGCGAGTTGACCTACAGATACTGTGGCTTGGGAGACCTTGCCATTCTTAACATGACACAATATTTCATCGGAGCTGTGTCTATTCTTGTCGCTGTATCGACCCTCTTGGCGATGTCATACGATCGGTATATTGCAATTATTAAGCCTTTTGAGTATTCACAGAAAATCACCAACACGACAGCGAAGATGGCTATCGCTATAATTTGGATAAACGCACTAGTTATGTCGATTCTTCCCGTTTCGGACGTAAAGAGGGAGAATTTTCTGTTGGCCTATTGTTACTCTCACTTTGTGATCCCATCATTTATTTTAACTGCAGTCTATTTAAAAATATACAAGATGGCTGCTCTTCAAAGACAGGAACTTAAAAATGTTCGGGCGAATCTGACAGCAGCTACCAGAAGGCAGTATTTAGAGAGGGAAAAAAGAATGGTTGTTACATCTCTATTAATCCTTTTTATCTTTTATTTTTCGTTTCTTCCTTATTTTATCAATGTGCAAATTTTATATTTTTGTTCTTGTCGAGCGTCTTACGAGTACAAAGTGTACCACTATGTTGCTAATGAATTTTTGTCAATGAGTTCCATGATCGATCCTATCATGTACTCGTGGAGACTTCGAAAGTTAAATCGCTCGCTTCGCGCTTGCTTTCGACGCTGGCAACACAGAAATGTCGTAGCTGTGTGGAACCACGGGGCAACCGAGTCACCGAACTAAAGAAAACGTTTTATGACATATTTTAAAAGGTTTAACACCCGGTTCGTTATCTTTGGTGAGTTATAACTTGAGAGCTGCCAAACCGCTTTGAGAATTGAAGATTCGGTATGTCAAATCTTGAAAAGTCAATATTTGACTTGCCATATTTGGACTGAATTCAATATTTGTAAGTCCATTCTTTGAAACTCAAGAATTGACAAGCGAATTGTCAAATCTTAAAAGTTCAATATTTGAACGGCTGGCCAAATGAATGAAAATTCAAGGTTTGGCTACTTCCCTTTACTAATCGGAAACTCTCCGTGATTAGATAAGTCAAGTTGGCGCCGGGACGCAAAATATAAGAAACAATAACAGCGGACAATAGGCTTTGTTTCCTATAGAAAAGAGCACATTCGGAAACTTTAAATCAAGATTATTAATAATATTTCGACAAGAAAACGCAATGCAAGTTCTTGAGATCTCAATTTTTAAAATAGAAATTCCCATTGCTGTACGCTGCGGATGACCGAACAAGCGGATACTAATTGCCATTTTCTCCAGACAGAATCTTTTGCCTTCAGACGCAATTAACGCGCCTGTCGAGTTCTTAGCTGCTTTTGATTAAGATTGTAAATTTAAATAAGTACTACACTGAAATACGGAAGGTGATTGGTGTATTTTAATGCCTTATTTCCTTGGTCTTCAATATCGATCATTTAGCTTGATCAGGCTGCGACGGCCGGTCAACTGCAATGGTCATCAAACTCCATCAAAACAACTTTGTAATTCTTTCATGCAAATCTTGTAGCTGAGCAACTTGTGTTCTCCCTAATGTTAGATTGCTTTAACTACAGTGGAATACTACTTTACAGCCGTTTCGTTCTTATAGTTGTTTTAGTATGCAAATGAAAGGCTTCCACTTTTTGGCTCGAACAGAAGCTCGGTTACCATGTTTTTAATCTTAAAACCAAACACCTTGTTAAACGACCACCTTTAATTTTGGATGAAGTAACACTAAACATCATTTTCTTTATTACCCAAATTTGCAGTTAGCCAATAAAAGTCTTGTCTACTTGTCTGATTTCCTGCGATATATGGGTTATTGACCAAGCGTGAGGTCAAGATGGCGGGATATTGGCCAAGTTTTTTTCATAAACACGCAAATAAAGAACGAGGCCAATATCCCGACATTTTAGCCGAGCAAGCTTGGTCAATGAAGGATTTATTGACGGCGGCAGCAACAACAACAAATGTGCGGTAAAATCTCAGGCAATCCCGAACGGGCAAGATAGGCCAATCTTGCCCGCTCGGGTAGCCAATCACAACGCAGAGTTTGCCTCATCTTGCCGACCTTGCCCATTCGTGGGACCAGCTATATAATAAATCAGGTTATTGAACTGGTATATATGGCTGAATGAGACCTTTGCAGCTAACAGTCGTGAACATGAGGAGCAGCGATAGCACAGTGGTGAAAGCACTTGCTTCCCACCAATGTGGCCCGGGTTCGATTCTCTTATCAAAGCCATGCAAGAAGACCTCGCGCTATCCTCGTCCGACCAAAGGTTTCTGTTACACCGGCGGTTTCCGGTTCCGCTCAACGGAAAAGCTTCAGTATAAAGTCGCTGTGCATCATCAAAGTTTCGAGATTTCCTTGTAAATGAGCTGTTTTCACTGAAATATACTAAGCACATTTCAAACATAAGGACAGACATACACCTAATTGCATGTGACGAATTATACTAAAAGAAGGAAAAGTCAAAACCCGTTATTATAATAACGTATTCATGACTGCTATAAGAATCACTATGCGGTCCAGAATGTAGATTGTTTGCCTGACTAATTCCAATTTGCCTTTTTTTTCTTTTTTTTTTCTCTGTGACAACATTATTGCAATTAGGTGTACACATTATTTAGTCATACCAACTGCCAGCAATCTGATTGGTCAAGAGTGTAGATTGCTCCAGAGGCCAACATTGACCAATATCCTTTTTGTAAACTAAGGAAGAGAGAGTCTGGGTACAAGGCAGAGTCTGATATTTCCCTACCACTTGCACTTCTTTCAGATGAACATGGAAAAAGAACAAGTAGCAGGAAAATAGCAGACAAAAATAAAGAAAAAGCTCTCAAGAGGAAATGTCGTTTCAAAAGCAGAAAGCTAAAAGTGTACCCGTACTCACCCCCGAGGAGAAACGGGTATGACTACACGTAGGCTAACAGAGAGACCTTCCTAGGTACAATGAGAAGCACCAACGAACATGTGGTCGCAAGAAAAAGTCTCCTCTAAATATTTTATCCTTGTTTCTTACTAAATTTCCATTTACTTTAAATTAACTGAACGTAAATTAAATCGGATAAATGTATTACCTAAGAGATTAGATATTTAAGTTAACGAACGTGTAAAACTACTACGAGTATCCTCGTCATTAAACCTTTTGTTTAACGACCTGCCTAGCTTCTGGTAGCCTTCAGGGTGCTGTAAGGCACAAGTTAAAACGTGTGCTTCCAGCATTTCCACAGGGTACTGCAAGTTTTTTGTATCACTTAGAAGGCGGCAGGACAAAAGTTTATAAATACAGGTAATTATAGATTATGAAGTTTCGAATTTTTCATTTTGACTGACATGGAAAGCAGGAAAATCATTTTTAAAAATGGTTACGGTTAAAGCTATTCAAGGTTGTGGTTGGTACAAACGTTATCCAAACTCATACTCAAGCTTAAAAACCATCATCCGCTCTGTTATATGCTGTAGCGTTGGTCTGCTACTAGTAACTACAGGCTGGTGCGAACTGGTCTTAGCACATCTTTGTCATCGAGAACTCGGGTAAAAGGCCTAGTTTGTTTAACAAGTGACACGACTTTTTGTTAACCTAAAGAAGCTATGTCACGGATGGACCGGAACAATTTAAAAACACATTTCCACACCTTTAGTTAACGATCCTTGTTTTGTTCTTATTATAGCAAATTTGGTGTTGGTGTTTTCTGCCCTGTCACTGCCCTGGGGCATAGCCCCTTCGACCTTGAATTGGAAGCAAAACAATCAATCAGTCCTGGAAATGAATATATTTCAGTATTTGAAACCCTCGAGCACTGAGCGAAATTTTATCCTGAAAAATGACTTGCGCGAAGACAGATTGAGGTCCCGAGTTGAAGCCGCTGCCGGACAGTTTTTTTTTTTTCAAATTAGACTATAGGGACTATATTTTAATTACCTGCGCTAAAAAATACTTCATTCGCTTCTACAAGAATAAAGACTGAATAAGAATATTCATTTTTATGCTTTAAATCACTTTATGGCTAGAAGTGGCCTTTTTAAAGACTCTTTGCTTTTTAAACATTTCTTTCCTACCTCTAATTTACCCTTTAGGTTTTAACTTGTTTATGACCTTTCCAAAGGATCTTTGTTTTTAAAAAATGTATTTCCTTACCCTAATTTACTCTTTATTACGTTTTAACTTGTTTCTATCCCCCAAAAAATCCGAGACTTAAAATATTAGTTCAACTTTCATAATTACGGCCACTATAGTTTTTTTTTATTGTAGCCAGTAGGACGCATTTAAGACGCATTCATTGCTTCCAGGAAATTATCTTTAAATTTCTGCAGAACGTTTGCTGTTGCTGGGAATATTATTTTTGATTTTAACTAATGAAAAATAAAAAATAATAGCCATATAAGTTAACAGATGACGCAAAACACGAACACGTTTTCTTTGTTTCTCCGCGAGCTAAAATGTTTTGCTTCCGATAATAGCGATATCTCACAACCGTTTTTTGTTAATAACCTTTTTGTCAGTTAATATCTGAACGGTCTTCTTAATAAACTCACCTTTGTTAATTGTGTTAATTGTGGCTCGCTTGATGTGAAAAGACTAGAAAAAGAGAAAGGTATTCCAAGCCGGGGTAAGTTGTTATGGCTGGCTTCTGTGACTTGTTGCCCGTGTTTTTACAAGGTTCTCTTTGAATAAAAGTGTTTTAATTTAGAACATGTGATGAAATTGGGGCAGGGAGGTCTTTTCGTGAAAAGACCACCAGCTCAACACAACAAAGAAAGCCAGCGACTTAATTAAGCTGGTCACCATACGTGTCAACCAACACATGCTTAAATGTCCAAATTCAAAAGAAACCGAGTTGCAAGCTAGCGCGTGTAAAGAGCGACCACAAAGGCGGGCTCGAAGGCCAAAATAGCAGGTTGGCTTAAGAGAATATCTTATCCTATAAAGATACGTCCATTGTTCTGGCCAAAAGTTAGATTTCAAATGTAGACAATAGTCTTTTGTCGTTAAGCGAGCTGGAGGTCGGCCTTTCTTTATTATCCTAGGTTTTTTGTTTTTGCTCGTTTTAGGTGAATATCCTTGAACAACAGAAGACTGATGGAACGTAAGAAAGAGATTGAACTGGTATTCAAGGAATCGGGATTTTTTGTCAAGTACATTTTAGTGAAGAAAACACGATATGAAGTAAAATCACTTCGGTAAGGAAAGTAGATTATATTAAGGCCTTGCTAGCTAAGGAATTTATCAGTCCGAAATTTGACCGGAGTTTTTTTCCATTTTCTTTAACTGTACCAGTGAGCGGAGAATGGGAAGAAAGGAACGAGAAAAGAGCTTATTCGAAAGTTTCTCTTTATCCCCTGAAAACACGTCAGTAAAATATTCCTGCCGAGGATTTGGAGTATTGGAACTAAAGGTGTTCAACAATAAGGAGTTCATCATTTTAATTTAAATCAAGAATGTCCATCTTTCTAGCGCGCCGGTTTGCGTAGGACGTCAGAACATCATAAGCTAGAAGTCTATATCTAGTATATCTGGTATTGCAATTTGCTTCAAATCAGGAACGGCAAATGCTTCAACGCGATTGGCAACTGTTCTAAAAATATGCTTCTCGCGAAAGACATCTCCTCAAGGCCCATTACCAGAAATGTAGACTTCTAGCTTACGAACTATTGCAGGCCGGACTGACAAGATAAAATCACAAGCACTTTTATTTGTGTTTCATGATATAAGGAAACCTTTCCAGCGACAATTTAATGATTTAAATGTCTACAGCAGTTATTGCTAATCTATGCAGTCGAGCAGCCATATAACTCCAATTTAAGAACCAGAGCATCTTTCCAAGAAAGAGGATAGATCCGCAAATAACGGGCGAAAACCGGTATGCCCAAGTTGTTTGTTACCACTCTGTAGGGGTCTGTGTTTCCGTTGAAAACCTGAGAAGAAAAATGTATTAATCAGTAATGAAAGGTATGCTTAGCTTTTTGCCATCTTGATACCAAAGTTATTGTGTGTTCCAATATCTTCTTCCAAACGGTTTAGGCTGTATTATACGCTTCCTTCCGGTTTCAGTAGCATGTAGTGTGACACGGGGTATTAATTCTTCCTAAATGGGATGCTGGTGCATTGCAGGGTTACCTCCCCCTTCAGCCCTCCCCCAGCATTTCATTAGCCAATTACCCATCCATACACAGGGATGGAAAGAGACGCTGCAACAGTACGTTATCTTGCCCAAGAATCAGGGCTCCATCCGGATACTTAAAAATTATTCCACGAGCGCCCGTTGGATATAAGATGGTAGATAGCCAACGAGGCGCGTAGCGCCGAGTTGGCTATAACGATCTCATATCCAACAAGCGCGAGTGGAATAACTGTTTTATTAAAAACGCCCAAAAGAAGTGCAATATTCGAGCTCCGTAGCTGTTTTCGTTGACGCGTATCGGCTACGATATTTGTGGTCAATGGTATATGAGCTCATATACACATTGCCTGTTGACCAATCAAAACTCAGGAATTGCAATATACCATTGCTAGTTTTAAATAAAGCGCATTATAACCTTTAGAGCAAAAAGACAACAAAACTAAGACCCAATAAACTCTATATATATATTCCCATTTTTTTTTTCAATTCCAAGTAAGGACAGGAGGTCTAGATCATGTAGGTTTCGTTTAGCACAAAACCAATTTATGGCTGTTTGTCTGTTCCCATTCACAGACCATCCAGTGAGTTTCAGATCTTTACTGATTTAATAAAAACAATACCTTTTCAGTCTGTCCATTGCCATGCATGATAAATAAACCACGTGATCTTGTCCAATGAATAAGCCAACTTGTCAGTCCCTTAAGTCACAAATATTGTAAACCTTTTGCCTTGCGTCGCAACACCTTTCAGCCATGTCGGCTTTCCAAGATCCACCTGGATCCACGGCGAGAGGTCGCTGGGTAGAGCGTACCAGCCTTTTCCGGAACCATGATGGACTGTTCGCTTATTTTCCCGCTCTCTATTCCAAGAGCCTCGTAGCCGCTGCATTGGTTGGCTGCGTAAAAGAATAGAATCAAGCTATCGTTTATGGGGTGAGTAATTTGGCCGCATCACAAGACAAATTTAATATAATATAAAACTTCAAAGTAAAATCTTTCGTACTACTATCATTAACGCCTTCAGAGTGAAATATAGCGGTTGAAAAATAAAACTGCATTGTAAAAGATGAAATTTTCAAATCACATTTGCTAGTAATTAGAATCGGTTTTGGTCGTTATAATAAAACTATCATTTTTTTCTAACTTAAAACAAACCTCCCAAGCTCAGAATAATTAACGAACGAGGAAACAAACAACTCTCGCTACTCTCGAATGATACCCAAAACTACTTTCAAAAGGTCGCCACTTACTATAATGGGGGTGGAGGGGGTGTTTTAACCCCCCCCCCCCCCCCTAAAACATGTACTGCGCATATCACTTCTGGCTATATAGACCATAATTGTACTAATATGACAGCCTCAGCTGGTGCTGTATACCATGATTACGCTAAGTAGCTGATCATTTAATTGAACTCCAGCGAAAAACTACCATTGTCTCTCGAGGCAGATCAACAACTCAAATTTAAGGATCAGTTTTCCCTTCAAGGTTTTACTCCACATCGTTGATAGTATATGGTTCTCCATCTCGTTCGATAGTCGGTATTGTGAGCACATGTATTGAGTCGTCTTGGTGAAAGTTCTCCTTCAAGGATCTTCACGCGTATACACCAAATTGAAGAAAAGTTGACCCTGCGAAAAGCATGAACCGTCAGCGATGAGACCGAATCGGATTCTGGGCAGACAGCATTGGTTGACTTACAGTAGTATTCCATTTATTGACAAGAATCAAGATATCTTCCTTCCTTGAGAGTTTGAAGAGCATGATTATTTTATGCAACCTGTCCTTTTATAATATACCATCTGAAAGCAATGGTCATACTACACATCTCCGCGCTTTGAGAACCTGTACGCATGCGCACAGCCTTTTACCCAGAGTGGCAGCCATGGACAGCTGTTGTGGCCTTTTTGGTCTTATCAGCATGGCATGGCCGTCGGGCAGCGATTTGTTATTTGCTTTACAATCTTCCAAAAATCACTTGTGCTTTTTCCGTTTCACTTAATTTCTTCTCCCAATACTCAGCTTTAGCTCTCATTGAGAGCATTGTTTACTCTTTTTCTCAGTTCTTTGTACCTTTCTCCATCCTCAGGATGGCCTGACTTTTGTGCTCTTAGAAGCTGATTATACCTTTGGTTAATTCAGGAGCTTCCTTTTTCTTCCATTCATCCACAACGGATCTTTGCTTTTCTTTGAGGAAGGAACTCAGTTTTATTATCTTGATTAGTAATTGTCATCGATGTCATCAAATACATTACGGGGATGCCACGGGGCGAACACAACCCGTTCTAAAGCATCCCAATCACAGTTTTTTCAGTCGATTACCGTTTCTATCACAGGAGGAACTCTTGTTCTTGACAGTTTCACCATATCTGCTATACCAGTGTCAAAAATCACGGCCTTTAAAGATCAATTAAAGATTTTGATGTTTCAGCAATCCTAGCGGGTTGTTTGGTGACATTAATCAAACCAAATTTTGGTTGGTTGCAGAAACTAAACTATAATTCGTTGTAATTTTTGCTTGCGTCTTTATTTAAAACGTCAATTTTTTTTTAAAGCTTAAGAAAGGTTAATAAGTCTTTCAATTTCTACATAAGTGTTCACCCAAGACATGACCGGAATTTCGCGAGGAAATATACCTTTTCTATCATCATTAAGTTTTATTCTCAACAAACACGCGTTAGTTCAGTTGAATTAATTCAAAATGTTGCAAAGTGTCGATCATTTATCATAATTATCAAAATATCGATTCAAACAGCTGTATACACCTATAGGCCTGATTGAAGAAACGTTGACCATACGAAAAGCATAAGCCATAAACGGTAAGACCCAATGGTATTTTGGGTAGACAGCATTGGGAAGCTTAGTTTTTTCTTTTTATTGACAGTCAATATATTTTCTGTCGTTGAAAGCCTTAAGGACATGATTTATGCAACCTGTTTTATTATCTTGTTTATTCCGTTTTATTCTGTTTATTCTATTTTTCCCGATTTCCCAGTAAACATTTGGGTCGCATCGTTCACGATTTATGCTTTTCATGGGTCAACAATTCTTCAATCAGGTGTATATGAGAAGTTTAATAGGCCATTTCCGAGTTATCTTTTGCCTCTGTGTCAAAATGAGTCTACGTGGGAAACCATTCGTGTGAAAATGAGTTTCACCTACACGTTCATTTTCATGCAAATCAAACTCATTTTCATTGAAGGATTTTGCACGAGGACTCGTTTTGAAGATGGAACAAAGGGCAATTCGGAAATGGCCTATTACCAAGATGGAAAAAGTCATTGCTTTTCTTGTCCACGTTGAACCACGTTAGGGACAGACCATTACAAAACTGATTGGGGGGAGGGATTTCAGCTTCCACGAATTTTTTTTGTTTGTGCAGGACATTTTTGCGGGTGAAACCCTCTGCTCGATCTTTATAGACAAATGTTGCTTTGTTGATCATTTGCTCAATATTTTAAACATTTCAAAACAAAATTGTTGTAGTTCGTAGGTTAAATACTGAAACACCACTTTTGAGCATAGTATTAAAATAAATATTAAGAATGGCTAAAATCAAAAGCCATTTATTGTTATTTTATACCATGTGTGTTATGCACGGGTCAACAGCAATTCATATCGAACGTTGAACAAATGTTGGTGTCAGAGATTTTATGCAATAGCCAGCAGGCAAGACTTGAAAGACAATTTTTTTTTATCGCCATCTATCTACGGGAAAACAATTCGCTGGCTGGGAGGCCGGGCTGAACGTAATTTGTTTTAATGAAACCAGACGGTGAACGCCGCACGCACGCTCCCCAGACAATTTTGAAATCTCTACGCTCGGAAAATAATGTTATTTTCACTATTCTCCACGACATTTTTCGTCAAAAAAATGGTCTCATCAAGTGTAAAATGACAGGTATTTTAGTGCTTAATAAAATTTTGCCTTCTGCACGATTTTTCTTTGCCTTCCCCTTTGCATGATTTTTTTCTTGGCATTTTACCTTGCATGACTTTCTTATTGGTATTTCCCCGCCCGTCCCACCCGACCCCATCACTTTTCTAATGGTCAGTCCCTTACAGCACGCCACGTTGTCATGTAGTTTAACTTTCGTTTTTGGTCCCTCCTATTGCCTAGTTTTGGCTCATATTGATTGGACCGTTGTGATTAACTCACTGATTGGCTAGTTGAGCCCGTGTTATAATCAGCTGCTAAATTTCTCGCATTGCTAACGTTCTAGTCTTCGGGGGTATTATTACTTGACTAGTACAGCTCGATAGTTTTAGAGCGAGTATATCTCAACTGAAGATGAGAGGACAGCTATTTCTCGTACTTCTTAGCTTGTTGCATGTACAAGTAGCCACAGCTTATGGTAAGTACAAGATATTTGTACTTTAAAGGTAATGTCGTTTATTTGCGAAGTAGTTTTGGAACTGATCATGATATGAGTTGTGTTTGTGGTAACTGCGAACCGCCAATTTAAATATATAGGTTTTTACAAGACGCTGACGAATTTCAAAACTCTCTTCGACGATATTCAGGCCTGATGATCTTATTTCTAGAGACTCGGAGAACTCGCAAATACAGAAAGCTATAATAAGAAAAAATATACTTAGTTTATAATTCAAACACATGCGATGATCTTTGATAAAAAAAGCGATAAATTTTGATTTAAATATTTAATTGTTATCTCTTTACAAAAAAGAGCACAACAGTTGCTAACTCTTACACTCCCGTAACAATTTTACAACTTCGTTAGAGTTTTCACAATTTTTCTCTAAATGACACAAGTTGGCAAATTACATTACGTCTTTCTTCGCACATTGACATGTTCGGAAGCTGAATAAAACTCTTCTAACAAAAATACACTTAGTTTATAATTCAAACAGATGCGATGATCGTTGATAAAAAACGATAAAGTTTGATTTAAATATTTAATTGTTATCTCTTTGCAAAAAAGCACAACAGTTGGGAACTTTCACACGCTCGTGCAAATTTTACAACGCTGAAATTTTCAGAATTCTTCTCTAAATGACAAGTTGGCAAATTACACTACTATTCGTCCTTTTCACACATTGACATGTTCAGAAGCTAAATAAAACTCTTGAAATCAACGTTAAAAAGCCTTTACAACCGAAACTCGCAAGAAAACAATTGGAATTAGAATGGGTTTAAATTAACACCTTTGTACTAATAACGGTGAACTAGACATCATAATTAAAAGTTAAATCCTAATTATTGTCTTAAAATAATCATTGGCAGGAATGTACTTAATTGAGCCTATAGAAGAAGACCTATTCTGACTTAACTAGCATGCACGAGACATGCAACGTGAAAATTTTATTCAGAATGAGTCAGTCAATCATCTGATGCAGAATGTATCCCAATAACATAATCTATTTCCTTGCAAATTTTAAGAAGAGGTTCTATGGCATAGAACCTGTACCACGCCAGAGATACGAAACTGACCGCTAAGAAACCTCCCTTTAGATCGATGTGGAAACAAAAAGTGTGGAACGTATTCCTCATTTAATGCAGTCGTGGCAGGAGACCCCGAGAAAATCTATCGAAATAAAAAAAAGTGATGTACAATAATTAGAAATTCACTATTGCCTTGACACAAAGTAGTGACGATTGAAATGATGTTTATTCCCGCGTTATACGTTAGCTAGCTTTTTTTCAAATACGAAATGGCGGAGGGGAGTCCTATCTTGTTTTACCATAATCATAATACATCGTTAGCGAAGACTGTTATCTAACGATCGTCGGTAATGATGCATTTATCGATAGGTATTTGAACGTAAATTTACATTTGGTGAATGCATCTACGTAATTTTGGATTATCTTTAGGTTTTTCTCTTTTGCTTTTTTCTTCATGCTACGATCTCTTTGGTAAATATTGTCATTTTTTTAAATTCGTTTTTATCAGACTATAGAGTAGTTATATCCACGGCTTATGGCTGGACAACGGACAAAGTGTCAATTATCCTTGTGGGGCAAAATGGCGCTCAAACTGGAGTTCATAATCTACCAGGAAAATTTGAAGCAAAAAGGCAAGTGTTGTAGCGAATCATGTGTTAAAACCCAGCAATACTCCAAAACCAGTCCAGACTCGTTTATATAATTTCCTGTTGCGGAACCGAAAGGAAGTAGTACAACCAGAAAACCGGCCATCGAACTAAGAAATAAGATAGTGGATTATATATGTGGTGGAACCATCGAATTCCTTTCTAGATGCCATAATAATATTGAAGTATTATATAATATCACCCCGATATAATTAACAATTAGACCCGTAGCCCGCAAGGGCTACGGGGCAATAGCCCATGAGGCGAAGCCGAATGGGCTATTGACCCGTGGCCCTTGAGGGCGAAGGGTCTAATTGTTTTAGTATCACCCAACTAGTCGGACAGAAAAAACAATAATAAAGTTAGCAAATGCGAGTTGAAGAAAGATTTATTTGGGAATAAAACGAAAGAAAGCTTCACGAATTTCGCTACTCGATGACTATTACTAATAGTCCTCTAGTAGCGTAGCCAATCAAAATGCAGGATTTGCATTAGTCCACTAGTTGGGTGATACTAATATACATTAGTATCACATTACATTACATTAGTATCACCCAACTATAGTGGACTGCGTTGGTCGATATATAACTGTGTATTTTTTCTACAGTGATAGAGTATTCACGATAATTGATCGAGATGTTGGCAAACTTTCTGCTGTTAAAATACGTCTGGAGCAGACAAATCAGAAGTGGCAACAGTATTGGAAATTAAAACAGGTACGTAACAGTCTAGCGATCGCGAGCATCAACGCAGCTGATAAGTTTGCTTGTCCAACAGGATTAAACATGAACCTCTTCACTAAAGCTTTTCTTGTTTCTAAAAAACAAAATATGAATAACCGGCTACACATTTATAGTTATTAGCTCTACTTGCTTTTTTTTAAAGGAAATTCATTTACAACACGATACTTTCAATGACCTACATACAGTACGTTACTTACAACAGAATAGCATAACATTGATAACAATACGCAATGAACTACGTACAGTACGTTACTCACAACAAGACTACAACATAATTATATTACATGTATTTAGGATAAAAATAAATTAACAGCATAAATTATATTACGTAGAAGGGGGCAAAAGTGAACATTTTTATACTACTTTTTTTAGATATATATACATATTAATATATAAATATAAAGCATACAGACCACGTTCAAAAGCTCTCCTTGTTGTTGAAAAAATGTATAAATAACCGGCTTCGCCTTTGTAAACTATCATTATTTATAATAATATTTTACGATGACTCACAAAAGTTTATATATTTCCATTTTTGGTATTTTTTATAATAACTAGCTGCTGCTCGAAGATGTTCCTCGGTAAACTGTCTGAGGCTAATTAAAAACTAGTCGAAACATTTTTGCAAATTTGTAAAACTTCAGGGACACTGCCTGAAAAACTCAACAAATATCTTGTAAATAGAACATGACTCGGAGATTTTTCTCATTGTTTATAATTATGTAATTATTTCCTCCAAACGTTCTACTACCACAGGTCTCAGTTATAACGTACCGGCCAAGGCGGGTTTACATATTTAGTTTCAACGATCAAGTGAAGTACCAGTGGAATACGATTTCACGTGAGTAATAGAAAAATGATTTGCTGTTAGTACCTGACTATCGATTGTTTTTATTATTTCAGCATTTTCTCAAACATGGGAAGTAAAATGAAAAATATGAATTAAATCAGTGTTCATCTTGTCATGAGCACGGGATATAAGAAAAATCCAAAAATCTGACTTCCCGACTGGATTCGAACCCATGACCTTTCAAACACTGGGGCGAGCACTCTGGAAAGCGTATTTTTAAAAACTATTTTGGACATGTTGGACTTCAGTTTTTTGTAAGTCGCCATCTGAAATCTTTAATTCTGTTGTGTTCAAACCTATCAAAAATCAGAGTTGGATCAAAAAATTATCCTTGTTTTTTTCTCTAACTGTTATTTGCAATTTCCTGCGCCAAAATGAGTGCATGTCAACTAATACCACCAGCAGAAATTCTGAGACAAATCTAACATATTAACTAAATACCCATCTTCGTTTCAGAAAAATGCAGAGATGGTTTCAAGAAAACATCTGATGGAAAATGCGTTGGTAAGCAAACCCACTGCAGCGCAAATAATTTTCCATACCATCAAACATATTTTCCACAGCTGAAATTATTTCCAAATAAGTAAATAACACCTTCTGATTTCTTGTTTCCTTCAGATATCGACGAATGCAAGGACTCTGGCGGATGCAAGGACAAAGTTGCTACATGTCACAATACCATTGGTTCATATAGATGTGTCTGTCCACTAGGTTACAATCCAGACTATTTTAAGAGCTGTATAGGTATGTATTTGTTTGCTTGCATTATATATATAGCCTTGGCTCCTGTGTGAAGCATAGCTCATCCACAGTTTTCTTCCATTGTTCTCTGTCCTGGGCTTGGTATTCAATTTGGGTCCATCGCAGACCTATTTGCCGCAGTTCTTGTTCGGCTCCAATTGTTTTTCTCCAGTTGTTTTTGGCCTTCCACGGTTTCGTTTCATAGCAAATTGAGCAAAAATCGTTAAGCTAGTTTTTCTCTTGACTTTCTCGACAGTAAACTTGTAATGCCCTTTAAAAACATTCTATCATATTAAGACCAATGAAATTTTGAAAATCAGTAAAATATTTCACTAAAAGTACTGTGTAATTTGAAACATTTTTGTGCTCACAGATATGGACGAATGTCGTTTAAATAATGGCGGGTGTAAGGAAAGTTGCCACAATACTCAGGGTTCGTATCGCTGTGGTTGTTTTCGAAGCGGTTATAGAGTAGTGGAGGGATATCGCTGCGAAGGTTAGTATTCCATTCTCACTCATTAAAGGGGCACTGTCACGGACATTTTTTGGCTTTTTTAAGAAAAACGGCACCAAAATAACGACTAAGTACTTTCAACCATGCAACAAATGCTCCTAGAATGTAAAGGGAAGGATATGTAGCAAATTGTTTAAAGAAGAGGGTGACCGTAAATAGTTTTCATTCAATTTTTCCACACAACAAGGACAGAACTTGAAAAGGTCAGGCTGACTTTTTCAAGTTAGGATCAAAAGCTCCCGATGGTATCACAGTGACATCACTCTATATTTAGCTTCAGTTTACTGGTATAGTAATTTTGAGAAAACGTGACCATTGTTAATAGGTTTCCAATCGTGTAAACATATTTTTTAACTGTTGAATTTTTGAAGTTATGCTCGTGACAGTATCCCTTTAATATGCCGCTCATTGTAATGCGTGGACAAGTTATGGGAAAAGATTGTGGCCGAGGCAATGAGCAGCTGGATGCGAAAGCACTGTGGCTGTGAACACGTCGCCGAAGGGGAGTTGTGGGAGGGTCGAAAATTTCTCCAGACTTCCCGGTTTGCATATCTCTTTTGAAATGTCTCGATTCAAAGCAAAGGGATCTTTAAATAAGAAGATATTGCACGTGGTAATTAAGCATTACATAATACAACTATCATAAACAAACAGAGTTGTGTAATCCACGCACTGCGGAATATCGCGTCCTAATAATGAATGAGAATAGTTACATATACCTAATTGCAATAACGTTGTCATATAAAAAAGATAACTGGAAAAGCAAAACGGAATTAATTAGCTTTATACCCCGTAACAGATTGCATCATTTACGGACAATGCATGTTTGCAGAATTATATTATGACAAGGAAAAGTCAAAACCTGTTTTTAAAGCGTTTTCAGGACGGGGTTGCTAACTACTTTGAGAATCATTACACGGCCGAGGATGTAATTTGTTTGCCTAATTAAATATTTGCCGTTTTTCGTTTTTCTATTACAACGTTACTGCAGTTTGGTTGTATGTTATAGTTCAAATTGGTTTTAAGGTCAAATAACCTTTTTTGAACAAGGCAAAAAGCTCAAAACGGAACAAATCAAATACAATAACGAACAATCATTCACTATCAGGCACCTTTGTTTAATCGTTGGTGACTTCTGAGCAATTATCCTAATCATCTTGAAATGAGTAGCTCCGATCTGAATCTCCGAACTGGCTTACATTTGGTCAATCGATCTGTCACAGTTTTTCATGGCCACACAATCTACTGTGTTTACAACCTTTTAATGCCTTGAGCACCATTTCTTGAAAATATTTTCGGTCCAAAACTCTGTCAATTTTCTAAATTCCCAATGCTTTGAATATCCCGGACTTGAAGTTATTTCTTTGGAATGAACGAAAATTTATTTTAGCAAATGGTGCCATGCATGTTTACTTGCCTGGATGATTTCAGTCCAATATTCTGCTGCCAATACGATGCTATCCAACATAGTTAAATATTGGATAGCCACGTGACCACAGTGCAGACGTTTGATTAGTGGATTGGACTTTCTTTGAAAGAATTCAAACTATTCTATATCATTGTAAAATTGTTATCTTCAGGTTTGCATGCAAATACGCTACAAAATAGCGTTTTGTTAAAGAGGATGGCCGTTTTTGTTTTAAATTTGTCCTTGGTAATCCGTCTTATTTTTCCACAGTCAAAACCATCTTTGTTTATTTTCGGTTATTACAATTTCTTCTCTAATGCAGTGTGTTTTTCTACATTTTATTAAATTTGATCGTGACAATTTAATCCTTAAATTTGTTGCAATACTCAAAATAATAATAATCATCATCAGAAACATAACAATAATCTGACTGACAACATCACCCTTTTTAAACTGACAGCTGTCATTTATCGCTCTTCATCCTATTTGCACCCTCAACATCAAGAAAAGTCACTCAAACACGCGGTAATAAAATTCGGGGCATCACTTCATGTTGATTTTATCCAATAAGTTAATGTCTTGTGAAGAGCTTAATCTAAACTTCACGCCCCATTTCTTTTTCCCACTGTACTTGTTCCTCAGATATCGATGAATGCCAAGAAGGAACAGATAACTGCGACAAGAAAACCACTACTTGCAGAAACTACGCTGGTGGCTTCCATTGTATTTGCAAGAAAGGACACACGTACATTAACAGATCATCTTGTAAACGTATGTCAGTAGCAACCAAAACTACTATACTTTTTATCTCGATTCCTTTCACTCCTCGGATGGGGTTAGGGACTGCTCTCGTCGTGCTCGTTTGTTGAAGCTTGACTAACAGGTTTCACAAACACCGTTCTGGCATGAATATGGCCACTTGCGTGACCAGTTTGTTCTCACGAAAAAGGGCCACATGGAGAATAAGCTAACAAGGTATTTGGCTGGAGCTGGAAAGGTGGAGGGAATTTGAAAGTTAAGAGATTGCGTTCACGCTGAATGGCAACGATGCCGAAATTACAGTGCTGGCAAACTAAATGATGACATGCAGTGAGTCCACCTGCTTGCATCTGATTGGAGACTCCTTAGTGTTCTGACCACCAAAATACTAAGACGCGCATTGCAATCAGCCAAGAAAATGGCTCGATATAAAATTACATTATATGTGCTGCGTAAGATGTTTGTTTTAATGCAATGCGGTTGTTTTAGTTTTCTGCTTGATATGTTTTTAGCCAACAGAATTTTTATCGGTAAAATGTACAAGCATCTTTGTAATGTTTTATAGTTTTTATTAAAAGACGAAAAGGCAACAGAGTTTTTATCAGTACAATGTACAAGCATTTTCGTAATTTTTTATAGTTTATTATTAAAAGACAAAGAGGCATAATTGTGAACTAATTCGTGTTACCTATTTACCGTTGTAGAAAATACCATGCTAACCGTGCCGCATATTGATTCTTGTAGCGCTACGGGTGCTGATATTATTCCTTATTAATATACAATCTTCGTTCACTGTCCAAAATCCACGTGCGCAATTGGTTAAAATCGAGCACGTGATTTTACTTGACCTGTCGTCAGCAAACCCCGACAGTGCGTTATTGACAATAACGCATAAAAATCGTGCATTATTGACGATGGCTTCAGCTGACAGATTTGCAGAAATAGTGAAAGAACAAATATGAACTTATGAACGATTTTGTGAATGATTTTAAGCCTCACTTATATTTAATTAATCTACGGCTTTTTGTGATTTCTGTATTCTTAAACTACGCTAGTATAATTTTGTGCTACTTAGATAGAACTGAATTCTTATTCTATTTATTAAAAATTCTTGTTCAAAGTTCGCGAAATTGTGTATTGGGTGCAGTGTACTCAGATTGTATATTAAAAGGGTTAGAGGCTGTTAGTTCGTGTTTTGTTTACAAATACACGCACTTGCTGGCAGCACAATGAACTCGAAATTTTCAATACTGCACTCGGCTACGCCTCGTGCAGTATTGAAAATTTCTCGTTCATTGTGCGGCCAGCGCGTGCGTGTATTTGTAAACAAAACACTCACAACAGTCTCTAACCCATAATCATTGAGTTAGAAACATTGTTACTTTGTCATCCGTAAATAGCAGATATCTTGCTTTATAAGTAGGTTGCAAAGATTATTCCAAAGTCTTGCAAATCGCTGGATAGTTACAGCATTTTAAACTGTGTAATATCTTTTTTTGATTTTTTGTTGGTCAGACTTTCGTCTCATTTTGGCCCGTCGGCTCACTGTCTCGCCGGCTAAGCATCCGGCAATATTCCGCGCGATTTCCCAAGATACTTGTTATACAAATTAGTTCAAACGGAGAAAAAAGGAAGTTTTCTCGAATTCAAAGTCGATTACTATCATGTACAAAGAATATCCGTACACTTTCTGGCGTCAATACTTCTCTGTGTTCTTTACTTCTTTTTCATGTTTCGCAGGTAGAACATGTTCCAGCTTCAGCGCTGACAGGGATTCTCATGGCACTCTTGAACCCGCTCGTTGTTTCCAAAAAGGACAAAACAAGTATGAAGACAAGTGTAAAGTTGTTTGTGATCATGGATACGTCCCAGAAACACCGGCTTACGAGATTTCTAGCTGCGGAGAATATGGTAACTGGGTGCCTCACCCAACAACTTGCAGGGGTAAGAATGGAAGAGTTTTGTTTAATAATTTCTTCCAGACATTGGGTTAGTTGGAGAGCAGAGCGAAGAACGTATGGCAAATGGTGAATCCCCGTCTTTTCAAAGCCCACCGTTGTTCGTATATATAGTGCTATTGATCTAGCCAAATGCATGGGTAAGGCTTTAAAACGTAAGATATCATCAAACTAAGCTTTATCCACTGTAAACTTGTAGAGAACCATTTTAAGAAAACCGAAGGTCAGGTTCAGGTCATCTGTCTTTTATGTTTTGTCCTCCTATTAGGCAGGTCGTGTCCATTACTGAATAACTTTAAGAACGGTGAAGTAGAAGTAAAGTGCAGGCTAAGCATCAGAAGGTATGGTCAGAGATGCAACTATGACTGTTATGATGGATACAAACTGAAGGGAAACTCTTACAGAGTATGCCAGGCAGACGGTACGTGGAATGGAACTGAACCTACTTGTGAGAAAATTCATCCAGGTAAGTGTACAAGAAGACATTTTAACATTTCCGTGCTCACACATGTCAAACGTGGTCAACATTAAAAATTATTTCTTACAGAATATCAATTCAATGTCACACAGGTAAAAGCGTACTTATGTTGAAAATTACTGACATTTAGTACCTTTTCTGCGCTATTTTGACCTAACGAAGCTCTTTTTTACAGCGCTGTCTCGAGAAATGACGTTCGACACATCGGAGCGTTAAAATGTACGCGGCAATATCGAAAGGTATTGTGAGTACTGGTAGTTGATTATCGCTTGATCAAAGCTCATTGTGTTCAAAGCGATAGAAAGAAAGCCTGAAGACGTGCCTGTTCTGTGGTTTCCCAACCCTTTTTTCTGGACAGGAACACATTGAACAAAATCAAGCAACAGTGAGCTACCACAACCCACAATACTTTAAAGCATTAACAGGTTGTATGTTAGGTAACTAAGTACTAATTTACAATACACACTTCAACTGTAGCTACGTCTTCTTTTCTTTTGATTTAAGAACCACGGATCTGGTGTCCTCAAAGCATAACCGTGGTTCTTAAGCCTGGAATGAACACTGCAGATGTCAGTGCCAAGTGGACACGCCCAACATCCAACGTCAAGAATGTAACCGCTGTAAGCCCACCCGGTGTTAGCAGCAGCTATCAATTCCCCTACGGGGCTACGATAGTCAAGTGGGTAGCGATGAACGAAATCGGACAACAGGCTTCCTGTGAAGTTAAGGTCGATGTGAAGGGTAAATGATTTTTCTCTTTTCGTTTTTTTTTTTACTATTTATAATATAATAATGTTTACACGGATGTGTTTTTGTTCCTTGTCATTTTCTACTTGTGTTTCGTCATGTATGATAATATCCCATGGTGTTCATTTCACAGACAACGTTTAAACAAATTAAAATTGATATCGCTTCTTAATTCCGAGGGGAGAGAGGGAGGACGACTGCCATATGAAATAGGCGGAGATGCTCGCTTCGAATTAAACCCCATAAGGAGACCAACCTGAGCGTGGCTCAAGCTGTTTTGGCCCCTAAAAGATACCAAAACACTAAGCGTCGCTTTAACCAATCCATTTTCGGATCTAGTTAATCCAGATTGTTTGAATATTCGGTAGCGTTCCTTTAACCAATCTAAATCCCGAATATGGGATCAAAAATGAGATTTTCCGTTCCTTCTTTGGACAAACCAATCTTAGATTGCAATCCAAACAACCCACCTCTGGAGGTGGATCGTTCAGATTGGTACTGAAACTGGTTTCACATTTTCGCACCATTTGATCGAATCGAACTTGGTACGGATCAGTTCGGCCAGCTTTGTTTTGGAAAAAGTGATTCCCAGACGCCTTTTCGTTGTGGCTTGATCCATTTTTAGATTTTCGTTCCAGCTAACTTAAAGATTCAAACAATCTTGATTCACTATAGATCCGAAAATGGCTATATTAAAGGAACGCTACCTTCGTGCTAGCTGGAATGAAAATATGAAAAAAGATTAAGCTGACTGACCATGCTATATAATCCGAGCCAAGTTCGCTCAAATTAATGGAACGAAAATCTGAAACCAGCTTCAGTTACGAATCTGAACGATCCATCTTCGGAGGTGGATTGTTCGGATTGCAATTTAAGATTGGTTTGCCCATCCATAAATGGAACGGGGGAATCTGATTTTCGATCGCAAAATCCGGATCTAGATCGATTGGATAAAAGGAACGCTACCTAAAATAAATATTTCTTAGCATGCAACTCTATACGAGACCTTGTCGGCTAAAAATATTGGCATTTTGCGCCGAAATCCCTAAATGAGACCAAATTCCGAAATTTATATCCCTAAGAGAGACGACGGGCATTCCCGTCTCTTTCAAAGGGAAGTCCCCCCGGGTTGTTTTAAAGCCACATCCGACGCTAAATGGCAAAATGATTTGATAGATTTACAATATATCTACTACGAAGTTTGAAACGACACCAACGACGTACAATCTTTCGCTACCTGGTGTAATTTATTCTTTCCCACTGAGAGTATTTTGAACAAAAATAGGATAGTATATCGTAATATATTGCAAAAAAAAGCACCTTTAGGCTTCAAGAAATAAATTTTCCACCATAAGACGGAGGCAATTTTCTCGATCTTAAAGGGGCACTATCACGGCTGATCATAGAAATTTCTATTTTCTAATTTCCTCAGTATATTTCCAAATGCCACCAAATACATGAATAAATTTGATAAATAGATCCCACAAAACAGGATAGAACAGTTATTTTGAGGAAGAAGTACAGGATTGCAAGGATGGAAGTGGATTGCGATTGATTTTTGGACAGGATGTCCAGAATTCAAAGCTGCCATTCTGGTGAAATTTTGAACATTTTGTTAGTCACTGTTTCCTCTTAGTTGATATTTCTTTGCATTTACCACTGTAAGCCTTTTTTTCTTCCTATTGCAAGACAATTAAGTACAATTTATAGCAAGCTACAGCCCATTCTTATAAAATATGATATTTCAGCCGTGATAGTGCCCCTTTAACACCGTTCTCTTCAACTTACACAAGGCATGCATACAAACATAAGCCTTCAGCTCAAAATAGCATTCGTTACTACTACTATAGTGTAATCGTCCGGGCGAGTTGTTGTCAGTCGATGATGTTATAAGTCTGGTTGGTTGAAGCTGATTGGTCAGTTTAGCCGTGATGTTATTGGCTGTAAGACTCATGTAACGTTCGTCAACAGTAATTGGTAAGTTTCGATCCGTCTACTGTTAATCAAATTAAGTCGTTCTGTTTGCAGTCTGTTCATCGGTTTTGTTTATGTCGTGAATAAGTCTTTTGTAAGGTGCCGGTAGTTGTTGGCATCTGTTGACAGGCGTTTTGTTCCTATTTAATTCTAGTACGGTACGTTTAATTCTAATACACGTGTTTTCCTACAACAAAACTAAAACCCAATAACCTAAGATACTTTGATTTGCACATAAACCTTTGTGTTCATGTTACACTAATTAAAGTTTTTAAACTTCAATTACTGTAATTAGTGAACTCTTTGTTAAAACAAAGAGTTCACAGTTTCACCCTTCAAGGATGGAACGCGAACCGTTTGGAGTTAAACTGGTGATGTTGTATTTGGGTCAGTTGTTCCTTAGCTGAGCAATCTGATGAGATAATTCTCTTTCCAATGACAGCTCATCGAAAAAGTCTTACTCCTATTTTTAAAACTTCCCCAGACCGTGAAAAGCCAAAGGTCGTCTTCTGCCCAAAAAGGATCTTTAAAGTGTCCTATAGTTCGTCTCCAGTGTGGGTGAACATCACAAGACCGATTTTCAGCGACAATGTTGGCATCGTCAGATACAGGCCTCCTCTAGCAGATGGCATGTATTTAAAACAGAGTGGAAGCATTTTGCTTTTTGATGCATTCGATGATAGCGGCAACTGGGCTCAGTGTAAAGTTACAGTGTATATTGGAGGTAAGTGATTTAATTAATTAGTGAAGTGCAAAACACGCGGGAAATTAGTGCAAATTAAATCTCTCATCTCTCGGTTTAACATATTCTGCGTAGTCAACTTACACCTTGTGACCGCGCAAAAAAATCAAAAACGGCGAAAAGCCAGCATTTTGGGAAAAGAAAACTTTGGTTTATAGATTATTATTATTATTTGGTTTTGGTTTATTATTATTACAAGTGAAACCGGTAAAAACAATATATAATTGTATATCCCACAGAAAACAGGTGAATGTGAAAAGGTTAACAAAATAGATTAAGGTGAACCAATCTGCAGCTTACTTTTATAAGCAAATGCCTACATTGTGCAGTTCCAGAAAATATCCATACCCACGCCAAGGAGATGGTCATTGGAAATTCCGAAGGGGGAGGGGGGGGTAGGGGGGTGATCTCAATAAGCCAAGTTTTTAAAAGAAAATATGAAGCTATACTGGAAATTCCAGGGGGTAGGAGGGTCCTAAGCAAAGAACCATCCTTGGGGGAGGTATGGATATTATTTGGAACCACACATTTTAATTAGACTGCCATTAAACTATTGAAGACACTTTAGCCTGTGCTGCAAAAAAACTTGACGTCTTTACTTAACCTGGAGTAAACTTTATGGTCTGTGATAATAATTATGTAAATTGTCTGTAATTTCATTATTTTTATTGGAACAAAATATTTTTGTCACAAGCCCCAGAATGGTTTTAAAACTTGCATGTAATAAAGTGCCAGTATTCACATGTAGCCTAATTGGGTTCTGGGATGCCCATATTACATAATTACTTACTTATCCTCATCGGGCCCATGAGAACTCTTGAGGCTGGGCTCATATTACATAAATAGCTATGAAGGTCACTAAAGTATGTTCAGGTTTAAACTGGCAACATGTGGGAATCAATTGTGACAATTTTATTACATTAACAAAATGTGTATTTTTGACTTAAGAGGAATGTCATTGCAAAGTCTTCAAGTCACCTTTAAATAGAAACAAAACAAACAAAAACTATTTATTTTGGTGAAATTGCTATCTTTCCAACATGCAAACAGTATATTAAAATTAAATGGCCTTTTTAGTGTGTGAAACAAAAAACTGACTGCTTTCATGTTGGGCTATTGGATCCAATAATTTTTTACACTTGCTAGATACAAAAATGATATTTATGGATTTTTTACTTTGTTGTTGTTTCCAGAGAAACATCAGTCTTTGGATAAGCATATAATGGTTTCACCTTGCCCAGTCTACCTGCGTCAGGCAAGGAAGAAATCAATTTTCTTTGCACCCTTACTTTCAATAATCATTGCAGAAAAATGTCAGATTATTAAATGTTTTGGACCCTAAAGCTGAATTTTTGTAATCTGTTCATCTCAAAACATTACATTACAGAAATTTTTGTTTGGTTTTCTCGTAGAGGGTCTGGATGGGGGGTTACAAATATCAGTTGTCAGTTAAAATTATGGCCATTTGTCAGTTATCAGTTAAATGTTAGGCCATTTGTCCTCGTAGAGCAAGTTGTCAACAAAAACTAATATGGAGTTTATTTAAATCAAATTTACAGCTACTACATGGCTAATTTCCAAAAGTAAAAAAAAGAAAACTTGGGTCTTGACAAAGTGCAAGCCAACAAGTCATGAGAGGCATTCCAGTTAATCTGAATAGCACACTCGTCTCGTTAGCCTTAATAGCTCTCTGCTTAGCCTAAACAGTACTCCAGTAAGCCTGAGTATAGTTAGCTTATGCATGTGGCTTGCAATTGAGGTTAGGCTATATATTTATTGGGTTAGGAATTTCTGGCTTGTATGGCACTTATGTGTCATGAAACATGCGAGCCATTCCAGTTAACCTACATAAGATTCCAGTTAGCCTAAATAGCACTCCAGTTAGCCTTGAAAACACTTTGCCTGTTGCCAAACAGTACATTATAACAGTTAAGAGATCAACAACTACCAGAACTTGTTACAATCCACTCGGTCAATATTCTGACAAACATTTCCTCGCGTCTAAATAATGAAAGGATGCGATTCTTATTAATTTGAAGTAGCTTAAAATTCAGATGACAAGCATAAATACAAATTACATGCCATGACGAAATGACTGACACTCAAAATCTTTTTTTTCCTTCGAGCTCAGCTTTAATTCCAGTTTTATCGTTAACACTTTTATATATGCTCACACTTGATAAACGTCGAATACATAAGCTTAAACCAGTGTTCAAAACAAAATCGTTGACCAATGAGAAACGCTTACCTCAGGTCCCTGTAAGTTTCTGTAAGAAATGTTTGCGAAACGTTTCTCTCGCCGTTTCTCCTCATTTCATATTCTTCGTTATCGGGAATACGAATAGAAGAAGAATACCCCGTGTTTGGAAACTCGTTGTGATCGCGTCAAGAAGGAAAAACATCGGCAAAACTACCCTATATAACTCAAACGAAAAAACTGGTCGCCATTTTGAACATTTTGTTGTCGTGAGCCCGCAATACATACCACCGGGAATCCCTAGCAGCGGAGAGGGGGAGGGGCTGCTGCTAAACTTCTCCCCAGGCTCCACTCCTTTCGTCTGAAAGAAATAAAATCCATCCTGGCCAAAGCAATTAAAATGAGAAGAAACTGACAACGCCATCATAAAGAGCATACACTCCTGCCTTTGGCAAAATTTTCTTTTGCTTCTATCGCAAATGGTCGCTGAGCAGGAAGCCAACAAACTTTTCAATTGTACATTTCACTGCCGTAAATTTTCAGGAAAAAGTAATCATGGCCATTTTTAAAAGCACTATTTAAAATACTACAACTTCGCTTAAAAATATCCTAAGAGAAAGATTCTGGTAAAGTTTTCAAGCGAATTTAAAATTGTGGTCCTTTCTGGTCACGTGACCGATGACGTCATAGCGATGAAAGTGTTAAAAATGGATTTAGCATGGAAGTATCTACCAACTTGTACTTTGTTGTTTCTTTACATTTAATGCAACGACAGATACGCACTTGTACCCAGACTCCCACTTTTTGAAAATTGCACATAGCTCCCTTAATATTTATATTTTGTTCGGTTCCTGGGCAGTCCGAAATGCCTCACGCCAATGTGCTTCAAGCTGCATTGACTGTTTTTTTTAGTAGCAAACTATTTTCGTCATAGTTAGCAAAAACGAACTTCTGAGCAAAGTCACGTGACTAATGACGTCATCACCCTATGTCTCATATGAGAAGTAGTTTATGGTAAGAGTTATATGTATACGACATAGTACTACTGCAGGCTTCAAACTGACCAAGTTATTTGGCATTTACGATTTTTCAGTCGAAAAGGATTCTGGGAAGGTTCTTATTATAATTATATATTGTTTTTATTATTATTATTATTATTATTATTATTATTATTATTATTATTATTATTATTATTATTATTATTATTATTATTATTATATTATTAAACCAAGACGTTGTTACCGTTTATAGTTCCTGCGTACAGATTTCTGAAGAAAAGTACTTTTTTACACAGGATATCGGTGTCAGTTACCTCCCGAGGGTCCCCCCGGTACTTCGTGGACATGCAACTCGTTTGGTGGATTGAAATACTGCTCTAGGAAATGTCCTAATGACGAAAAAGTCTTTGGTACCTCTGGATGGTGGGCATGTTCTAACACAGATGGAGAATGGAAATTCTACCCTCAGCCCAGACCAGTTGCACACTGTGTTGGTGAGAAGCAAAAATGCATCAGTCTGCTCGAAATAAGAATTCTGCTTAACCAGATCACTGTACTTCATTCAGTTTTACCCGACTGGCATCCCAACCAGGAGGGGTAGTAATACCCCCCACCCCCTCCTCCCTTTAAGTACTCGTTTATCCGCCACTAGATTTTGCATAATCTTACGCGTGAACTGTACCTACACTCTGAATTATCTCTATGCCAACTCATCATAATTAAATCTTTGATTCCAGTAACGGATGCAGACTTTCAGCTAAGGAGGGGGCCTGCTTTTAAAGGCTTGAATATGAATGTTGAATTCTGTGAAGATAATTCCGGCACTACAAAGAAAATGCGTTGGTTCCGAAAAAATAAGGTGGGGGCCCCGGGCCCCTCCCGTAGATCCGCCACTGGATTCCACAGACGAGGCTATATAATACGTGCCACAAGAAACAACATATAGCCAATCAACATTTTTAGGTGGCAAAAATTACTTTTTACTAGCAACGTTTGTATCTGCAATATCGTCTGAAGGGCTGGGACAGTTTCATTTGGTTAAAATTGACTAAACATCAAAATGTTATTCGATGTAGTTAGTTCATAAAGAAGTCAAAAAGCTTGTAAATGAAACATTTAAACTTAGAAAGTATTTAAATAATAATGGGATGAATTTGTAGAGAGAGGAACTCGAAACAAATTTCTGAGTACACAGATGGGTTTCGAACCCACAACTTGCCGTTCACTAATCTGATGCTCCAGCCAATGAGCAAAGTATTTAACCATCTTGTTAATTTATATTACAATTATTGTTTTCTTCAGGCTATAAGGACGTTAATGCAAGTCTCCCATGTGATGTTGGTAGCATTCGGAATTCATCATTTGGTTCAACAACGGGATGTTGTAAGTTTACTCTCTTCTCTGAATCTCCTTTTTAGTTTCAAGCTTGCAATATTAATTTCGCCCTGTTTAACTTAACGCTGATATTCTTTGACTGTGTTACATGTTTGATAACTGATGGCATGGCATATGACGCAATACCCTTACCTTTTTCATGATGATATTTAAAACGCTTATCACTTCTGTTCTCTTGGCAACGTAGACATTAATATAAACATAATATTGTAGCAGAAAATTATATCCGGTGTTTACTTTTAAAAAACACTTGTAACTTCAAATTTACTGCAATAAGAAAAGATTATACATCATTTATCATCCTAATAAGCTTGTTTTAGTGATCTAGATAATAGTTATGCCCCATATATAGAAGTTGGCGGAGCACTAGAAATGGACTGATACCACGGGTTGTTCACCAATGCTATCAGACTTTTATTTACTTTTTAAGTTAATTTATTTTGGTTCTAATTTTCATAGATGAATGTCCCCCTGGAACGTACTACAAAAGTGGTGTCTGCGAAGCATGCGCAGAAGGAACGTATCAGGATAAAACAGCACAGACAAGCTGTAAACCCTGCCCTGCAGGAACATCGTCAAAGAAAGGATCTTACGCTTGTAGACGTGAGTGACGTTTGTATTTTGCAAGGAATGGAAGTGCGTTAGAATGCCGCTGTACGCTACAGGGCATTTATAAGAGGAAGTTGTGTCCGAGTACATCAAACGATCCAGTTATATAATTACAATGAAGATGTCGGGATAAGGCACTGGCCATTGTTAAGACCATGTTCCTCCTATATGGGGAAAAATACTTCGACATTCGTAAAGGAAACATACCGGAGTTCTCCTATAACAATATTTTTAAACCGGAGGAGTCATTCAGCAGTTCAAGTCATCACTTAAATCACTTTATTTCAATATTAAAAATTGCATTCTACGTACTAATTTAAAAAAACCTTGAATGGCTATTAAACTAATAAATCAACAGGAAGAATGATCGACCGTTAATCAGATTGGAAAAGAAAAAATAGATTACGCTAAAACCTTAATCTTTGCAGAACTTTGTTTCAGTTTTCCTCAAAATAACACCCTAGCAGTCTAGTATCTCCTTGTATCAGTCTCCCTATTTCACGTATATCCCTAAAAACAAATATACAGCTATTTCGAGAAAGGCTGTCGGAAAAAAAACACATTAGACCACGCGACAAGACCGAAAGGTAATATGGGTAGAAGTATTGAGCTGCTGCACGTGTTGATTACTAAAGAGATATAACGACAAAATAAACGCGAATTTGCACGTTTTCTTTCTCTTCAGACATGTGGAAACAAGGTACACTTAGCCACTCTGAATTTTAGGAGAATTTTCCTAACTCAAAGACATGCGACAGTAAAAGTAAAACTACGGATAAAGGCATCCTAAGAGGAAAAACAAGTTCTCCACGTACAAAAATACAAACTTGTACATTTCTCCAGGCCAATATGCAAAATTCTAGTAATTCCAGTGCGGTCTTGTCGCGTACACTTCGGTGCTTTTTCCGACAATCTAGCCCTATATGACTCTTGTTTTAAGCCATGGATAGTTTTTCTGAAAAGTCTTCGCTTTAATTTGTCAGCTGTTTGTCCTCCTGGTCGCTATTCCAAGGATGGTTTGGGTCCGTTTTGTGATTTGTGTTCTAATGGAACTTACCAAGACAAAGCTCAACAGACCAGTTGTGTAGCTTGTCCTCAGGGAACCTACACTCTGCATATTGGAGCTACTTTCTGCGGAAGTAAGTAGTTTGGTAACTTGAGGAGATTCTGAAATCTTTAAACTTTCTCTGCTTAGAGGACTATTACTGATTACTGTTCGTGATATCTTTCGTTTTAATCCACAGAATCACCGCAAATCACTAAACTGGAACCAGGAGACGCTGCTTTAGTTACTGCCGGCGCCACTGTCGTGCTGAAATGTTTCTCTCAAGGAGAACCAACGCCCTCTGTTTACTGGCAGTACTCAGCTAATGGTAAAGGTGAGTTAATAAATTACGGAGATAAGATTTGTTATCCGACTAGAAGGGGAGTGGTGGGTGTACATTGAATATTTATTTCTAACTAGAGGCGAAACATAAAAATCTTCTAAAAAACTGGTTCAGTTATTATAAGAATGTTTGTCACTGCACGGGACTGACATTGAAGGTGGGTCACTGCGCAGGTTTCAAGACTCAACAGCCAATGAAAGACAAGGACGGTAATCCCACAGGAACACAGATGACCATAACAAATGCGGATGCATCAGATGATGGAGACTACATTTGCAGGTCAGCTAACACACACGGTGAAATCACCCGCTCTGTGCACGTGACTGTCACAAAGTCATCTTCCAAGAGATCAGCGGAACAAGAGACCAGTAAGTGGTTTGCAGTTCATAAGTGCATGTACATTTTCTCAGACTTGTGTTGACATGAAGTAATTCCGAAATATATTTGAATACAAGAACTGGAAAATGATCTCGTACCCAGATCTTCTCAATGCAAGAGCGCGCGCTCTGTTTGACGCGTACGAGCTAGCTGTACGAGTTAAGTTTGCGAACCTATTTACGAATCTTTTTATTTACAGACATAATTATTATCAAACTTTTGTACTAACAAGCTTGAACTACAAACTGTTTCTGTTGCTAAGGGTCGATTCGCACTGGAGGACAAGTTTTAAATGTCATAACATTTTTGACAAAAACAACATTGTCGCGACTAGTCACAGACATGTTGAAGAAAACAAAAGGTGTAATTATTAGTACAATAACTTTGCACATGCTTCTGGCATCCTTGTACATTTCTCGGCACGGTCGTCTTGTACAAACATCAAATAATCAGGCAGGTCCACGTGGTGAAAAATTTTAAAACTATTTGCATTTGAAGTGCACTTGTACTGATGTAATGATGTGATGTTTTTGTGGTCGTGCGAGGAAAATGTCGCAAGAAAACTATTTCTTTTCCCCTCCATTTATCCAACCCCGGTATTACCATCCTTCCACGACCTCACCACACACAAACGTGTTTTGCCGCCTATCGTGGAAACATTTCGCGTGTTATTTTTTAGTACAATCCAGAACAAATTAAACACAATAGCAAATCAACAACGTATTGTTATCTGGCATCACGAGGGGAATTGGAATGCGACTTGTCATGAATTGTCCTGCCTTGAGGCAGGACATCGGCCCCTTTGAAGATTTGTCCGTTTTGACAAAATCTACCCTTGTCCAACAAGTCGTTTGCACTTGTTTTTTTGCGATTGTTTGACAAAATGTACCGCGCGTGCAACGCGGACCAATCATAAGACAACTGCCTCTTTGTTTTCCTGAATTGTTGGACAAGTTCTAGGTCTCAAAAAAACGTATTTGCACTTGTTTTCTGTAACAAGTGATACACAAGTGATGAAATCTACCAGTTGTTACACAATTTGTCCGCTAGTGCGAATTGACCCTAATTCACTTTACAAACGTTCAAAAACGAAAGCGTTCTCATACAAGTTGTAAAATCCGCTGTAATTTCTTACCAGCTCACGTATGTGCGCGCATGCAAGACGAAGTTTGTATTATCCGCGCGCAAATGGTAATGCAGTTCATTAGCCAATCAAAATGACGAACTAAGCGGACTTAACCAGAGGTTTCCTAGGAAGTAAGTAAACATCTAGGAACGAGATTAACTGAAAAATGTCATTGTGGGTTTCTGTAAGCTACCTTTAACTTTTTCTCTGCTTATAACAAACAATGATTTCAGTACACTTTTTCACTAAAATGTTCATTTTTTTCTAAAACAGTCCTCAGCAAGTTGCCTTTAGATTAAGACAGTGATAGTACAAGTCACGTGACCGTGCATACCTCTTTTCCGTTTTGAATACCCTTTATGCAGTCACAGTGGTGTTGTTCGATCAGCATAGACGGCAGGAGATAGATGTAACGATGAGCACATTAACAAAATACCGTCTCCTTTATTTGAAATAACTGCCTGAGAGAAGAACTAAAAATAATTTTTTGAAAGTGATAAATGATCATCGCAGTGAATTTTCAATTTAAGCAATTGGAATAAAGACGCTTGAAAAAAAAAATTCAGTGCTTCAACGGGATTCGAGCCCGTGACCTCCGCGATACCGGTGCGATGCTCTATCAACTGAGCTATGAAGATGCAAACACATTGGGAGCGAGGTCAATTGTGAGTTCATATTTTCCCGTGAGAGGAGTGAAATGATGTAATGTAATTTTCTTGGAAATTTACAGGGATATCGTTGGATGAATTTGTACCAAGAGCTCCAGGTAAGAAGTTAACTCTGTTGTGATTTTTAAGGGGCATAAAATTAATAGCGGAGCTCCAGCGCGCGAAGCGCGCCAGCGGAGCACCATGGGTAAGAAATTTTGGTAAACCATCAAGCCGAGAAAATTTGGTAATCACGTGACCGTACGAGCGTCCGTCCGTCCGTCCGTCCGTCCGTACAGACTCTGGGGGAGGGGGAGGGGAGTCACAGGACAATTACCGCCTTGGTTACTGTTAAATCTTTGATATTGAACTTCCATGTCATGGCCAATTGACAGCTGTCAAAACAAGGTATCCGCTGACCAGTATCACATGACCATATCGCGGGCTCAGGCGTAGAGCTAATCGAGGTGACGTCTTTTTTGGAAGTTGACCGCTGACCAAGTAATGGTTTTCCAGTTGATCGCGGGCTCAAGTACTCAGTTTTTTACTTAGCCTGATAATTTTATCATGGCGTAAATTCAGATTTAAATAAAGGGCAAGGTAAATAACCGACAAACTCTGCTTTTAGGCTTGGCTAGATCTATTTTAGAAATAATTAGTTTAGTTTTTTTTCGCATGTTAAATGAATGATCTGGACATTTCATTTCAACTTAAACGAAGCAATTGTACGAAAAGGCGGCGAAAAGGCTGTTCACCTTTAAAGCTGAATTAAAGACGCGAAGAAAACTGCTGGCAAACATCGATTTTCGTGAATATTTCTCGCTTTATTTACTCATCTACATCATGGAAACTTATGCCAAATGATTTAGGACAACCTCTTAACGGGAAGATCGAAGATCCGAAATAATTGCCGATTTGAACATGATATACTGGATAACAAGTCAAAAAGAGCGCGATGTGCAGGGTTCGACCTACGGCTGAGCAAGGCTGAATATCACTGGATTGAGCTCAAACAAAAGTGAATTCAGAGCCAATCAAGTTCATTGAAGTGGAGGATAAAAGACTGTTAAAGGCTACACCGATGGAAAGAGAGAAATTGATGTTCGGCGATAATTCATATAATGTATATGCCGGTTGTGTTGGACTAAGCTTGCAACGAATTTGCCGTGTTCGTCTCCGATATTATTGGGCTGGTTTGAAAGCTTATCCCTGCAGAATTTATAAGCCTTCTTCAATAATGAGGTAAAAAACGTAAATGTATGCACTAAGCATAAGCCTAATTTTATATTGAGAGAATTATACTTCATTTATGAATGAATTTGAAGTTGTGTCGGTTTTCAGATCTTCACGTAAATATTTATCAAGCCTGTTCATGTTTGTACATTTTACACATTTGTTTAGTAAATATTTTGTTTAGACTAATTATTTTCAGTTTTAGTTATTGGAGTTAACTGTGATGTTCATTATTGGATTTTGAAAAGAAATTATTTAGCTTCACGGATCAAAATCGCGATTTCGGCTCGCTTGCATTTGTTTTGTTTCCCTTTATAATATCACTGCTTGTTTGTGTTGAATTTGCCGATTTCGTTGCGAGTTACCTGTGCTAGGCTGAGTGGGTTCAGTGCCACAATTCTTACACAAATACTGCTTTAAAATGACTTAGATAACCGGCACCATCAATTTGCAGTGTTTGTTTTGCCGCCGTGATTTTCTCAGTTTGCCGTGGCGTGAGTTCATTTAGTTTACTGTGTTTAGCAGCGAGTTCACTTTATTTTTCTGTCCGTACTTTGTTTTTGCCTTGAGTTGATTTTCTTGCCCTAACAGTTTTGTAGTAATCAAAACAAGGTCAAGGGTCTTTTTACATTGAATAACTCATAGAGGTCCTAGAGGTGTATTACGAATTAGTGTACAGTATTAAAACGTTGTAAAAAGTTTTACTAAGATTTGTTTTGCGCCTACGTGGGTACGTGAGGAACCCAATAAAGTTCATTCGTCAATTTTAAATTTAGAACCTGTCACTAAAGGCAGGAAAATTCAGACGGGTTAATCACGAAATATATTGACGTCCCTTTCGTCAACAAAATCATGAGAGGTTTTTTGTACCTATATGGGCCACCGTATAAGCTTAGAAATATAGTGTGGTTTCTTATTTGGTAACACTAATATACTCGAGCAAAAAAAAAAATGATAAATGGGAGCTCCGCTTTTAGGCCTGCCTAAATCTATATATTAATAATAAATGATCATCACGTGAACAAAAGTCTATTTTTGACCATATCGATTCAGTCAACCTCTAAGCCCTTTGTCAACTGTACGACTCACCTTGAAGAAAACAATATTGTAATGAACAATTTCTCTAAACACGTACCATTATATAAATTTTTGGTGGACTTATTCAACTTTTTTTACGTATTTTCTTTCAACAGATCAGTGTCCCGCGGGAAAATTCAGCTCGGACGGGTTGGGACCATTGTGCCGAGTCTGCCCCAAAAACTCGTACCAGAACCAGCTGGGACAGACCAATTGCAAAAATTGTCAACTTGGGACCAAGACTTTGCAATTAGCTGCGACTTCCGTAGAGGCTTGTGGAGGTACCCTGTCCTACCTCCTTGTGAACAGATAATTTATTCCTTTGCCATTTTTTTTTTCTGTAGCCTTGTTGTGGATTTTATTGCAAGTACCTTTTGCAGTTGTGTGCTGTGTGACGTGAACAGTCGTATTGTTTTTCTTTCCAGTTGCCCCTGTGATTACCAATGTAAGTTCCAGTGTAAACACGAGCAGCAAGGAAGCCTTTTTAGACTGCTATGCGCATGCGTCTCCATCACCACTTGTTAGCTGGCGCTTCGCAGAGAATATTCCAAGTGAGTCAGATCTCGTAGCTTTTGTATATTCATTCTTTCTTTCGTTCGTTCCTTCGTTCATCTGGTCGCCCATTTATCAATGTGCATTTCAGCCATCCGTCCGTCCATCTGTCTGTTTGATTGACTGCTGAGCGATATTCCAAGGAGAAACTTGATCTTGATCCCGTATGGACCATTTAATTGGCCACAAAAGCATCTTTCAATCCTAATGCGTTTTAACGAACGGTTTTGACATGATTGTCCTTAGAGAGAGCAACTTTATAACGTGCAATTTCCTTTTCAGGTGATTTTCTTGGTATCCCCAAACTTGAACAGTTGATGGACGACAAAGGGATGCCGGTTGGTACCCGGATGATAATTAGAGCGATCACTCGGTTCAACACAGGACGGTACGAGTGCACAGCGGTCAACCCATTTGGTCAGGACGAGAAGTCCCTTGACTTGAATGCATCAAAGGTCAGTTTTCAATGTTGATGTTGTCACGGTTGTGCAGTTACTTGTTATTGTGTTTATTCATGCCAGCCTGTTTTCAAGCGGTTCAGTCTTACGAACTACTAACCTAAAGCTATTTTCATCGGTTAATCTTTTCAGATCTGAAGATGCAAAGACAAGCCAAGCTACTTCGGGTTTAACACTATTGTAACCTCATATTTGGGACAAAATAAAGGCAAAAGTTAATCTGAGACTGTGATAATTACTTAACGTTTTCAAAGACTACATATCAGTAATAATCTCATATTTTATAATATATAACTTAATTTCTTATAACTTAAAATCGGTGAAATAGCATCGATCGAGACGGAAAGCTGACTTATCAAATTTATTACGGTATTACGTACTCCTGGAACTGGCATTGTCGACTATTATTCACCCCGTTTTGGCATTTCTCTGTTGGTTTTCCAAACTTTTCAGCCAATAACAAATTAGTCGATTATTTAAAGGCGCAATTTCAAAGAAAAATACTCCTCTAACTAGCGACTGAGTCGGAGTCAGTTAGAGTCGTAATAAAAAGCGTTACGATCTAGTGAAAAACAACCGACGGAGTCGTAAGCATAATTCCGATTTCGCTTATGACGTACTCCGTGGCTTATGATGTAATGAAAACTAGATTGTCGGAGTCGCAAGCAGAAAGAAAGCAGTCGGAGAGCCTGAGAACTAGCATTGTGATTGGTTTGTTTTTCCGCTTCTGCTTGCGACTGCGACAATCAATTTTTCACTGGATCATAAGCGACGGAGACATAAGCGGAATCGGAAGAATATGGAAACGTTCTGATTTTTCTGACTCTGATTTCGTCGGGCTTATGATCTGACTCCGCATACGACTCTGACTTTGTCGCTAGTGAAAACTATTCTTAGACACAAAAATCCACTCTGTTTGGGGCGTATCACGACTTCCAAAATCTTTTCTCGACAGTGATGTTTTAAGGCCCCGTAATACGAGCAACATTTTTGTTTAACTTCTCTCGCAACATTGTTGCATTGCAAGTTGAACGAGTTGTTGCCCGTATTACTACCGCGTGCTCAACTTGTCTAGCAACAAATTTCAGTGTTGCAAGTTGAAAAAAATTGTTGCAAAAAATAGAACTCGGTTTTACTTTGTGCGACATGTTGTTGCAACTTGCAACACCGAAATTTGTTGCGAGACGAGTTGAGCATGCGGTAGTAATACGGGCAACAACTCCCCGGGGGGGGGATTGTGGAGGCTATTTTCTACGATGCTATATGATGCTACCCGATGTTATAGTTCATAAGGCGTCCCGCTGACTGTATGGATAGCAAACCTTGTGACAAATGGCCAAAGAAAGTGTACACATAAAAGCGTAATACAAATTGTAAGGACAACAGTTAATTAAAAGTGGGATGAGGTGGAATTTAGTTAATTAACGTTCTTTATAGTAAAAGTTAAACAAATAATTGTACAAGTGCAGAGTCCGACCAAATGTTGAATTGTGGATTTTTCCTTCTGTTCTTTTCTCAATTGTTGTTAGTTTTGCTATGTCTAATTAAATGCTAAACAAATATTAAACTTGACAACCGGCCATTAAAATTAAAAGTTCTTCCTCTTTATCGCTGGCATTTCATTCTAAGCGCATCGGATCATAGCGTACTTTTTTGGCTATTCAAGTGTCGCATCTGACAACTTTTTAGTTACGGCCCGGCATGATTTGTTTTCCGTAAATCAAACCCGCAACTTGCTTACGACTGCCTTGGCAAAGACGTGCGCATTTAAATGAGTTGGGTTGCCACGTCGAGTTGCAAGTCGTACACAGACGACTGTCAAACTATGTCTAAAGCACGTCCGTCGGTCCTAGTACATCAGTGCCATGAGAATTATATAAAATAGGTCGCTTTGCATTTTGTTGAATAAAAAGCAAAAAAGGTGCGATGAAATAAGGGTCATTGATTTGTAAACAAATTTTACTAAAGCTACATGAAAAATGCATGACACCACTCAGGATCGAACCCAGAACTACTGGCCGACTAGCATCCATTCCTCACCACTTCATTATTACGCTGAATGATCTACCAAAACCCCGAAATATTAGTCATATCAGGAATCTTTCTTTAACTGTCACATTTTGTAACAGATGGCTCTATTCCTATCCCAAACCGTAGCGCGATTCTTACTTTATTTAAGTCTAATAATTGACCCGCATAATTGCGGCCATCGCCCAGAGTGCCGCGACAAAGCACAGTTTTGCCGTAGTCAGGCCTAAACTAGAGCAGATGTGGCATCGTCCATTACGAAAAGCAGATGGCATCCACTGTTAAAAATTGGCATCGACTGTTAACGAAAGGGAAACCAGTGTCAGCGTACAGTCGGAAGGAGAAATCCTGGCAGTTTTTGAAAGATGGTCGTTAGGTTAAATTGTAATTTCGACTGTACTCAAAGGCAGAAAAGTGATTAAATTAAGATTGGTATTTCATTTTAAATTTTATAAGTCTGACTAATAGCGTTTCATTGATTTGCGAACAATTTGCAAATCCTTCAATGACAAAAATAATGTTATAGCTCTTTATCTTTCAGCTGTTTTTTTCCTAGTTTTTTGTTAAATATCAACGCAAACATGGCCATGGCTGTTTAAACTGTAAGAGGCATTTTAATAAGATGTGGAAATTGGACAAAGTCAAGGGCTATGTAAATAGCTCTGCGCTTAGTTATTCTCTATTGGTTCCATAAAATAAACTTATTCGTTGTAATTTTTGTTTGTATTTAAAATCTTAATTTATTAAACGTCACGAGCTTAGGAAAGATTACCTACGAAGTTTCCCGGTGTTGTGGTATGGTCTTTACCGGTTGTACCGTTGTACTGCTGAAATGCTCGGAGACATTAGCTCTGTTAGAGCTACTCTATAATCCGAGGGTAAATAAATTATTCACTTCACTTCACTTCACTTCACACCTTGAAAGACTGTAAAAAGCAGTCTGACGTCTCAGTGTTTGTAGATGTCTCAAAGAGAAACGCTCTTAGAGAAATCTACCAACACTGATGAAGGGCTTATCCTCGAAACATCAGGCTGTTTTTTACAGTATTTCAAAGGTACTCCAAATATAGGTTTCACTATTTTCATTATTTGATTTGATTGCTTCGCAGCAAAATCTATTTTGTGGCGCATTAATGATAGCTCAGTTTAATTAATTTAAAATGTTGTATTGAAGTGCCGTTCTGTTGTCATAATTATCAAAATGACCCATAATCGACGCAAACAGCTGTTTATATGAAAAGCTTAATTACTATAATGGCAAATTAGTTGCGGTTTTTCTTGTCCACGTTGAACCACGTTGTCATGTAGTTTTACATTCGTTTCATCCTATTGGCTGGTTTGGGCTCATATTGATTGAAGTGTTCGGTTGAACTAACTGATTGGCTGGTTGAGACCGTGTTACAATCAGTTGCTAAATTTCCCGCATTGCTAACGTTCCGATTGCTCATTTAAAGAAGAGAACGTTCTCCTAGCTTTATAAACTGGCTGCCACTTGCTAACTAAAGTACAGCTCAGCGCACAGTTTTAGAACAAGTATACCTCAACTGAAGATGAGAGGGCCGCTATTTCTAATACTTCTTCGCCTGTTGCATGTACAAGTAGCCACAGCTTATGGTAAGTACAAGGTATTTGTATTTTAAAGGTAACGTCGTTTGCGAAGTAGTTTTGGAAATCATATGGCTAATGTTTGTGAACCGTCAATTAAATTATGTTATTACAAGATGCTGACGAATTTCAAAACTTTCTTCGACAATTCAAACCTGATGAGGGTAAAAACTGATCCAGAATATCAAACTCGCGAATGCAAAAAGTTTATAATTAGGAAAATAGACCGAAGTTCTAATTAGAACGCTTACGATGATCGCGTTGACGAAGAAGCGATAAAGTTTGATTTTGAATATTTAATTGTATAATCTTGCTGCAAAAGCGCACAACAGCTGCTAACTTTCACATGCTCGAAAACATTTTACAACTTGGTTAAAATTTACGCATTTTTTTCTCCAAATGACACGTTGGCAAGCTAAATTACGTTTTTTATGGCGTTATACACTGACATGTTCATAAGCCAGTTTAAATCAACTTTAAAACACCTCTAGCAACCGAAGCTGATAAGAAAATTTGAATTTTTATGAATTTAAATTCACGCCTTTTGACTAATGGTGAAACTAAACTTCACATCATATTTAAAAGATTTTTGTAGTCAGTTTATTTGTTTCAATTCTTAGTTTACGCAGTTCAAAAATAATCATCAGCGGGAATATACTTTTTGTTTTCTGGTTTCATTAATGAAACCTATCGAAAAACTAGCTATTCTGACTTAACTTACCAAGACATTTAATGTGAAAAGTTTTTTCAGGATAAGTCAGTCAGTCATCTGATGCATAGTGTATCGATCTTAACTCGCAACATAATCTGTATCCTTGCAAATTTTAAGTAAAAAACGGGGGCGAACAAGAACTCATAGAATGACCAAAACCAACGCTGAACGTCTAAACATGCTAAATAGTCCCTAAACGTCCCATGAGAGATTCTGGTACTTTTAATTAAGGGGTGTTTTCAAAAGCTTCCAACGGCACCCCGTTAATTTGGCATGTATGTTCAACCCCCTCTTCCGCCCCCCTCCCATCCCGAGCCTGCCTTTGAAAGTAAACGATGGACAGCACATAAATTTTACTGAGTGTAAAAGTGATGCAAAACAATTAGAATTTCTCCATTTTATTGATTGTTTTTCTTTTGGAGACAAGAAGTGGCGATTAAGAGTCCTGTCTTGTTTTAACATGATCACACGATGTGTAGTTTAAAAAACGATTAAAATACATCGTAAACGGTGTTCACTTCCCTAACGATCGTCGCCTATCTCAACGGAAATTTTCATCGCGATGCGTTTTTGGATTATTTTTTTTTTATAATAATAATAATAATATTTAATATTTATATTGCGCATTTTCTATAAAATAATCAAATGCGCATTACAATAAATACAAAAAATAAAAACCTATTTACAATTTCTATGAAGTCAAAAACGAAACTTACACTATTTACAATTAACTATAAGAAAAATAATTTACGGAAGAACTATATAAAAAATTATTATTAAATTATTATTTTCTTATTATTATTTTCTTAAATTATTATTTTCTTATTATTTTCTTATTAAATTATTATTTTCTTCTTTTGTTATTGTTCAGTTGTTCTGTTTGTTTTTCCTTGGTTTATTTTGTTGTTGTTTTTTGTTCATGTTACGATCTTCTTTGGAAAAAATTGTCATATTTGCAATTCTTTTTTTTTTTTTTTCATCAGTCTATAGAGTAGTTATATCCACGGCATATGGCCAGACAACAGATAAAGTGTCAATCGTTCTTGTGGGTCAAAGCGGTGCTCAAACCGGAGTTCATGATCTACCAGGAGAATTTAAATCAAGAAGGCAAGTGTCACGGCGAATCATGTGCTACAGCTAAGCACTGCTCCAAAACGATTTCCGACATTCCTTTTTATGTAATTTTCAGAGGCGTCTTTAACATTTTTCAAGTACGGGCAGGGAATTGATGAAAAAAGAAAAGAAAGGGCGCGGAGCCTGGAGCGAAAGGAAACGAAAGCGCGCGGGGGACAATGGCAAGTCGTTCCCTGCGTTCACCTTTTTTCATTTTTCGTTTTTTCGCCTGTATTTATTAATATACTTAACATTGAACATTGGCCTAAATTATGAAAAATTATCAATATTGTTAACAAAATTACTATGTAAGGGAGCAAGGTTCACATGGTAGGCCATTCTAGATATATCAAATTAAACCGGTCTTGAATATTGATTTATGCAACTCCTGCAACAATAAATCGACTCTGGGTTGCAAGGTCAATTTGTCTTTCTTTGTACAGTGACAGATCGTTCATGATAAATGATCGAGATGTTGGTGAGCTTTCCGCCGTCAAAATACGTCTGGTGCAAACAGGAATGTGGCAAGATTATTGGAATTTGAAACAGGTACGTCAACAGTCTAGTGAGCAGTAACTGCATTATGTGTGCTTGTGTAATTGCATGGATCCTGAACCACGTCACTAAAGTTTCACTTGTTTACGAATAACTTCTTACTAACCGAGCGCGATGGCCGTGCTTGGGAGTATGGGCCCGAGGTCGTGGCAGTACGGACCGAGCGCAGCGAGGTCCGTACAAAAACGACCGAGGGCCCAGTACGGCTCGAGCAAGCTAGGATAGTAAGTATAGTTTCAAAATCCCCACCAAGAAGGGGTCAATCACAACGTTCGGATTTACCTTAAGACTGCCTTGCCATATAATAAAACAAAATATAAATACCCGGCTACTCCTATGTTAATGAACTTCATATCTTGGAATTTTATTAGAACCAGCTCGATGATGTGGCTGAAAATTGTGTAGTGCAAACCATTAAACAGATTTAAACATTTATCAGTAAGCCGTTTGAAGCTAATAATAATTGCTAAGCGGTGTGAGCTTTTGTTTTTTTTTTGGTAATTTTAATCTCCTTTAAATTTTCTGTTATTACAGGTTGCAGTTATAACGTCCCGGCCACGGCGAGTTTACATATTTAGTCTCAACGGTCAAGTGAAGTACCAATGGAACACGATCTCACGTGAGTAATAGAGAAATGACTTGCTGTTAGCACCTGGATTTTCATTTACTTTAGAACGTTTTTGTCAAACATGGAAAGTATGATGGAAAGAATGTATTGTTTATCTCGTCCAAGCGTGGGGCAAAGAAAAATCCGAGTCCCCGTCGGGATTCGAACCCATGACCTCCCAAATACCGGGCGGGCGCTCTGAAAAGTATATTTTAAAACTTTTAGATTAAAGTAACAGCTATTTTAGGCTTCAGTAATCAGGAAGCCACCATTTTATATCTTTAATTATGTTGTGTCCACCGCTATCAAAAATCAGTGTTGCATCAGAATATTATGTTCATTTCTTCAGTCTTCATCAAAAAATAAAAATATAATTGTTTTACTGTTATTTGAAATTTTCTACGCTTTGGATATTGGTTTTTAGCTCTAATTTATTGATTTTTATTTGTATTGTTGTATAATATATATCTAGTGTTAGGACCTTCATGTAAACCACTTCTAGTGATGGAGTTTCCTAATAAAAGATTGTTATTATTATTATTATTATTATTATTATTATTATTAATAATTAATAATAAATAATATGTTTATATACAAAGTTCTTACTCGAATAGTCAAATCATTGTAATTCCTTTAGAAATTGGTTAATATACAAAGTTCTTACTCGAATAGTAAAATCATTGTAATTCCTTTAGAAATTGGTTAATAAATTATTATTATATTTTTATTATTATTATTATTATTATTATTATTATTATTATTATTATTATTATTATATCTTTAGAATACGCTAAGGTAGATTTTATTTAATGGACAATATTTTGATTGGTAGAACTACTCTTCCACAGGCCCAGAGCTACATAATTATGAAGGGTTTTATCAAGTCATTGCCGTTGAATTTTTAATAGATTAATTACATGCCATCGTCGTTTCAGAAAAATGCGGGGATGGTTTCAAGAAAACATCTGATGGAAAATGTGTTGGTAAGCAAACTAAAGCAGAGAACATGTCCTTCTTTTGATTGGTTAACCTGCACAAATCAAATTATTATAATAAATTACATCTAATTATTATAACAATTATATTCGATTGTTTAACATGCGTAGTATTTTTCCAGCCCCGAAGGGGCAATCGAGGAAAATTACGAACAATGAGCAAATTGTCCGCACGTATTATGTGTTAAACCATCGAATTAGCCCAAGGGATTTATTATTCCACCACTATTAGTCAAAGTTTGGGCAGACTAGTCCGGCCATTTTGTTGCTCCGCTTTCTGTTCTACAGTGTAATGACATTTCATGTTTTGTGCGTTCTCTTGACCTAATATGGTATGGCAATGGTAGAATAATAACACACCTTACTGTATGTCATGTTTCCACAAGATATCGACGAATGTAAGGACTCTGGCGGTTGCAAGGACAAAATTGCTACGTGTTACAATACCATTGGTTCATATAGATGTTCCTGTCCATCAGGTTACAATACAAACTATCTTAAGCGCTGTATAGGTATGTGTTAATTTGTTAGTTTTTTTGTTTGTTTGTTTGATCCATAAAGAATTGTACACAGTTTGTATAACTTGCTTTCCTCTTGACTTTCTCGACTATAAATGCATTCACAAAAACTTGTAGGGGGGGGGGGGGGGGGGGACTGATGAGAAATTACTCTTTTTAGGACCCTGTTTGTCTAGTGTCAAAAAATTCCAAGCACTCCCTCCACAGTCCTCTGAAATTTAAGGTACACCACTCCCAACCTAATACCCAACTCTCGCCAGTACTAGATTTGACAGTGATAACAGACAAGTGTATTTTTTTTCAGAACTCCGCCCTTTAATACCTAGCAATTTTCAGATACCCCCCCCCCCCCCATTTTTCTCCTCATACCCTTCCCAACATGTTTTAGTGACTACTCACTAATATTCTTACCAGTGAGTCAAATGAGATCTCCTTTCTACATGAATAAGACATATTGTCTTATTTAAAGATAAATGAAATTTTGAAAATCAGTCACAAACGTCATTAAAAGACTGTTAAATATACGACTGGAAGAGAGGAAGTAGAAGACGTCGAAGAGTTTGTATATCTGGGTGCGACTGTGACAAAATTAAAGAGGGTGGTAGCACGGAAGACATCAAGAAACGTATAAGTAAGGCACAAGGAGTATTTTTCAACTTGAGGAAGATCTGGAACACACGGCGCATTGATCGGAATGCAAAAATCAAACTGCTTAAGACCTTGGTACGACCAGTTCTTTTGTGTGGGTGTGAAGCATAGAAACTAATAGCTGCTGAGGAGAAGAAACTGGATAGATTTCAGTTCACGTGCCTGAGAAGGATTCTAAGAATTTGGTGGCCACAACGCATCCGAAACGACACAATTTCCCAAGTAACAGGCGTAAAGAAGATCAGTGATGAAATCCGAAGGGGAAGATGGAATTGGATTGGCCACGTGCTCAGAAAGGAGAGCAACATCAGCAACCTGAAGGGAAGAGAAAAGTGGGACGACCTAAAACCACTTGAAGAAGGACGGTGGAAAAAAGAATCCACACAAAAGAGATGGACCAGCTGGACGGAAGTCAGGTGCGCAGCGCAAAACAGGGCTAGTTGGCGAGAGACAGTTGCAGCCTAATGCACCTCATGGCGCGAAGAGAAATAACTAACTTACTAACTCAAATATACGGTGTAATCTCTGGAAATTTGCTGACAAACATAAAAATGACTAATCTTCTTAAATTGACTTGCAATCATCATTTCCCAAATTAAAGCTAAAAATAGATTAATTTGAAAACAAAAATTGTTGAGAAATTTCGATGACCAATTCTTCAATTCTCATGTTATTTTTGCTCACAGATGTGGATGAATGTCGAATAAATAATGGTGGGTGCAGTGAGTACTGCCACAATAGCCCGGGCTCGTATCGCTGTGGTTGTTATCGCAGCGGTTATAGACTAGTGGAGGGATATCGCTGCGAAGGTTAGTTACGCATGCGCTACAAAAATAAAAGAAAAATATTATTTTAGGTTTTTATTAAATTTGAAAGTATTGTTGTAAAACAGAAAACGGACTTAAAATAATCGTGAAAATTTAGCTCCTTAAATTTGTTGCAATATTCATAACAATAATAATCGTCATCATCATCATAATGTGACTGACCACAAACTTATTTTTTTTTTAACTGAGAGCTGTCATTTTTCGTTCCCATCCTATTTACACCCTCAACATCAAAACGTCACTCAAAATTTGCGGCATCAACTAGCATCACTTCATATGCTAAAAATTTCTAAATTTTGAATAGCTAAATCTAAATGTTACATCCTTTTTCGCCACTATACTTGTTCCTCAGATATCGATGAATGCCAAGAAGGAACAGATAACTGCGACAAGACAACCACTACTTGCAGAAACTACGCTGGTGGCTTCCATTGTATTTGCAAGAAAGGACACATTTACACTGAAGACATAACATCCTGTAAACGTATGTAGCAACCAAAGCTATCCTAAATTTGTATGCATTTTTTTTTTTTTTTTATTCAGCAAACAGAGTTTTTCCCAGTACATGTACAAGCATTTTGTAGCATAACTGCGAACTAATTCGTGTTACTTGTTCATCGTTATAGACAAGACACCATTCTGTCCATGCATCATATCGATTCCTTTAGCCCTACGCGTACATGCTGATATTATCCCATATATTAATTCTACTATAACCAGGAACCCATAAGGGTTGAATAACCCCTTATATAAGTTTCTGCTCTAACGGGAAACATGAAGTTAAATTACTACAATTAAATGTCGATTACTACATGTACAAACAATGTCTGTTCACTTTCTGGTCAATACTTCTCTGTGTTCTTTATTTCTTCGCCATGTTTCGTAGGTAGAACATGTTCCCACTTCAGCGCTGACTGGGACTCTCATGGCACTCTTGAACCAGCTCGTTGTTTCCAAAAAGGACAAAACAAGTATGAAGACAAGTGTAAAGTTATTTGTGATCATGGATACGTCCCGGGAACACCGGCTTACGAGATTTCTAGCTGTGGAGAATATGGTAACTGGGTGCCTTACCCAACATCTTGCAGGGGTAAGAATACAAAGGCTATTAGTGATTCAGTTTAGGACGTCCGGTTAGTTTAAGAGCGAGGTAAAGAATGCCATTCCTTAATATTTCATTGCGCATCTCTACTGCGCATAATTTCAATCGTGATTAGCGTGGGCATGCACATCAAAATTTGGCGGCTATTTCTTTATTCGCTATAGAGGTAAATCGGCATTGCCTCGTAAACGTGTATGGTGGCCTATAATTTTTTTCTCTTGGTTTTAATTGCGCGAAAACGTTGTCAATATATTGTCTTTCAACTTTCTGTGAAACAAATTACTGTGCCTGCCCAACTTTCAAACAATGACTAAGATTTGATAAAAGTTGCCGCACAATAGTTGTGCGCTTGAAATATATATGCATTAATATGAAGTCATTTTGCAATAGAAGCAATCTCGCAGTTTATTGTTGAGTAAAAACGGGTATGCTCATAAGCAAAATATAATAGACTTAAACAGAAGTCCAGGTTACAAATAAACTCCTCTGTCTTTGTGTTTTGCCCTACTCTTAGGCAGACCGTGTCCATTATTGAGTAACATAAAGAATGGTTATGTTGAAATGGGGTGCAGGATAGACATAAGAAGGTACGGTCAGAGATGCCAACACACCTGTAATAATGGCTACAGACTGAAGGGAAACTCATACAGAGAATGCCAGGCAGACGGTACGTGGAGTGGAACTGAACCGACTTGCGAGATCATTCATCCAAGTAAGTGCCAAAGAATGTAATATGACATGCAGATATGAGATTATGCGGCCTTATAACAGGCATCACAAAGTGTCCTCTATAATATTGAAGTTCTCCAAAACTCACAGTAAATCCATCAAATATAAAGTATAATAAAAACAGCCAATAACCCAGTCATATCTAGCCGTCCTAGCCTTCTGTGCAGACGTCTTTGGGTTGGAACGCGTGACAAGCCCAAAGACTTTGCTTGAGTAAAAACGCTTTGAAATTGCGCGCGCGCGCGAGACCGCAGGAAATTTTGTTCGTGCATGTGTAGCGCGCGACGCGCACAAAATCGCCAAAATCGCCGCCATTTTGTTTTTCAAGCCCGCGCGCGCCCTCAGTATCCGCATCCAGTGGTCCTCTGCGACTTGGAGCTATGCAAGCTAATGCCGAAAGGTATTGTGTTCCAGTAGTTGACTGTCGCTTGATGGAAGTTCACAGTGTTTTAGCGGGATAGATCACAAAAAAAGTCCAAAGACGTGTTTCATGGTTTCTCCGCCCTTTTTGCTGGAACTCACTGATTTTAATCAAGTACCAGTGAGCTATCACAACCTACAACACATTTAACACGTTAGTTAACTAAGTAATAGGTCCTAATAGGGTCCGTTGTTCCAAATGCTTCTAAGGTTTATTAACCCTATAAACTCATCCGGAATCAAAGGGGCACTGTCTCAGAGATTTTGATGCATTTGTGGTCAAAACCGGGCTAAAATTATAACTTGTGGCTTTGTTTGAAGACACGAAGTGAATTACTCAGGGGAGAGCGAAGTGTAATTAGTTTTTAGTGGTTTATCCAAGACACATGGGCAGAGTTTGAAAAAGTCTGTTACTTCAGTGGACTAATATAGCCATTCAATGATTTTGAGATCTCGAAACCTTGATCATTATTTTTAAGTTTTCATAAATGTAAATATGTCTTTTGTCTTTTGACTTTTCGAAGTGATGCTCATGATAGTGTCACTTTAAAACTAACCAAACTTTAAGCATGTTTAGTGAGGCTCATTTTAATGTACCATGCAAGTTTGAACTGAAATTTGTCTTCTTCTCATTTGATTTAAGAACCGCACATCTCATGTCCTCTCGACATAACAGTAGTTCTTAAGCCTGGAATGAGCACTGCAGATATCAGCGACAAATGGACACGCCCGACATCTAACGTCAAGAACATAACCGCTGTAAGCCCACCCGGTGTCAGCAGCAGCTATCAATTCCCCTACGGAAATACGATTGTCAAGTGGGTAGCGGTGAACGAAATCGGAGAACAGGATTACTGTGTGGTTCATGTCAATGTGAAGGGTAACTACTCTTTCTGTTTTCGTGTTTTTCTATATATAAATTATAATGTTTAGACAGATATGTTTGTACCTGCTGATAGTTTCAGTATGAAGTAATACCCAGTATGTTCATTGTGTCAAAATATTTAGATAACAAACATGAATGAATATCTTTCATTCTATATGTTTGTTAATTGTCATTATTCCCTTGCGTAGTGTAATGCTTATATCACAGACAATGTAAGCATTGAATTTTATGTAATGTTCAATAAATGAGCAGCAGTGTTTTATTAAGTTTAAAACACGAGGCGCAGCTGAGTGTTTTAGACTTGATAAAACACGAACTGCGAATTTATTGAACGGCTTCAAAATCTTCTGATGTAGATCAACTCATTCTCTGGGCCTGTTTACATGGAGGTGGGGGACCCCGGGTAGGTGAGGTAACCCGCCCAGCCGTGGTCGAAAACTAGCTCGCGTTTATATGCAATCTTATCACCCCGGGGTCCCCGGGGTTAACTTCCTTGAGAAAATAGCGTGGCGTAGATTTCTTGTTTTTTTTTGTTTGTTTTTTTTTCACAGCATGATTTTCGTTGGCAGAGACAACGTTTTTCGTTGCTTTGTGTTATCGACTGATCTCTAAGTAGAGAAGAAGCGCATGCTTCGATTGGGCCTTCACTTAAAGCATCACTTGAAATTTGAATACTTTCAGATTCTTCCTGATTGCCATCTTGATTGCGGCCTTCGACACTAAGCAGATGAACCCGGCGAAAAAGCTCCCCACGCTGATATCCTCGAGACTGAAACATGTTGTTGCGGTTCCAATATGGCGGGCGTTTGGTTGTTGGTTCGGATTTGGCGCGTTTTGGTCACATGAACCGACCCCGGGGAGGCGGGTTACCCCACCTTGAAACGTTTACATGGCGAAAAGCGACCCCGGCTGGGAGGGTTACCCTACCCAGCAGACCGGGCAACCCGCCTAGGCGGGTTACCCCACCTATCATGTAAACGCGATCGAGAAAAAATGAGAGTTTATATGGAGAGGCGGGTTACCCCACCTAGGCGGGTTACCTCACCTGCCCGGGGTCCCCCACCTCCATGTAAACAGGCCCTTAGATTAGGGGTTATTTTGGCCTAGAAAATTGGACGTAAAGTTTAGCTGTGTCTTTATCAGATAGGACACTCATTAAACATTAATTTCTTTTGCATTTTCTTTATGAATTATTAATGAGTTTTTGAATTAGCAGCAGTGTTTTATCAAGTTTAAAACACGAGGCGCAACCTTTTTTGTTCTTGACAGAGCGATTTGATGGAATTATTTTTCTTTCCCCGGACCTCTTATCGAAAAATTACTAGTATAAACCTACTTTGCAAAGTTACCAAATAAATTAACATGCAAACATTACGTATGAATATAAAGGCTGTCTTATTCCTATTTTTAAAATTTCCCCAGACCATGAAAAACCGAAGATCGTTTTCTGCCCAAAAAGGATCTTTAAAGTGTCCTTTAGTTCGTCTCCAGTGTGGGTGAACATTACAAGACCGATTTTCAGTGACAATGTTGGCATCGTCAGATACAGCCCTCCTCTAATAGATGGCATGTATTTAAAATACAACCGCAATTTGTATTTTGATGCATACGACGCTAGCGGCAACAGGGCTGAATGTGAATTTACAGTGTACGTTGGAGGTAAGTTCGATAATTTATGAGTTTGATTAGTGAAGTACAAACAACGCGCGAACCGATTATTTAGTATCCGACTCCGCTTCGTGGAGTACAAATAACGCGCGAATAACGCGTACAAATATCTCACGATATTTCTTCTCCAGATCTACTCCACAAGACCTCTTTAACAGGCTACGTATTCCTCTTAGCCGCGTGATAAATCTCATATCAGTGTCATATCAGGCATGTGTAGTGTGTAGTATAAATACTGTTAGGCTCGTAAAAATATATTGAAGATTTACGGTGGCGAGAAAATATGAATTTTATGTTCGAGTGGCAGAAACGATATCTCACGAGCGAGCGCAGCGAACGAGTGAGATATCGTCTCCTTACTCCTCCTGATGACCGCGCGAAAGATTGAAAACCATGGAAAGTCAGGATTTTGGGGAAAAGAAAGGTCAGAAAGCTTCGGATAATAAATCTCTTGTTAGACATTTAAATTTGTAGTATCACTGTGGATTTTTACTCTTCCTTAGTATTTTGGCTTGCTCTTTGGGCTCGCCGAAATTCAGTCGTAAAAACACACAACGATAATATACCGTAAAATTTCTAATGACACATTTGTATTTGTAAAGAAGTAGAAAGCGCCTTGAGCTTAATTAACTGAATCTGCCAAATTGTTTTCGTGTTGGAGTTTGCCCAAGTTTTTACCAAAGTGTTTAGTCCTATAAGGTCCTATAATTCCAGAACTGACAAAAGGATACTAAATGATTCAAAAAGTAAAATTTCTGCAAAAAAGGTGCAATATGTTTATTAATAGACAGGAGAATTAAAAAAAATTTGGAGCACTGAGCAACACTCCTGTTTAAATATGGTTGCCATGGTAACAGAAAGTTTTGTAAGCGTCAAACCAAATTGTTTCAAATAAAATTTCAGTTTAAGGAGGCTCACAACGGTTTCCAGCAATTTCAAGCTCTTAAGAGGCTGTCCGCGTAACAGCGGATAAGGCAAATTTTGGACCTTCACCGATTTCTCTAATATTTTCAGTGAAAGTCGACCATTATATCCTATGAACAAATATCACATTTATTTGGATCAAATCTTTTATTTTTATTTTTTGCGAGGCGGTTTTCACTGCAACCTCAAAACCACCCAATTTGCATTTGAAGACTCCATAATTTAGCATTAAATGTCGGTCGCTGCCAAAGCGTATTTCCTTAACCAAACAAGCTGAATATTTTATATATCAAGGTTTTATGTTTCTTCTATACTTTAACGGTTGAACAATTGTATTCTATAAAATTTTGACTGAGTTATGAATTTTCAAAAACACTTCCTAACGGACTCAGGAATGCGTGACACGTGACATACCTGTAGTTGAAAGCGATTTTCTCGAATGTGGGACCTGATCAGAAGTCAAGTCTATTGTATCTCGAAAGTACTAATACCAGTCTAGAAACCTATCGAATAAAATTTGTGGGCACTCTGCACTTCGCGCCGTACAGAGCAGCAAGATTTTCCCAAATTTTCGCCATTTTGATTAAAACCAAAGATAACGACGGTCCGATTTCTTTACAGGGAACGCCTATAGATACGATCATTACCACTAAACACCACACTGTGGTATGCAAATAAATAATATTTGTCGATTTAGCCGTCGTTTAAGGAAAAAATCTACCGTTGTTGCAGGATTTTCAAAAGAAACAGCGATAAATACCAATATGCAAATTAGCTCCGAAAGCGACATTTTTGCTATATTTATCTCTGTAATTCCCGAAAACTTTTTTTCTTAAAAATTATTTTACAAGGCAAAGAAATGTTCCTTACCTGAGAAACGATGCCTTTCAGACTATGTAAAAGCGTTTCAGTTTTGCTGTGAGTGATTATTTTCATTTCCCACGCTGCGGCCGGTAACACAGTGTTTGTTTGCTAGGCTGTTGGTTTCACTCTAATTCAATTAAAAGCGGGCAAGCTGTCTACATTTTCAAAGCGCTCTCAGCTCATCCTTAAAATGTCTTAGGTACCTGACTATTTTTGTCAATAAAAAGTTTATTAAAATGTCGTGATAAAATCTATCTAGTCCACCTCTGTTTTGTACGTACTCAGTTACATGGCGGATCATTGGAATTCACGGGAGCGGGGTAGCCGAGGCGAGGGGGGGGGAGGGTGACAAATTGATTTCCCCCTATAAATGTCGAAAAAAAAGTCCTAAAGCTAAGCCGAAGTATATATTAAAACGAAACGTCGTTAAGTAGTGGATCTTAATGAGGTTAGCCGTTAGCCGTAAAGTGACCAAAAAATTAAGTCTTAGGCGTTGGCCGAAAAAAAAAATGTTAACCGTAAAAAGAAAATTCTAGCCGCAAAAGTGAAAGTCTCAGGATTTCTTGTCAAGACTTTTACGTGTTTTGGTACCGAGAAGTGTTGCATTTGCTCCAAGTCGTTCGCTTTTTATTTATTTTTTGTTATTTGAATTAATCATTCTGGCCCCCAGAGCCCGCGATCCTTCTGGTCTCCATCAGGGATCGAGAACTCAAATTTCTGAGCATTAAGGTGATTCCTTGCTGCGCATGAGTTTTCGCGTCATTTAGCGCGTGCACGAGCGCGCGCGCACACACAACATTACGGCTTTTCTTTTAGGTTAAGCTCAGAAGAGAAATAAATGGTCATTTCCTTCTAAACGAGCACGGTGACCCCCATTTTTTAATGCATAAATTTAAAAGACATCCGGTTGACTACAATATATCGCAATTTAAAGAAAAGTTAAATACTCTACTTTGAGATATTTTTATTTCAATGCTTTAAAAAATACGTTTTGAGGTAGTGCTGCTTACGCACGCACGCAGCAAAATCTTTAATTTCGTTCATAATCTTAATTCCAGTTTAATTAAAATGGTTTATTATGTAAGATTTAAGTCTGTTTCGTTGAACTGCTTCGATATTTTAACGCAAGAAATGATTTTTTCTAGAAATGATAGTTCCCTTTTCGGATTATGAGCGTTCCTAGTATGAACCTCGTGGGTCATTTGTTTACTGTCATAGCCATCCAGGTTTCACAAAAACGAGCACGGTGACCCCCATTTTTTATTGCATTTTTGCAACGCTCATAACATAGTTATGAACTGGACCAAGTCTTAAAAAATTCTAAATACTCCTTCTTTTTCAGTGGAATCACCTTAACAAGCGCAGAGCACTCGTTTTTTTCCTGCAGCCAATCAGATTTGTCAGATTTGACAATGAGTCCGTTAATCGCGGACTAACGGTTTTGGAGGCGGCCAGATGTCTTGATTCCTCGCGCAGACGAGAAGGATCGCGGCCTCTGGAGACGAGACTGTGAATTGATCACTTACAAAACAGGAAACAAAATCGCGCATTGAAGTGTTCGCGCGCGAAGCGCACTATTAAATTCCAGGAATGGCTCGTTCCGCGAACAGTAGCAATTTTTGATTTTCAATCCAGACTGTGCACCCTCCTTATCCAGCGGTCTTTTGCGAATCAAACGAGGAAGCAACTTGGAGCAAGTGCTATGAATTACAATGTGCTACGGCACTTGCTCCAAGTTGCTCGCTCGTTTGATTCGCAAAAGACCGCCGGATAAGGAGGGCGCACAGTCTGGCTTAAAAATCAAAAATTGCGTCTGATCGTGGAATGAGCCATTCCTGGAAATCCTGCGTTTCGTGCGCGAACACTTCAATGCGCGAATTTGCATCCTTTTGTATCCTTTTTTGTAAGCGATCTATAGACCTTTTTCGCTTGGGCGGTCTGTTTTCCCATTACAGACCACATGATATTCTCTAGAGAATTTTTCTTTTATCCACATAAAATTTATTCATTCATATACACGCGACTATTTGAAAATCAAATGGTCAGTAAGTGGGGCAACAAGTTGCCCAAGCGCAAAAGGTCTATAGGCCATCTCCGAGTTGCCTTTTGCCTCAGATTCAAAACGAGTCTTCGTGCGAAACCATTCAAATAAAAAGAGGTTTGATTTGCATGAAAATGGACGTGAAGGTGGAAGGCATTTTCATATGAATCGCTTCGCACGTAGATTCATTTTCAAACGGAGGCAAAAAGTAACTCGATCCTTCTGCTCTGCGCCAGGAATCGAGACCTCTTTCCGCCTCCAACACCGCAAGTCCGGGATTCACGGACTCATTGTTAAATCTGAAAAATCTGATTGGCTTAAAGATAGAGAACGAGAACTCTGTGCATGTCCATGCTAATGCTCAGAAATTAGGAACGGTCAGAGTTCTCGAACCCTGATGGAGACCAGAAGGATCGCGGGCTCTGGGGACGAGAATGATCAATTCAAATACAGTAGCTCTGTTGACACAAAGAAAAAGCGAACGACTTGGAGCAAGTCTAACACTTCTCGGTACCAAGACAAGTGAAAGTCTTGACACGAAATCCTGAGACTTCTGCTTTCGTGGCTAGAATTTTCTTTTTACGGTTAACATTTTTTTTTTTCGGCCAACGACTGTTACGCCTAAGGCCTACGGCTAACCTCATTAAGACCCACTACTTGAAGTTTCGTTTTGATATGATACTTTCAGGATTTTTTTTTCGACATTTATTGGGGGAAATTGTCAATAAACTTTTTATTGACAATTAGTCAGGTACCTCAGACGTTTTAAGGATGGGGTGTCGGTAAAACGCCGACTCGGGGTCGGGGTCGGGGTCGGGGTCGGGGTCGGGGTCGGGGTCGGGGTCGGGGTCGGGGTCGGGGTCGGGGTCGGGGTCGGGGCCGGGGCCGGGACCGGGGCCGGGGCCGGGGCCGGGGTCGGGGTCGGGGTCGGGGTCAATTTTTTTAACTTTTTTAAAAACATTCACCGATTCAGAAAAAATAAAAAATAAAAAAAAATTATATAAACAAAATAGCCGGGAACTTGATCCTTTCATAAGTTCAAAAGTATAAAAGAAGAAATTTGTGGTCTAGCAGTGAAATTCTAACAGCTTGGCGGATAGACTTCTGAGCGCTAGTTTGAAAGGGTTTCCGGGAATGTTTCGGGCGAGTGAACTGGCGAAAAATAAATTTTATTCCACGGGCAAATCTCCTTAACAGGGCGCAAGTTAACTCTTTTGTAGCTTCAGGGTTTCGTCTCACTAAACGGTCCGCATAAACACCGCAAAAATATAAGGTACATGCAGAACCTTTATGTTCGCCGAGCCGTGGAATGTATCGTGACATTCAGTCTGGCAGTGTCGGCTTTGTATAAAATTAATCTTTAGTTAAGATCTATGAAACCGTTTAGTTTCATTCAGTTTCCGAACGCAAAAGCCTTGAAACTGAAGGTAAAGTCTCGCAGAATCTTTAAAATGTCTTTGTTGTGTAATAAAGGTAAATTTGACCGAGCTTCTGTAGTCTTCTGTCGGCCGGTTAAACTTCATGATCGCTCATGCGAAACGTCATTTCAAACTTTGATATTGACCGAAATCTTGGAAACGTCGGATGTTTTGATTTCGATCATTGCGTATCCAATGCAAACCACTTTAATTAAAAATGTATTCCCGCATTTTGGTCACACAAATTGGAGAGATGGCTAGATACTTCCATTTGTATTTTAACAGTATCTAAACAAAACAATTCTGCTTCCTTGTAAATATTTTTTTGGATACGAATGGCGGCTTTATTTTAACGATATAAACCTGAATTACTTTTCTCTTCTTGCACAAACGCATCGGCATGTACAATAAAATAAACCTGAAAAAGGTTATCCTTCTGTTGGCGAAGGAATATTCATTCGAGCTAGCGCTCAGAAGTCCGCAGCACAATCTATCCGCCAAGCTGTTAGAATTTCACCTGTCGCCTGCTAGACGACAAATTTCTTCTTTTATACTTTTGAATTTATGGAAGGATCAAGTTCCCGGCTATTTTGTGAAGGAGATGCTTTTTTCAACTCGAAATGCGCCACACGCTTCTATAAATCTTTTATTACTTTTTTTTTTTCTTATTCGGTGAATTTTTTAAAAAAAATTAAAAAATTGACCCCGGCCCCGGCCCCGGCCCCGGCCCCGGCCCCGGCCCCGGCCCCGACCCCGACCCCGAGTCGGCGTTTTACCGACACACTTAAGGATGAGCTGAGAGCGCTTTGAAAAAGTAGACAACTTGCCTGCTTTTAATTGAATTAGGATGAAACCAACAACCTTTCAAACAAAACAAACACTGTGTTACCGGCCGCAGCGGGATGTTACTAAAACGAGGAATGGGGAATAGGGAATGGGGAATGGGATGATTCCGGGGAATGGGAAATAAAAATGGGAATTTGAAAAAAAAATTTAAAAAAATCTATTTTTTTTTTAATTGAAAAAATAAAAATACAATACAATAATAATAATAAGATATATGTCAAATAAAAAAGAAAACAAATTAAAAAAATGAAATAGAAAATAAATAAATGGGCAATAGTGGTCAGCGTTTACCAACACTATTCGGAGTCGGCGTAATACGATTTTTCGACTGCACGTGGTTGCTAGAAGGTACGCAAAAACTTTGTTCCCGAACCGTTAATTAGAGTTGTTATTTCTTATCGTTTAGTTGAGTTCAAGATGATTTTCAGTCCGTACCGCGCAACCTCCCGGCCGCCTGTAATGTTTCTGTTAGTCTCACACGAACGAGAGTTTACTAGCAAAAATAAAAATTCCAGGACAAACTAACCTTTTTCTTCATTATTAGCACCAGATGTTCTTGCAAACCAATAATAACGAGTAGAACAGCCTCGACGCTATTTCAAACTGACGTTTCAGCTCATCGAGCATTCCTGAACGAACGACCTAAAATGGCGGACTAGAAACCTTCATGTACGCTGTTACCGAAGTGTAACATGAAAACAAACCCCGAGACTGCCAAGTACGGACTGGAGATCAGCGTTAATTATTTCGTAGTATTAATGAAAAAAGCCATGTTAAACCAAACTCTATTGGTTAACTAGTGATAAGAAAAGTTTACATTTCTTAAGCTCAATTAAAAAGTTCCTGTTTATTTGTACGCTAATAAAATAACAACTTTCAAAGAAGTTGTACCTTCAATTGCGTCATAACTTTTCTTGTTTCATTTCGTTTGCCCTGGACGATCTTTCTGAAATTCTTGAATTTTTTAAAATTTAAGGACATCACTGCTCATCTCCGAACGACAAAGGAGCACACAATTCGTAGCCTGCGATTACAGCCGCCTCTCATTCGCTCTTCGTAGCGCGAGCAAATGAGAGGCGGCTGTATTTGCAGGCTACACAATCCGCTATGCATTTTAAAAACTGTCAATTTCGTTTTCATTCAAAATTAAGCTTGATTGATACACAACTGTGATCATGCAGTTGGTAATATCGTAGAAATATAACCCTCAGCAGATGTAACGTACTTGCCGATCTAGAGGGCCCTAGGGTGAATAAAAATTTATATCACTCGTTTCTTTTGCAACCTCCAGACCCGCCGCGTTTTCGTCTTCACTACCTTTGGTCAGCTGCTTTGATGCTGTCCGAGAGGTTTGCGACCTCTGAGAACGAGATTGAGAATACCTGGTAAAATTTCTCTCGTTACTTTCTAAACTTCAGGTAGTGAATTGCTCCTTGTGTTCGACAATCCCCTTCTTTTAGATTTGCCGCAGAATGTTTCACAAAACTTTTCTACGAAAATCGCCGCTGAATTTTTTAATTTAATTTTATTTATTCTCTATTTCATTTTTTAATTTGGTTTCTTTATTTTCAATTTAAAAAAAATAGATTTTTTTAATTTTTTTTTTCAAATTCCCATTTCAATTTCCCATTCCCCGGAATCATCCCATTCCCCATTCCCCATTCCCCATTCCCCATTCCCCATTCCCCGTTTTAGTAACATCCGCCGCAGCGTGGGAAATGAAAATAATCACTCACAGCAAAACTGAAACGCTTTTACATAGTCTGAAAGGCATCTTTTCTCAGGTAAGGAACATTTCTTTGCCTTGTAAAATAATTTTTAAGAAAAAAAGTTTTCGGGAATTACAGAGATAAATATAGCAAAAATGTCGCTTTCGGAGCTAATTTGCATATTGGTATTTATCGCTGTTTCTTTTGAAAATCCTGCAACAACGGTAGATTTTTTCGTTTTCGTATCTATAGGCGTTCCTTGTAAAGAAATCGGACCGTCGTTATCTTTGGTTTTAATCAAAATGGCGAAAATTTGGGAAAATCTTGCTGCTCTGTACGGCGCGAAGTGCAGAGTGCCCACAAATTTTATTCGATAGGTTTCTAGACTGGTATTAGTACTTTCGAGATACAATAGACTTGACTTCTGATCAGGTCCCACATTCGAGAAAATCGCTTTCAACTACAGGTATGTCACGTGTCACGCATTCCTGAGTCCGTTAGGAAGTGTTTTTGAAAATTCATAACTCAGTCAAAATTTTATAGAATACAATTGTTCAACCGTTAAAGTATAGAAGAAACATAAAACCTTGATATATAAAATATTCAGCTTGTTTGGTTAAGGAAATACGCTTTGGCAGCGACCGACATTTAATGCTAAATTATGGAGTCTTCAAATGCAAATTGAGTGGTTTTGAGGTTGCAGTGAAAACCGCCTCGCAAAAAATAAAAATAAAAGATTTGATCCAAATAAATGTGATATTTGTTCATGGGATATAATGGTCGACTTTCACTGAAAATATTAGAGAAATCGGTGAAGGTCCAAAATTTGCCTTATCCGCTGTTACGCGGACAGCCTCTTAAACTTTGATGGGCCAATACTACAAATCTTTATCAGTTGCTGCTTCAATAATGATATCAAACAAATGTCTGATCATCGCTGAATAAGTTGTGGTCATTTTCATGACGTCACTGGTTACTAAAGCAACAGTTTTACCTGTTAAAAACACCCTTAATTTTCCCTTTAAGTGCTTATAACTCAAAAACGAGTCCGGTGACCCCCATTTTTTATTATTGAATAATGATTGGCATGTTAAGATGCAACTTTTTGCTAAGTTAAAAAAATTTCTCCAGAGCGGTTTCAGAGCCGCCTTAAATTTTCGAAAATATTGGTCAATATCATTATTGTTGCAGCAACTGATAAAAATTTGTAGTACTGGCCCATCAAAGTTTAAGAGCTTGAAATTGCTGGAAACCGTTGTGAGCCTCCTTAAGTCAAGAGATTGTTATTGTTTAAAATGGCAGATTCTGCCCTCCCTCCATGTTTGATCTAAAAAAATAGCACCTTATATTGATAAAAGTTTATTTACATAATGATTCATTCGTACAAAATTCTCTTAAAAAAGTAAGCATTTTTTTTTTTTACATGACATACAGGATATCGGTGTCAATTGCCTCCCGAGGGTCCCCCCGGTACTTCGTGGAGATGCACCTCGTTTGGAGGAGGGAGGCACTGTTTTCAGGCATGTCCACAGGGCGAAAAGCTCTTTGCTACAAGTGGGTTGTGGTTATGTTCAGACAGAGATGGAGAATGGAAATTTATTCCTCATCCAAGACCAGTTGCACACTGTGTTGGTAAGAAGCAGAAATATCAGTATCAGTCTGTTCGAAATTGGAATTCTCCTTAATTAGGTCACCATACTGCTTTTACATTTCACCCTTAGCTTCCAACTGGTACTACAAATAGTTAGTGCCTTAGCACGTTCTGATCGACTGTTAGTTCTCCAGCGTGTTGGCGATTACATGCCATTATTTTGTTACCCGAAGTTGTTTCCAGTGGCGGATCTACTGGGGTAGCCCCTCCCCCAAGTTAAACTGCAATCGACTAGCATCCCTTCCAGGAAGGGTAGTAATACTCCCCACCCCCCACCACCTCCCTACTCTTTTAAAGCATTCTTCTTAATCCGCCATTTATTTCACTGTACCTAAATTTTAAATTATCTCCAAGCCGATCATCGTCATTAAATCCTTGATTCTAAAAGTCGAGTCGAAACGCTTGTAAATGAAACATTTAACAATTTTATTTTTAAACTTAGAATCATCTTTGTTTAATTTTTAATATACTGACTAGTCATGCATGTGTTAATTTTTAAGCTATGGTAATTTATATTATGTTAATTTATATTAAAATTATTGTTTTCCTCAGGCTATAAGGACGTTAATGCCAGTCTCCCGTGTGATGTTGGTAGCATTCGGAATGCATCGTTTGGTTTTACCGGCTGTTGTAAGTTGACTCTCTTCCTTAATCTCCTTTTTAGTTTTATTATTTCAAGCACGAAATATTAATTTCGCCTTGTTGAAACGTCGCTATTTTCTGACTGTGTTACATTTTTTGATAATTGATGGTATATTTAGCAAGTAGCCGAGTTCACTATCGCTCATAGAAAGCGAGGGCGAGTAGTCTAATTAATTCAGTAGAAACTCTGAAGGATTGCAGTCCAAAACAATTTTATGCACTTTTAAGCCAAAAATCAAGAGAAATTCTCCCTTCAAAGAGCATACGCGCGTGATTGTGTTCTACTAAACAATTAGATTATGAGCTCGGGATTTCTATCGCGTGATAGTTGACGAGGGCGCAGCCGAGCAAAGAAATCGACAGCGAATAATCTAATTGTTTTAGTATAAATCTTTTCTGGAACAGCCTCGACCAGTAAACTGTCTAAATCTTCTTCACGAACACTTCGAAAACGTAAAGAAACGGCCGCCATTTTGTTAGCAAGGGCATACTGCTACGCTACTCATTATCTATCACAGAATAGATAGTGGGTAGCGTAGCCAATCAGAGCGCGGCATTTGTGATAGAGCGCTAGATAGCCAACAGTTTGAGAACCAATCAGATTCGAGGATTTTGAAGAGAACACCTGAGTTTCTACTAAGAGGCATTATTAATCGCACGATGCCCATATATGGTCAGAAAGGAATTGTTATTCATCATCCGTACATAACAGATATCCTGCGATATAAGTAGGTTGCCAAGATTCGTCTGAAATCTTGCAAAGCGCTGCACAACCACAGCTTTTCTCGCTGCAAAAGCTTTTCGTTGACAATTTGTTGAATCATGCGGAATGTTGTCTGATGTTAGCCAACTCTGCCCACGCCATCATCGGCTAAGTAGTCTAAGCTAATCTAAGTATATCAGGCGATTTCACAGGATAATTTTTAAATACATCCCCTACCTATTGTAATGATGATATTTAAAATTCTCGTCACTTCGGTTATCATCAACATAGACAATCAGTATTGATATTGTAGCAGAAAATTTTATCTGGCGTTTACTTAAAAAAAACACGTGTAAAAACAAACTTACTACACTAAGAAAAGATCTCGCGTGCCTTTATCATCCGTATAAGCTTGTTAAGTGATCTAAAAAAAATAGTTATGACCAGAAACTCATAAGGAGTTGAAACGTATAACGCGCGTTCACAGCGTTCGAACATTCAGTTTGCCAAGTACCATATTTGGAAACACAAGGAGCTTGTACGCGAATGATTTACACACGTAACGACACACGCAAGAAAATTTTCGCTTTTGCGGTAAGTCACTTGAATTCCGACCTAAACGCCGTGAATTACTCACAGAAACTAAAGAAATTCATCAAGAGTATCCAAGTGAAGTTCTCCGGACCATAAAATGACGATGAAACAGGGGAATTTAACCAAATTTAACTCTATTTAACCAAAGTTGTTTAAAAACAAGATTACGCCATTTAGCGCGAGCTAGCGCGCGCTGTGTATTTAATCCAAATATTGCAATTTTGATTGGTTGATTTTTTTCTCGTGGTTTTCCAAATATGGTACTTAATGGAAACGAATGTTCAAACGCTTTGTACAATGCGAATCATAGGTAGTTACACGTTTCAACCCTTATGGGTTTCTGTTATGACCTATATATAGAAGAAAGCAAAGCAAGAGAAATGGACTGAAACCACGGGTTGTAACTGAAAAGTAAATTATTTGGCTTCTAATTTCCACAGATGAATGTCCCCCCGGAACGTACTACAAAAGTGGTGCCTGCGAAGCGTGCACAGAAGGGACGTATCAGGATAAAACAGCCCAGACAAGCTGTAAAACCTGCCCTGCAGGAACCTCTTCAAAGAAAGGATCTTACGCTTGTAGACGTGAGTGATGTTCCCATTCGGCAAGAAATGGAAGTGCCGCCGCACGCTACAGGGCATTTAAGAAGTTGTATCCGAGAACATCAAACGATCCAATTATATAATTACGAAGATAAAATTCAGGATAAGACGCTGGCCCTGTTTTTGATGCCCTGCTCCTATATGATGAAAAATAAAGGCAACATACCGGCAACTTCACAGCTTTTTGAAAAGTACTTGTAAGTTATTCTGTAACATGGTTTAACACCGGGGGAAGTCAACATATGTTCAGTGATTCCACATTCAAATCAAAGCAAAATCAGGATTCGTTATTACTATAAGGGCAGAAAAAAGTCAAAGAGACAGTAATAAACCAAAATGAAGATTATTTGTTAATCAGATTGGAGAAGATATGACAGCCTAACGCCATGAACTTTATCTTTGTTTCAATTTTCCTCAAAGGCCAGCACTTTATTTATTTAGTTAGTTAGTTAGTTTTAAGTTACGTAGGTTTTTCTGAGGAATCTTCTCTTTAATTTGTCAGCTGTTTGTCCTCCTGGTCGCTATTCCAAGGATGGTTTGGGTCCGTTTTGTGATTTCTGTTCTAATGGAACTTACCAAGACAAAGCTCAACAGACAAGTTGTGTAGCTTGTCCTCAGGGAACTTACACTCTGCATATTGGAGCTACTTTCTGCGGAAGTAAGTTGTCTGGCAACTTGAGGATGCGTGATTATTACAGTTATCCGATTTGAGGGTATTTATTACAGTTCGTGGTATCTTTCGTTTTAATCCACAGAATCACCACAAATCACTAAACTGGAACCAGGAGACGCTGCTTCAGTCACTGCCGGCGCCACTGTGGTGCTGAAATGTTTCTCTCAAGGAGAACCAACGCCTTCTGTTTACTGGCAGTATTCAGCTAATGGTAAAGGTGAGTTAATAAATTACGGAGATAAGATTTGTTATCCGACTAAAAGGGGAGTGGTGGGTGTACATTGAATATTTAATTCTAACTAGAGGCGAAACATAAAAATCTTTTAAAAAACTGGTTCAGTTATTATAAGAATGTTTGTCAGTGTACGGGACTAACATTGAAGGTTGGACACTGTGCAGGTTCCAAGACTCAACAGCCAATGAAAGACAAGGACGGTAATCCCACAGGAACACAGCTGACCATAACAAATGCGGACGCATCAGATGATGGCGACTACATTTGCAGATCAGCTAACACACACGGTGAAATAACCGGCTCTGTGCACGTGACTGTCACAACGTCCTCTTCTAAGAGATCAGCGGTACAAGAGACAAGTAAGTGGCTTCCATCTAACTGTTCATGCACATTTTTATTGGGATTTATCGGATCATCTCTCTGACGTAAATGCACTTTTATAAAATAAGTTCAGACACTTTTCAGCAACTTTTCTGTTTTCGCTGTATTGCTCATTTTGTTCTAAAACAGTCCTCAACAAGCTGTCTTAAAAAGAAGACAGTAATAAGTATAAGACTCGTAACCGTGCATGCACCTTTACCATCTTTGAGTCACAAATGAAGATGTTGCTCACCATGCACAGAGATAACGGGAGATGCATGTCACGATCAACGCAATAGAAAAATGCTATCTACCAGGAGCCATAATGGGAGGAGACCGTAAGCGCGACATCCACGCACCCTATGATACGAGACAATTTTTATATTTTTAGAACAGGCAGACGCGCGCGGATGCGTGGGTTCTCGCGTCGATGTTGCCGGAGTTGCGTGACTAGTATCGTGTGATTCGCGGGTAAATCTGCCGCAAAAGACTCTGTGTTTAAACTTGAGAACGAAAAATAAATCAGTCGTTCTGTGAACCATAAATTTTGTACGGACGCTATTTATACATTAGGCTGTGCAGCTTCCGTATCGTGCTAAACTCATCTCCTGGATTTTTTGTCAGTTAAGCACAGGACTAATCTAGAGAAGTTTTCTCAGTAAGATAATTCACCATGACTTGTTTACATTTGGATTGTACTTTGGTTAAGATGGCCCGCGGCTATTTCTGGGGAAAGGAGGTGCTCTTTTCTAAATCAAGCTTTGGGCATGTAAACCTCACCCGATTTTTCTGATTTTTAGCAATCGAAAAAAACAAATGTTCAAATTTTATAAAGCTTTAAAATAAAGAGCAAACAAGGCAAACGATCACGAGATATTAGCGCTTTTGAAAAAATATATTTATGAAAAAAAACGCGAATATTTTCTAAACGGGACGATAGATTTTTTCTTATCAAAGTCAACAAGTTCAAATTATCCAATTTTTAGTGTAAGCAAGTTTCAACGAAATCGGCTGAGTAGAAATTGCTGCACAGTTGACTGTTGAACTTTCGCTTCAAAATATTATGCTCGTGTATAATTGGGAGCTACAACAACGTTCAAGCTATGCTAAGATCCCATAGATTATTTGAAAGCTTAATGCCAACTTAAACGTTGCTGAAAAGTACGGAAAGATCGGAAACTCCTAGCAAAAGTTGTAAACAAATGAGGAGGAAGAGGTTTACGGTGCGGAAATTAGAATTAAAAAAAACTACGGATTTTTTTTCTTATATTTTTAAGTATGAGAAAATACAGTTTATATGCAAACGGCTTTGTCTACTTTCGTGAATCTAGTCTCGATGAAATGCGTCGAATTTTGCTTGCCAAGATAGCTACTCCGCGTCTTCCATTTGAAAACCCTCGGGTAACAGTAAATTATTCAAACTTGCCGCATTCTCAAGATTATTTAGCACCTGGAATTGAACATGGCACGCCACATACCACATTCATTGCTAAATAAAATGCATGAATACAAAGCTCAGCCGCAATTTTAACCATGGCATGTTTATTTCCAGGTGCTAAATAATCTTGAGAATGCGGGTAGTGTGAATAATTTACTGTAACAAGAGCGTTTTCAAAGCGCTCCAAAATTGAAGACGAAAGGTAGCTATCTTGGCGAGCCAAAGTCGAATCGGTTTCATCGAGACTAGACACACGAAACTAGATAAAGCCGTTTGCACATATGCTGCATTTTTTCATACTTGAAAATAAACGAAGAAAAATCGGTAGATTTTTTTAATTCGAAAAAAAATGAATCCTCTTCTGCTTCATTTGTTTACAACGTTTGCTGGAAGTTTCCGATCTTTCCACACTTTTCAACAATGTTTCAGCTGCACTGCGAATTATAATACAGGATACTAAAAGAAATATTTTGGAGCAGCATTAGTCGGATAAGTGACTTAAATGAAAATATTTTCATTCTGCAATACATATGTAAATTTATATGATATGAAAGTCACATGTAACTTACAACAAAGCATCAAGAAAAGGTCGAAATGGCGTATACAATCGTATTTCGGCAAAAATATGTTTTCATCCTTTTTTGCTGTCATTCTGTATTCTTTGGTTGCCCATATCGCTGCGCTGTGAAACGTTTAGAAAATTGTCTTGACCACTGTGTGATTCCTCGTACGACATGTTTAACGAGTCTTCGTGACTGGATTTGTCCGAAAAAAATACTACTGCAGACATCCGAATCACTTGAATCATCCTCACTTTCATGGCTACATTCAAAGAAGTGCTCAAGGAGACCTTGACGTAAATTAGGAGTAGAAACTGATGAAAGAAAGCCAGTGTTTACTTCACTTGCAGAGGTTATTTTGGACGCCATTTTGTTTATATTTCTCCGCGCGACGTCCTCGCGAAATCCTCGCGGCAGTACGCGCGCGCTCCTCGCGGGATGACACGATTTGTTCTAAAAATAGAAATTTTGACCCATATCATAGGGACAAGGCCAGATCTCGCGCTTACGGTCTCCTACCATTATGGCTCCTGTATCTACTTAATTTGAAATAACACCGAGTGAAGAATAAACTGAAGATTTTTTCTTGGAAATTTACAGAAAAATCGATGGATGACTTTGTACCAAGAGCTCCAGGTAAGAAGTTAATTCTTATGCGGAGCATAAATAATAACAAATGATTATTATGTGGTCGATCTCACAGTCTATTTTTGACTATATTTATTTCTTAAACGCAGTCAACCTTCAGACCCCTGGTCTATTGGAAGAGTCACCTTTAAGATAATAAGATTGTAATAAAATATTTCTCTAACATGCCACCGTATAAATTTTGGATGTAATATATCAAACACGAGAGAGCGTGTTTCATCACATTTCCAAACACCGAGAAGAGAGTTGAAAATACGACGCGCAGCGGAGTATTTTTGACGAACTTTGAGGTGTTTGGAAATGTGATGATACACTCTCTCGAGTGTTTGATATATCTTCTCAATCGAAACTAAAACTACGGAGAAATAAAATCATAAAAATCTATGCTAATTAAGATCAGATTTCCAAACTGCTTCACGGTTCTGATTTCCTTTGTTTTAACTAGACGAATTATTAATGAGTTTGAGAAGGATTTATTCAACACGTTTTACGTATTTTCTTTCAACAGATCAGTGTCCCGCGGGAAAATTCAGCTCGGACGGATTGGGACCATTGTGCCGAATGTGTCCCAAAAACTCGTACCAGGACCAACCCGGACAGACCACGTGCAAAAATTGTCAACAAGGGACCGAGACTTTGCAATTAGCTGCGACTTCTGCAGAGGCTTGTGGAGGTACCCCATGTGTAGATTCTTAACATATTATTTCGCCTTCTTCTATAGCCTTGTTGTGGATTTAATTTCAAGTAAATTGTGCAGTTGTGTGCTGTGTGATGTGAACAGTCGTGTTGGTTTTCTTTCCAGTTGCCCCTGTGATTACCAATGCAAGTTCCACTGTTAACACTACCAGCTGGGAAGCCATTTTAGACTGCTATGCGCATGCGTCTCCATCACCACTTGTTAGCTGGCGCTTCGCAGAGGATATTCCAAGTGAGTCAGATTTTGTAGCTTTGGTATGGTATACAGTAAAACCTCGCGAGTAAGAACCTACATTTTCCCAAGTTAGCCTTAATAATATGTTCTTACATAAATGGCATTAGCACAAATTTAGGCTATTTAGGTTCTTATTTTCTAAAGAAACATTTACGTTGCTGTTAACAGAGTTTTTAGGTTTATTTAGCTTTTTCCTTTCATTTATATTTGAGTGATTGTGTCAATGATATTTTATGATTTCAACATTGGCATTTGCAACTGGAGTGATAAAGCTCCTATGTGTCTCCAAAGAGGATCCAGAATGTCGACTTATCTTATTTCTCTAAAAGTAAACAATTTTAATCGATTTTAGAAAATAAGAACCTATTTCTAAATTTTAGGCTAAAGTGGTTCTTATAGAGAGGGGATCTACCTGGCAAATTTTAGCCCAACAGGTTCTTACAAATTATTAAATTCTCAACCTCGGATAATGCAATTCTAGCTTTCTGATTGGTTCACTAGATCTCGGTTATCAGCCATTATACCTGCGTTTGACCTTATATGGGAAACGAGTGCGGCAAGTGCCACTCAGTTTAAAAATTTTCCTGCGGGAAGCGAAAGTTCCATCAGAAAAATGGCAAATTTGGCGAGGTTTATAAGCTTATACAAGAAATAATCGACAGTGCCTTCCCTAAAACCACACAAGTACCACAAAATGCCATAGTTGACTCAACTACGTAAGACTGAAAGGATTGATGCGAAATGTTTAATTAAAAATACTTGTAAATGTACAACAAGAGCGACTAAAGGAAGAAGAAAAGCAGCAAATAATTTACAGGAAGACCAGAAAACTGACACAATTTCATTCAGTGTTCGACGTAAAATTAGGCTCAGGACTTCAGTTAAGTTTGTTACCTTTCAATCTTGATCTTGTCCTTTTATACTTCAATAAACTTCATCGAATCTGAGTGCAATTTCGTTTCGGCATAATGTAGTAGTCTTGATGATAGCCGTGGAGCCGTAAACAAGGACAACATGTAAACACTTGCTTCGCTCGTCTTGCACAAGGCGTATAATTTCCAGAAAAGCTATTGCTTCGGATCTTCCCGTAAACCTTAATTGTTGTCACAATTTTCCAGGATGAAAAGACGATTTACGAGGAGATTTTCCGAGGAAAATCTTCAGAAGAAGACTCTCTCGCTCGCTTTCCTCGCGTGTTTCATTCAACTCAAAAAGTGAACACCGCGCCACAAATTTTCCCGCCTACTCATACTATCACTTCGTTTACATCAAAATGAAATGTCCAGTTGATTTATACTAAAGAAGAATTTAATAAAACAATTATTCCATTCGCCCTTGTTGGATACGAGTGGTTATAGCCAACTCGGCGCTTCGCGCCTCGTTGGCTATTTACCACCTCGTATCCAACGCGGGCTCATGGAATAATTGTTAATTAGCTTCTTACGCGCGGGTTTTTACTTCGTTCGTTCGTTCGGTCGGTCGGTCGTTCGTTCGTTCGTTCATTCCTCTGGTCGTCCGTTCATCCATCTATCCTAGCATCCTTCAACCAGTAAGACACTACCTCTCTGAAACCTCTATTTTTATTCGCCCGCTGTAAACACTACCTCTATTGTTATTCAGGGCTAGGGGCATTGTTATGACCTGTTATCTATTGTTTTAAGAACCAATGAAGTAACTCGTTCCGAGAGGTAGTGGGCGACCCACTCGCTTGCCCGTCCGACCGTCCGACGGGTCCGCATTTGTTCACAGTTTTTCGTCCGAATTTTCATTGCTCCATTCACTTTTCTTATTTAATTCCTAACACAGTAATTACTCCTCCCTCACCAACAAGCGCTCTCTTATTTCTTAGAGTTGTTTCACAACAAATATATATCATCCCCTATCGGTGCGATACAAAGAAAATGTACCATAATAATTATTTAGACTTCATCAGTGATTTTGCTAATTTCTTTTCATCTTTTTGCTTGACTGCTTAGTGATACTTAAAGCAGAAAATAGGTTCTTGATCGTGTCTGAGACATTTTATTTGCCACAAAAGTATCTTTCAATTCAAATGTGTCTTAACCCACAGTTTTGATATGTCCTTTTAGAGAGAGCAACTTATAGGCGTGACAATTTCCTTTACAGGTGATTTTCTTGGTATTCCCAAACTTGTGCAGTTGGTGGACGATAAAGGGATGCCTATTGGTACCCGGATGATAATCAGAGCAGTCACTCGGTTTAACACAGGGCGGTACGAATGCACAGCGGTCAACCCATTTGGTCAGGACGAGAAAACTCTTGATGTGAAAGTGCTGTGATTGGAACAGGGAGATCAACAAACATGTGTGTTCCTTAAATTAAGCCAATAGTCCTCTTTTCTGTATTACTAGATTTGTCACTGGAGATCCAAAGAAGAGCTAGCCAATTTACGTGATGAGTTAACATTATTGTAGCCTCATATTTGGGACAAAATAAAGTCAAACGTTAATCTGAGACTCTGCGATATTTATATAAGGTGTTCAAAGACGAAATATAGACAGTAGTATTCTCATATTTTGTGTTATTAAAAACTAGCCGTGGTATAATGCAATTACTAAGTTTTGTTGGTTTACATGCCATGGTATTTGAGCTCATATACCATGGACCACAAGTAGAGTAGGTGTACGCGTCAGCAAGAACAGCCGGGGAGCTCAAATATTGCAATTCTTTGGTTGCTTTTAATAAAACAATTATTACATTCGCGCTTTTCATTTTCACCCGTGATCTTTTTAAGTATCACTGGCCGAGCAACGTCCTTGAGAACCCGCGGTGCCATCAAGATAGCCTGCTCTGCCTGCCCCCACCGCAATCCCCTATTTCCTCCGACTTTGTACTTGATATAACAGTTCATAAGGCGTCCCGCTGATTGTTTGAATAGGCTTGTGACAAATGGTCAAAGAAGTAGCACAATAGTTAATTAAAAGTGGGATGAGGTGGCATTTAGTTAATTAATGTTCTTTTGTAATAAAAGTTAAACAAATAATTGTACAAGTACAGAATTCGATCAAATGTTGAATTGTGGATTTTTTCTTTTGTTCTTTTCCCGATTGTTGTTAGTCTTGCTATGTCTAATTAAATGCAAGACTTATTGAAATCGACAACCGGACACTAAAATGACATCGGCAAGTGTTTAATACTCTTAAGGTTTTTCTTGTTATCGCTAGCATTTCATCCTAAGCGCATTAGTTCATAAACTACTTTTATAGCTATGCAAGTGTCGCTTGCATCCATAAACCTTAGTTACGGCGTGAATTGTCTCCGGTAAATGAAAGCCACAACTTGCTTACGACTGTCTCTGCAAAGACGTGCGCAATTAAATGGTTGCGACGTCGAGTTGCAAGTCGCACTGACAGACGACTGTCAAATTATGTCTAAAGCACACGTCTCGTCGGACCTATATAAAAATTAATATAAAATAGGCTACTCTACCTTTGCGTTGAATAAAAATAAAAAATAAAGGGGCGATGATTTAAGGACCGTTCAACGCAATCATGCAATCAAAAACCAAATTTCGTCAACCGCGAACTGACTTATAATTTGACTGTACACGTTTACTATTTACAACTTCATGCCTTGTAGTTTCAAAAGGGAAGGTAAATTGCGAACTTTTGTGGCCAAAATCCTTAATCTGACAATAAAAATCTAAATCATTAACCATCTGTGAAATTTCTCGCTATAAAGGTAGCATAGAAATCTATCAAACTGTGTGGCATTTGAACTTCAAAAGCTAAACTAAGCTATCTAGAGGCTTAAAGCAAAACAATTTATTTTAAAAGGCAATTTCGTAAGAAATTTTTTATTTGTTTTATCTTAAATTAAAATTGAGCCATTCAGCAGACGTTGTTCAAATACAGCTTCCCTGTATTCATTTGAAAGTGAATGTAATATCATGAAATGTGAACAAGGAGTCATGCCTCACCTTAACGTCAATTCTCCGTTGAATAACTTCGTTGCGATAAATTGGGCATAAGGCATTTGACGTTAACAGTTTCCGCCTACTTGAGGCTTATAAATCCATTTCCAGTTGCCTAGTAGCTTTTATTCAAACACTACATGGGTGGCAGTTTTACACGACAGTTGGCGCCTTTAATTTAAGTCTCTACTAAGAAAACTTGAGTGTGTTTTTATTCCCAGAAGCAGATGGGCCTTATTTATACAAAGGCGATAGCGTCAAAGCAATCAGAAACACATTATCGAGTGGATTTGCAAAACGTATCAAGCTTTCTGTTTGACAGTTGAATACAAAGCTTACAAGGCTGAAAAGACTTAGCTGTCTTCCGTAAGCAAGATATATATTGCTTTTGAAAATTTCAGTGGTATTAAGTTCTTAGCCGCGAAAAACAATGTGTCGTAGATTTTTAGGGCAATTTGATATTGAATTTCAATATACGCCTTGGATAACTACTTCGCTATCATTACAACACTCAAGCTGTTTTGAAAACTTTGATGAACTTTATCACTGAAAGACATTTTTCAGTTAAAACCAGAAACGTGATATCAGAGTACGTGAGGTAGAACTAATTGTTGACAAAAAACTTCGCGTACACGTTTCTAACTGGAACACCTCACGAGCAAATTTTCATAAGCTGAAATCGCATTTCATTATGGCAAACAAAGCGTGGCAAGAGTAGTTTACAATTCGTAAAAGCTGTAGAAATTGTAATCTAAACTTTCATATTTCTTAAATCTAGGTGAAAAGTTCTATTTTAATGGGTGTCATCTAAGAATCTAAACATTCTCCTTAAATTTGAACCTTGAGAAAAACTTTAATCAAGGCAAAACTATTGATGAATTAAAGCCGCCATTAATATTTTATGACCCATGTTTGAGACAAAGCTATCTGGATAATATGAAAAACAAAACAATTATCTTTACTATAACACAGACTTGTGTAGGTTTCTAATTCGTAAAACTAACGACTAAAAGCGACAATATATAAAAAAAATTCAAGCTCTATATTGCCAAGAACAATAGTCAGTCACTGCTGAATGAAACTTCCAAACAACGATGTTTAAAATTGAACAGCATCCCTTCCGTCAAAATTAAAAGCAAACACATGATATGAATTTTATATTTGTTGAATGGTTTAATTCCACTGATGTCCAGTTCATCTAAAAGTCTTTGAGCGGTGAAATGAAAATATGCCAATACAACTGATAAATTCGCTAGCTAAACTGTTTACAACTTCATATAATGATATCATATTTTTTTCGTCACCAGCTTTACCACTGAAGAGAAAAAACACATCAAATATGAATGTGCTGGGAGATACGATCAAATCAAAAGCGAGAAAAGTTTTGCTTTGTTTTTGTGAGGTAAACATTACGTGCTTCAATAGCCTTTCTGCGGTCTTCACCGAAGTCGCGAGGCCTTCTGCAATGTAAGTATTAGTTTTAAAGGAGCTGGCCTCCTTTGAAACTAATTCAAGAGGCTTGAGCAAGACGAATATCATAAATACGAAATAACTTGAGGTTCACAATTATCATGGGCCTAGAAAATGGCACAAAATTGGAAAGAAACTTATACTCGCCGTCGCAAACTTCAAGTGTGTGTTCCGCCGTTGTGTTAATTTTAACAACTGCAGTTAATTTAACTTCAAATGTGTTAGTGCTGGTCATTCTAGCGAGGAACAATCGACTTCGTACATGTACAAACTTTTTTATCGCCAATCTGAGCGCTGTGGATTTACTGGCTGGTATTATTCTCATACCGGCAGCTGCGGACTCACTTCTGGCACGAGAATGGCGAACGAGCTACGATGCAGTGTGTGCATTCTACGGGTTTTTAAATTCACTCTATGGGATCGCGTCCTCATTAACGGTAGCAGTGATTGCCTTGGATCGCTATCACAGTATTTTAAACTGCCTTCAGTATGAAACAATTGTAACGCAGCGAAGAACAGCCTTAGTTCTAACATGGATATGGCTGCAAGCAGCTTTCGTCTCGCTGTGCCCGCTGGTGGGTTGGGGAAAGTTTTCGCTAAACCCTATTCAACGCTGCTCTTCGCCTCTCCCGGACAAAAACGGATTTATTTTCTTCAAAACAGCCAGCTGTGTGGTGCTTCCATACGCCCTCACAGTGTTTTGTTACACCAGAATTCATGTAGTTGCAAGAAGACATGCCAGGACCATTGTAAACATTCAAATTCGCGATGCGCGAAACCGGCTCAAGAGCGGAGTTAATCTCTCCGCGTCGAAGAAAACAATCATGGTTTACGTTGTCCTCGGCGTATATACAATATGTTGGATACCCTATTATACTATAAGCCTTTTAATAACTGTTTACCCCGAAGCAAAACTTCCTGAGCGATTTGAATTAACTGCAACAGTATTGTCCCTAGTGAATTCAGCTTGCAATCCCATTATGTATGCACTAATAACAAGCCAATTCCGAAATGGATTGAAACGCGTTTATCGCCGAATTCGTCGCAGTATCTTCTCGGGCGATGTGCGACATTTAAATCCAGCGGGTCCGCGGGGAGATTCTCGCAGTTCGTGGACTTTTACTAGATCCAGTGCAAAACGAATTTTAGGAACGAGTCAGGATCCAGCCCGACCAAAGCTCGTCATAGACTTAAATCCGGTGTGCGCTGTTATTAGAGAGGAAGAGAGCTCCATGAATACTCGTGCGCCGGAAAAAGCAGACATTGGAAACCCTTCGTCCGTGTATCCGTTGACATTACAAGTACCGAATGAACAATGGCATAAAAGCAGTAGAAAAACAGTTAAAGCTTTAGCGGATGTTGATGTAAAGAAAAATGGATGGGTAGGGGATTAGGTTTGAAGTGCTTTACTTTACTTCCAATGTCAGGTGGATGAATTACATTGTAATTTTCGAGTGATAAATTAAAATGAAGTCCATTAAACAGCAGGTTTCTTGTCGATGTAATATATACTGTGATTACACAAAATAATTATCAGAGACCAGCTATAAGATAGAAATTTTCCGCAAGATTAGGCGATAAAATAAACCACATTAATTAATTGTGATTTTATCGGGCATCGATAACCACTGACATATATATTCTGGGGGTTCATAAAAATTGTATTTTCAAGACGTCTGGATCTTTCTTGCCGCTCCTTTTTTCCGAGGCGCTGAAAATACATAATTTTATGGCACTTGCGGAAATGTTTCAGGTAAGGAACAAAGAAACAACTTTGTTATAAGTTTGCAAGAAACACATCGAGTTTCGGTTGTTGGAGTTTTTGCGAATAAGCACAAGCATGCGCGAAAAATTAACACTCTTTTTCTCCTTAGCTTAGAGAAGAAGACGGGGTTCTGCCTGCTTTTTTCATACCGTTGAAATAACAGGTGGAAATCTGTCCGTGTTCACAGACCAGGTTTTCCTTAACTCTGCCGCACTAATTTGTCGCATTTCTTCACTTGCGGCATTTTTGTAAGGACTTATCTTTTGTGTTTGTATCCGTTGCTTATCAACTAATGACGTGATTACGTCACAGTGGTTTTAAAATACGTAAGCCTCGAAATTGCGTTCAAATAATCCGACCCGAGTGGTAACGGTCGGTTTTACGCCCACTTTTCTTAAAGAAAAAAAAATGAAAAATGAATACATTAAATAAACAAAGAATTGAGTTGACTCTAATCCACATCAAGGAGATTCCTTACTTTCACAAAATTGAACCACTAGCTATCGCTGGAACAACTTATTTCTGTTTTTGAAAGTGAAAACGTTCTTCCTAACACATCGGTGTGAATGCTGACCCAGGAAGTCGTCCCTTAATTTCATTTCATTCGCAAAGAAAACCGCACACGGGAAACCACAGAAAGCGCGGCCACGTAGGGCTTGAGTACCACAAATCTACGTGCACCGAGTGACGTACCAAGGACGATCAGAAAGTGACATATTCCAAGACACTTCTTGTTTCTCAACTCAGTTCAAATAAATGGCGTTGACTAACCGGCCAGACAATAATTAATCAGTTGCTTTAAGAGGCAGTAAACCTCGTATACGTAATGGCTGGCAACCATCTCCGTGAACTGGACGTATAAACATGGGAGATATCTATAAACGTCATCTGTTACATTGTACTATTCTACCTATGAATAGCGATGGAAACTCCGGAATATGCTGTTTAATCGGCTTCTTTGTTGTTAGAACCATTGTTAACCGAAATTTGCGCCAAATTTCAAGCAGCTCTACGAAAGTACACAATAGCTTATAATGTAACGTTACAGAAATGCTTGCGATGTTTTTTGGATATAGAGAACAGCGTCTGCTAAGTTCTACAATTTAACTTTTAATACTATTCAGCTTTTAATACCCTGTTGAACACCGTTATATTTTTGGGGGTATTTTAAAGCAAAATTTTATGTTATTTTCCCACTTTTGCAAGCTGCTCTGAGTAACAATTTCCGGCGTTTGATTGTGTAAATTCTGCTATATTTCCTCGCGAAACCATTGTTTGATTTTTAGGGAGATATGGATTCACCTGCTTTTTTTCTACGATTGTTAGTGGTGTTGAGCATTGAATATGCTGTTGAACGCTGCTTTCTTAATGGACGCATTGTAAACAAAAATGTCCATACATTTTTTAACAGTCTGGGGGAAAAAATATTTCAGGAGCAGCGAAAGTTACACATTGACATTATGAGCCGTGACACTTTAATCTAATGCTAGCCAGTGTTTATGAAGTCTTCCGCTTTTTCTTTTACACGGACGATGTTAATAACATTATTAATTTTAATAGCCAGATTTTTTTCCATTTTTTCCAACCAGCCCAGGAAAAGAGATCAACATTATGTGATCCGTCTGTGATGTCGGGTGCATTCAATCTGACATCTCTTAAGTTTATTTTGACGAGACTTTACTCTTTACTCTTTAAAAACTATTAAACGCTGTATACGCTGTTAAACAATGTTGAACACTCTTTGCTGCAGTGATGCTCCAAACTTCAAAAACAGTGTAGTGTAATCATTAATCCCTATAGCCAGCACTCACTTTCATTATGAAATTCCTAGTTATACACAGTAATAGTGACAACTGAAAGCAAAGGACCGCGAACGAAAATGCTGCTGATGTAGGTAGGAGCTGGTGACAGCTCTAATCAGCCAAAAATATACTGGAAAGACTGGAACTGCAAGGCTGACACTACATATAAATGAAAAAACTTAAGGGACAACGAAACTGAAAGTCAAAAATGCAACTCTGGACAGCTGTTTCGACCTGATTGGGTCTCGTCAGCAGAGTGTATGCCGCACAGCATTGAACAACTAGCGCAAAGACTGTTCTCTGTAAAGTGCTCATGGTCCGAATTGGCTCAAATTCAAATTCCCGCCCATTGATCACCATTCCCTTTTATTTTCTTATCGAGACAACGACATGATATTCGAATTATTGACCTATTGAGTAATACTTCGCGTCTCCTTCAAGACTCAAGACTCGTTCAACACTATGGAGTCAGAGCATTTGAGCCCAGACGAAGTAGAAGAATATTTAGCTCGTATTCACTATACAGGACCCATAGAACCAACTGTACAGGCCTTATCCGAACTGCAGCGATGTCATATTTTATCAGTACCATTTGAAAACTTGACTTGTGTTTGGAAAGGAGAAGATTGTTCTCTCCAAAGATTGTTGTTCGACAAAATCGTGCGAAGACATCGCGGTGGATTTTGCTTCGAGCTTAACACGGTGTTTTCTTTTCTCCTCGATTATTTTGGATTTAACCAGAAGACACACGCGGCTATGGTATTCAGCCCCATAACAGGACGCATCGGACCTCCCTTTGATCATATGATTCTTGCGATAAGCATTGAGGACGGTCTCTGGTTGAGTGATGTTGGGTTTGGTGATGCATTTCTGACACCTCTTCGTTTCAGCGACTTTCCAGATCCTCAAGAACAAGAGAGTGGAATTTATCGACTACGAAAAGACGGAGACGAATTTGTAACAAAGGGAAAAGGAAATCTTCTCCATCGACCCTGAATGGGCCCGTGGTACAAGTTCGATCTCATTCCAAGAACCGTTGGGGACTTTCACGAAATGTTACTCTATCATCAAACAGATGCAAGGGCACCATTTACCCACGATCGTATATGCACCATGCCAATGCCCTGAGGAAGAACAAGTCTTTCAGGAAACAAAGTCATTACTTCAACATATCTAGGAGACAACAAAGTCAGGAAAATAACCAAAGAACTTCTGGGCGGAGAGAAAGAGATAGTGAAGGAACTTGAACACAACTTTGGAATTAGAAGAGAAGCTTGTTTGTACCCCGAGGGGTCTATGTTTTATGGATTAGACTGGAACAAAGAAACAATGTAGGCAGTGTTAGTCCTCCAGCTGTGTTGTTTAGGGGGATGGGGTGGGAAAACACAAAAATTATAAGGGTAAGTGGCAGGTGTGGAGTGAAATCCTTGCACATTGGCAATTACTGTAGCATCAACCTGCTACCAGTATTGGCTGAACTTATTGGATTTGAATATTTACCACTAAGAATAATATAGCCTTTTTCAGGGTGAACCATTCAAAATATAAAGAACAGAACTCTAAGTTACATTTCATGTTTCTCACTCTGAACCGGAAAACAAACCAATAAGCTGTTGGTCCTTAAAATTATCTTGAGGTTTGCTACTGAACTTAGCAATACGTTCCAGTTTAAACAAGTGTGGGTGAATATTGATGAGGTGACTCGTAATTCGACTGGATATTTCGTTTTATATACATGACGTGTAAATTGACCAAGGCATTCTGAGTTAATTTTGTAGTCTTCTATAATAATCTTGTACTTTTAATTTTAAATGTACAGATAAGTCATTTTTAATAGTTTAGAATTTTAGATGATAATTATACATGTAAGGTAAAGTCTGGATACGAGCCTAGGGGCCCATCAGGCCGGAGCTTATCCCGGTTTCCGTAGCGTGAAGCAACTAGGAGTATTGCTACTCCCCCCTGGATGGGACGCTAGTCCATCGCAGGGTTACCCCCAGCAGTAAATTCGCCGGTACCCATTTATACACCTGGGTGGAGAGAGGCACTATGAGAGTAAAGTATCTTGCCCAAGAACACAACGCAGTGCCCCGGCCAGGGCTCGAAACCGGACCGCCCGATCCGGAGTCCAGCGCACTAACCATTGGGCCACCGCGCCTCCCAATTATACATGTAGTTAACTTTAATTAATGAGTTAGAACATTTTATCATCATCATTGTCATCATTATCATTATCATCTATGTGTCGTCCTCAGTTGTCTATTATTGTAACCATGCGAAGATTCAGAGAAAAATCGGCTATTTTAGCTCTTCCCTGATCTCGGAGCTTTTTTCTTCTCTTTTCGCAATTTAACAAGCAGCTTTAAAAGACAAAAAGTGTTTCGTTCTCAGATCCTGGAAGGATAAGAATGAATGGAACTTCCTGAATTTTCCCTTCTCTTGCCCTTTTCGTCAGCGGTGCTAGCCAGCAAACACGGCACAAGCGAACGCATCGAGTCTTTGTTTGCACTTGCAAGTGCTCTCATTGGGAAAGAGCTCGCTTTATATTTTTCACCAATATATCGCTTTAATCGAACATTAAAAAAGCATTGCAGTCGCCAGATATTTCCTTTTGTGTCATTCCGATATTTGAAGAACATGTTTTTACGAGATTCGAGATTGTTTGGCGTTAATTGGTACAATGTATTGACATTGTGGTTACGAGCGTACGTTCTTCTGATTGGACGTAGCCCCGTTTTGAAACGAAAAAAAAAGAACTCTAACACTATATAGCATTGCGTGACAGAGGGCTTACAATTTTCACAGATCATGGAAGAGAAAATCAAGGGAAAACCCCTGTGAACGAGATGTACGACTCGTGCTTCTTCGTCTGTCACGCAACGCTCTCAAGAAGGCACGTTACAGTTGCGTGACATAGAGAAGTTTGTTCTCGATCTCAGTGCCCGCATTACCCTTTTCCAGCGGAGATGTGCGATTATTAACGCAAGGTCACGCAGTACTTCGCGTCTCCCTTCAACACTATGGAGTCAGAGCATTTGAGCCCAGACGAAGCAGTAGAATATTTAGCTCGTATTCACTATACAGGACCTATAGAACCAACTGTCAAGGCCTTGTCCGAACTGCAGCGATGTCATATTTTATCAGTACCGTTTGAAAACTTGAGCGTGTTTGGAAAGGAGAAGATTGTTCTCTCCAAAGATTGGTTGTTCGACAAAATCGTGCGAAGACATCGCGGTGGGTTTTGCTTCGAGCTTAACACGATGTTTTCTTTTCTCCTCGATTATTTTGGTTTTAAACACAAGAAACATGCGTCTATGGTGTTCAACCCCAAAACAGGACTCGTCGGACCTCCCTTTGATCATATGATTCTTGCGATAAGCATTGGGGACGGTCTTTGGTTGAGTGATGTTGGGTTTGGTGATGCATTTCTGACACCTCTTCGTTTCAGCGACTTTCCAGATCCTCAAGAACAAGAGAATGGAATTTATCGCATACGAAAAGACGGAGACGAATTTGTATACGAAGAGAAAGTTAAAATCATTGTTGATGAAGAAAGGGCAAAGGAAGCCTTAACCACCGACCCTGAAAAATTATGGGCCCCTAGGTACAAATTCGATCTCATTCCAAGAACCGTTGGGGACTTTCATGAAATGTTACTCTATCACCAAACAGATACAAGGGCAACATTTACCCACGGTCGTATATGCACCATGGCAATGTCCTGGGGAAGAACAACTCTTTCAGGAAGCAAAGTCGTTACTTCAACATATCTAGGAGACAACAAAGTCAGGAAAGAAACCAAAGAACTTCTGGACGGAGAGGAAGAGATAGTGAAGGAACTTGAACACAACTTTGGAATTAGAAGAGAAGCCTGTTTCTATCCCGAAGGCTCTATGTTTTATGGATTAGATTGGAGCAAAGAAACAATGTAGGCAGTGTCACATGGGATCCGCCCCAACCCCATTTAGTCCTCTATTTTTTTTAGGGGGATGTGGTGGAAGAAGACAAAAATTATAAGGGTGGGTGGCAGGGGTGGAGTGAAATCTTGGCACATTGGGGCCCCAAGATTGGCAAAGCTATAGTAACATCAAACTGCTACCAGTTTTGGCTGAATGGTATTTGCATATTATAAAATGTAGAAATATTGGATTTGAATATTTACCACTGAGAATGATTTTTCAGGGTGCCTCCATTATTATTTGTACTCATTTTTTACTCAGAAACAAAATATCATCAGAATGCTGGCTGGGTTTGAACAAGACCTATTGCCAAGACACCAAAGATGAATGTGGGAGACGGGTGGAAGCACAGAACATTATTGCTGGGGAGCCTGGATCCCCATTGTCCTGCTGTTTAAAGGAGCTTCATCACGGACAATGCATCTTGAAAAAACTGGCAAGTTTTTTCAAGTTTGTTGATTGTGATTGTTCTTAATCTTTGTCAGTTGAAACCATCCTTGGTTATTTTCGCGTTTTTATGATTCCGTTGGTGTTTTTCTATGTTAGAAAACTATTATTTTAAGGTTTTTTCCAATTTCAAAGTAATCAGAAAAATGACTAAAACACTGTGACATTGCTCCTTTAAATCAATACTTTTAGTTTTATTTTTATATTTTACTGATTGTGATGGTTGACGGTTATCAATAGGAAATTTCCATGTGTTGAAGTTATATAATTTTAACTCTAATTAATAAGTTCTTTTTTAATATAATCTCTTTTTTTAAATAATCTATCTCTGTGTTCTGTAGATTGTTTTGGTCTTTCAGTAATGACAGTAATGAAATCAATAGAAATACTTTCAGATGGAAAGATCATAAAGTGAGTACCATTATACTTGAGAACATGGAAACTGGTTAATTATAACCAGTTAAAACTATTCGTTGATTGCCAAAAGTCCGAGATGAGCAGCTGAAATCATGAGATTTGAAAGACCTTGAAACTATTTCGACAGCTAATAATAACTGCTTTTTTGATGGTTAACGGTAACAATGTCCAGTTGATGGTTAAAATTTCGGCTGTTGGATGGATGACCATTAACCCCGGCCCATTGACCTTCTTATGAATGTAAAGCTATCCCTCTAGTGTCAACTGTATGACACCAACAGGGGCAGATCCAGGATTTTTCTTAGGAGGGGGTGCACAATTTATACTATTTGTATTGAGAAAGCCGCCTGGTCATGTTGGGGGGGGGGGGGGGGGGGGGTGTACCCCTGCACCCTCCCTCTAGATCGGCCCCTGACCAATACATCTAAATGCTCACCATTCAAAGTGATATAACAAGAGCAACTGAAGCTGCTTTACTGCCACACTGACTAGTGCCTCATCTTCTTTGCAACACTATAGCTGTTCTTTCAAAACTTCACACAGAGTTAAAACTATATTCCACAATAAGCAAGTAAAATTCGATAGAACTTAAGAATTGTAACTTGGAAAAGCATATCCCACATTCTTAATATTGAGTTATAACTTTACATATAATCATTAACAATTATTATCAATGAAGCATGAATTATTTTTAACTTCACATTGCATTGGCATTTTGAAATATATATAATAATTTCTTGTACTTTGGTGCATTTTGCAAGAAAAACGTATCATTAATCGATCTACAAAGTATGTAGTATAATGTCTAATTTTATGTTTATAATCTAATCAAAGACATACTCCCAGGCAAAACGCAGCAAAACAGTGAGCAGCAAGACAATGTAAAGTGATAAGTTTGCCTCCTTTTTAATAAACATTAATAGATCCTACTCTTTTTTTTCTACATACTGATACATTAACTATGGAACCTACAATAAAAATGAGATCAGTTTCTAAACTTTCTTCGAGTTCTTCGCTTACAAATATAGACCTTTCTCACTTGGGCGGCTTTCCCATTACAGACCACGTGATATTCTCTAGAGAATATTTTATCCATATAAAATTTATTCATTCATATACACGTGACTATTTAAAAAATTTGAAAGCAAGAATTCTCATGATTATCATCACATGGTCTGTTAATGGTGCAACAAAATGCCCAAGGGTCTATTACTCATTACTGATTCAACAAGGTGGTCAGCTTGCCCCAGTCCCTCACAACATTTTTAATCAATTTTCAATTTTGGGAACATTTTGTGATACCTCAAGCAATCATCTAATGGAGTGAGCAGCCAGCTTTGAGGAATAACTAGCTTATCGGACTAACCACAAGGTCAACCCTTCTTTGCTGATCTCCGGGTTCTTTAGCACTAACATCAACCGTGTCACACAACACTTCTCCGCGAATATCAACATTGGCTAAATATAAAACATTCATGGCGCCAGAGAATTTGACCTCAGACGAAGTAGAGGAATATTTAGCTCGTATTCACTATACAGGATCCATAGAACCAACTGTCGAGGCCTTGTCCGATCTGCAGCGATGTCATATGCTATCAGTGCCTTTTGAAAACTTGAGCGTGTTTGGCAAGGAGAAAATATTTCTCTCCAAAGATTGGTTGTTCGACAAAATCGTGCGAAGACATCGCGGTGGGTATTGTTATGAGGTTAACACGGTGTTTTCTCTTCTTCTTGATTATTTTGGATTTAAACACAAGAAACATGCAGCTATGGTGTTCAGCCCCATAACAGGACGCATCGGACGTAATCACTTGATTCTTGCGATAAGCATTGGGGACGGTCTCTGGTTGAGTGATGTTGGGTTTGGTGATTCATATCTGACACCTCTTCGTTTCAGCGACTTTCCAGATCCTCAAGAACAACAGAGTGGAATTTATCGCATACGAAAAGACGGAGACGAATTTTTCTACGAAGAGAAAATTAAAATCATTGTTGATGAGTTTGGCCAAGAAAAAAGGGAAAAGGAAATCTTTGCCACCAACCCTGAATGGGCCCCAAGGTGCAAATTCGATCTCATTCCAAGAACCGTTGAGGACTTTCACGAAATGTTACTCTATCATCAAACAGATGCAAGATCAGCATTTACCCACGATCGCATATGCACCATGGCAATGCCCTGGGGAAGAATAACTCTTTCAGGAAGCAAAGTCATTACTTCAACATACCTAGGAGATAACAAAGTCAGGAAAGAAACCAAAGAACTTCTGGGCGGAGAGGAAGAGATAGTGAAGGAACTTGAACAAAACTTTGGAATTAGAAGAGAAGCTTGTTTGTATCCCAAGGGCTCTATGTTTTATGGATTAGACTGGGGCAAAGAAACAATGTAGGCAGTTCCACCCCTATCCCATTTGGTCCTCCACTTGTGGGGGTGGGGGGATGGAAGAAGACAAAACTATGGGGGTGGCAGGCAGGGGTGTGGTGAAATGCTGGCATATTGGCACTTTGCTCTCACTTGTTTCTGTAGTATCAACCAGTTACCACTTTCTGCACTGGTATCTTACATTAATTTATGCTAGACAAGTGAATAGTGCTTTTCGCTCACGCTGATTGGTTAACTCGGAGGTGATTAGCAAAGAACTGTTTACCTCCAAGCAGCCGAGGAGAAACAAAATGGTTTCACGCGTCGCTTTGCATACCGAAAAACATGTTTTGGTCCTCTAATTGTTCAGCTTGTGGTATATATACTTAAAAACAATTGTCCACCTCAGTGTCAGTGAAAGCGGTGGATATTTACCTTGCTGCTTCACAGCTCGGGTTGATATCCACCAGGTAGGTAAATAATTGTGAATAATAAAATGTAGAAATATTTTCTTGTATTGCTAGTAAGAGTAAAATCAGCATTCAGGGGGCCTCCTTAATTTGTCAGGGTACTCATTTTTTAACTCAAGAAAAAAGTATCCTAACAACAATAGCTGGTTGGCCCCCCAATCCCAAAGGGGATTGGGGGAGGGGGGGGGGGGGGGGCAGAAGGAGGCACTGACCTGAGCCTGGGCACACTAAAATTGTCAACATGGTGCCTGGGCCCGTTGTTCCGAAGCCATATCTATTTTTGCTTGAGATTGAGGTGCCCTTTAAACATTTGGTACAAAGCCTGTGCTGTTTTTGTTGGAGGTTGCAGAGCCCTGAACCTGGCTTTGTTGAGGCCTACATTGCTTATTGGGACTCTGGCTGTCTATCTCTGGGGGGTACTCCCTATTATGGCCTATATGGGGAGCTCTGCCCGAAAGGGGTCCTTTTTTCAGGCTTCAGGTAGATAAAAGGTTAGGGATTTCACAGGTTTATAGGTATATGAAAGGGTAGAGAAATCTGTAATTTATGTATTTGAAATGGTCTTAAATTAAAACATAAAGTAGGTATATGAAAGGGGTGGTGCCTTTTTTCAATGAATTAGGTATACAAAAGGGGAACCGTTTTGTCAAAATGGTATATAAAAGGATTAGGGGTTGGACCTTTGAATTTCTTTCCAAGGCTGAAAAATGAGCTATCAGTTTCTAAACTTTCTTCACGTTTTTTGCGGCAAATAAAAATACTGATTCAACAGGAATGCTAGGTGTTGCAAATCAGTTTCATGAAAAAATTCGCTGGCACATTTAACGCCATGTCGCCATTGAAGTGCTGACGTCGTCCGAAAATTTCTGAAGATTTCGACGATTTGTAGAAGAATCCGAAGACCGGCTGGTTTTCAGATGGCGACTCAATGGCACTTCACATGATTTTGTCGAACAACCAATCGTTGGAGAGAACAATCTTCTCCTTTCCAAACACGCTCAAGTTTTCAAATGGCACTGATAAATATAACATATGGCATCGCTGCAGTTCTGTTAACGTCTTTGGGACGTTAATGAATCAGAATTAACCTGTGATCAGGCGTCCTTTTCTCTATCTCGAAAGAATGAAGGAAAAAAGAACCCTCCTTCCCTGGAGCGATAAGCAGGGAGGTACGGCATGATCTCAGGTCAAATCAGAATTAAATAGCCTGTTTACAGCCGTCCCGCTAGGCTAAATCAGAATGTGAGTGTTGATTCTCGATCCCAGAGCCCGCATTACCCTTATCAGGTGGAGATACTGTCGAGGCCTTGTCCGAACTGCAGCGACGTCATATTTTGTCAGTGCCTTTTGAAAATCTGAGCGTGTTTGGCAAGGAGAAGATTATTGTTCTCTCCAAAGATTGGGTTGTTCGACAAAATCGTGCGAAGACATCGAGGTGGATTTTGCTGCGAGCTCAACACAATATTTTCTCTTCTTCTTGATTATTTTGGTTTTAAACACAAGAAACATGCGGGTGTGGTGTTCAGCCGTAAAACAGGACGCATCGGACCTCCCTTTGATCATATGATTCTTGCGATAAGCATTGGGGACGGTCTCTGGTTGAGTGATGTTGGGTTTGGTGATTCATATCTGACACCTCTTCGTTTCAGCGACTTTCCAGATCCTCAAGAACAACAGAGTGGAATTTATCGCATACGAAAAGACGGAGACGAATTTTTCTACGAAGAGAAAGTTAAAATCATTGTTGATGAGTTTGGCCGGGAAGAAAGGGCAAAGGAAATCTTTACCACCGACCCTGAATGGGCCCCGAGGTACAAATTCGATGTCATTCCAAGAACCGTTGAGGACTTCCATGAAAGGTTACTCTATCACGAAACAGATGCAAGATCACCATTTACCCACGATCGCATATGCACCATGGCAATGCCCTGGGGAAGAATAAGTCTTTCAGGAAGCAAAGTCATTACTTCAACATATCTAGGAGACAACAAAGTCAGGAAAGTATTCAAAGAACTTCTGGACGGAGAGGAAGAGATAGTGAAGGAACTTGAACAAAACTTTGGAATACGAAGAGAAGCCTGTTTCTATCCCGAGGGCTCTATGTTTTACGGATTAGACTGGAACAAAGAAACAATGTAGGCAGTTCCACCCCTACCCCATCTTGGTCCTCCACCTGTTGTTGGGTGGGTGGTGGGGGAGGGAAGAAGACAGGGGTGGGGTGAAATCCTGAAATCCTGGCTCATTGGCAATTCCTGTAGCATCAACCTGCTTCCATTATCAATACTGGTATGCTACAAGTGCTGGTATAGAATAGAATAGAATAGAATAGAATAGAATAGAATAGAATAGAATAGAACCTTCTTCAGGGCCAGTACATTGTACTGCCATGGAAAATTGGCCAATAAATTTTTCCCTTCTGCTGTAGTATCAGCCTTGCAATCAAATTTGGTTTGACTGTTACATGTATTGAAAAAATAAAAAAAACATATAGGAAACACGTGCAGACAAGGTTTAATTAGGCATCAAAGAAGCAAGTGGGCAACTTGTCTAGTTTTGATTTGAAAGTTTGCATTGAACTGCAATTCTCTCAAATCCTCTAGAAGTTTGTTTCACATTTAATAAATGCTCCTCTGTACCCAAAGTGGTTTAACCCATAGTTTAATTCCTTTTTTGGGGAGGCAACTGAAATTTGGATGCTGAACCTCTAGTGTCATATGGTAAAAACAAAACATCCTCAGAACACTGGCTGGGCTTGATCAAGGCCTCTTGCCAGGGTCCCAAAGATTGTGGGGGGAGGGGGGGGAGGGGTGAGGCACAGGCCCACAAAAAGTTTCACAGAGGTGCCTGGGTCCCAATGTTTTGCTCACTGAATCCCTAAAACTATTTTGCTTTAGAATGTGGAGCCCTGAATTATGTTATTTTGCTGGAGAGTGTGGAGCCCTGAAAACATTTGCCACAGGGCCTGGAGCCTAGGAGCTCTTAAAGCCCTTTAGGACCAGCACACTCACCATTACTAGTGGCGGATCCAGATTTTTAGTAAAAGATATTTTTTAATGACTCCCTGCAATAAAAGTGTTTTGGATGCACATGCACAAAAAAGCCCCCCCCCCCCCCCCCCCCCCCCTCTGCTTAGTTTAAGGTCTGGATCCCCCACTGATTACTCTTAAGCCACCTTACTATAGTTGCTGGGTGTAAATTTCTAACTAGTTATTTTCTGGTTATTAATGTACAATATAGGCTGCATGGCAGATGCAGAAAGGGAAGAGAAGAGGAGGTTTAGCAGACTTCCCCATCCTCATGATCATGCCTAGTCCTCTCTTTTTGTTTTGGATTGGATGTGAACTATTTACACAGTGGGGGCTTCTATCCAATCAGAAGAACCCTCATAACCACAGGGCAGGCAGGGCAGGAGTGAATTTTTCCCGCGCGGGCGAAGCCCGCGTCAGCGAGCGGCGGAGCCCCTCGCTGCTTGGCGGCCAAGACCAAAGCATGCTGCCGCACTCGCTCGCGAAATCCCGCCAGCTACGCAGGCTACCATAATGTCAACATGTACTAAAGGCAAATAATTTCGTCTTCAAATATCAGAAAGATAATCGCCAGCAACACAAAAATTATTGAGATTTGTTACAAATAGAAATATCTGACGACTGCGACGCCATTTCTATCTTTAATTGTGTAAACATTCTAGCTACAATTTCAACCTTATTATTAAAAGCGAAACAAAGACAGCTTCGTGACGATTCGCTCGCACGAAAAAATTTCCGCTCACGAGCAAATGAAGGGCAAAGGAAATTGCATGCATGCAAAAAAACTTCACTGCTTCGCAGTTCTTTCGTAATACTCATTCTCACCCAAGGTTCTCCTCAAAAATTTCACAAACCTTCAAATCTCTTGTGCTCTTCTCAAACCTTCCGCTACTTATCCCCTACTTACCATTTATATTATAATACTTATTGTTCTCCAGTCCGGAAACGAAACACTATTTCTTTTTTAGAAAGCTCATTGTTGCACTTGTTTCTCCCTGGACCTTCCCCTTTATGTGCCTCTTATCACGGCTGACGGTAAACCCCATTGAACCTCTCTTATCAATGTAAAGCTATCCCACAGCGATCCGAAACGGTGTGCAAAAAAGCGTTTGGAATCCCTGTGGCTATTCACTCTAGTGTCAACAATAGGATACGAATGCATCTGAATGCTCACCATTTTAAGTGATATAGCAGCAGCAACTTAACCCTTAATATGCTAAATTTACTGCAAAAAAACACGTTTTTTAACCGTTAAATTGTTTTTTTTGGCGCTACGGTGCTAAATTTCTCTAAACTTTGCCAGAAATGCATTTGTTTTTTACACTGCAGTTAGAGTTTTGAGGAAGATTTCATGTAAAAATGTACAATATTTTACTTTCGCGCATGCGCATAAGCCAAAATTTAGACTTTTTTTGCTGAACAGTTCCGATTTTTTTCCTCGCTGCGTTGCTTTTCGTTTTTCTCTGCTTTCTTATTCTCTCTACCTTCTACACTTTACATCCTTTCTTCTGACCTGAAAAGTTTCGATCTTTAGCAATGAAACGTTGTGGAAAGGAGACCATGATCAAGTACAGGTATATTGGCCTGTTTTACCACCAATTTTGCACCAAAAACTGAACACGTTTTTTTCGATTAGCTCTGTCACAATTGCAGTCCTGGCAGTCGATCGTCAAAATGGACAGTCCTGTGGAAAGATCTATCAAACCGGTATTAGTTGCATATCCCAAGAATCTGCTGACGTGCAAATTTGTGACGTCACAAGTGGTTGAATGGACATTCCTCTAAATCTCGGAATAATCCAGGAAAAAAAACAGGTCAAAACAATGTGTCGATAGACACTGTTAAGGTGGGGGTAAAGGTGAATTTGACTGAAATTTTTAGAGGTTTAAAGAAGGGATAGAAGAAAGAAAATTATTTTTGAAACACCACCAGACAGTTGACCTCAACGCAAGAGCACCCCAAGTTGTCAGGGGACTGTTTGGTTGTCCATCTACTAATTTTTAACTTCAAATTCCAATTTTAAAATCACATTAAATCTTTAATATTTCTTATTTCTCCAAATTTTACTAATCCTTTGAGAAAAACTATCTCTTCCCAAACATCCCCAAAAATCACCAAACAATTTACAAAACACTGCTAAACATAGCTTTGTGGGATGAACAGAGGGTTTTGGGAATGCTTGAAATGGGAGCGAGATATTCGCATTAAACCCAAGTTGAGCGGTGTAAAAACGGGCTTCAGGTGAACCCCCGCCTTAAACAACGTGTCAATAGTTACTGTTCAACTGTATTTATAGTGATTACAGTGGTGTAATATAGCAGATATAGTTTTCACATCTACGTAAAAATCAGACAATGTTCTAGTGTCACGAAAATCTTGAATCAATATTTGATTGGTATAATATAATTAACAATGCGCGTGCGAAACTAGTGCCAGTCCCAAACGCGCTTTAGAATTTAAAATCCCTAAAACTCGGAGGAAACAAGTTGGAGTTCTGATTTCTTTTACTAATCAGAGATGACGTGGCCGTATTTAAAATCTGACGTATGCAATTACCGTTTACACGAAAAAAGGAAATGCTACTGCAGAAAAGCTGTAAATATGAGTATTTATATTACGCCATAACTTTTATAATGATGCATTATATTCGATAAAAACGATACGTCAAATTAAGCATGTGGACGTTCTTTATCTACTGGCACTGATTTAAATTTTCAAATCTATACGCCTTAGGGTTTTTCTGTTCTGCTAACATGACTTGTCAAATATGGCCATCACTTGAAACTCTTGGAGCAATCTTCAATCGAACAAACCTGTGCAAAAAGCGCATCTGTATGTGTTCTGGTTTCCAAAATATAACAGTTAGAAACCATCCTTAGCAACAAATTGGAAGTTAAGAGTCGTCCCCCTTAATGTTCCGTTTTGGTCTGAAAACGGGTATAGATTTCAAACATTTTGGTCTGAAATTGGGTATTGTTATCGGGGGAACGTTCACGAAAGCTTATAAACTTATTTTTCTTCACAGCAACCGGGGCGAGAAAATGGTGAGAGAGAAAGAGAAATGATAATATATATCTTTCCAGCTACATTTTACCTATTCATCTTTGTTACGTTGACTTCCCATTCAGCACTGATGCATATGCTATGCAAGGTCAGGTCTGAAAACGGGCATGGATTTTTGAGGCCAAGGCATTTTTTTTTTGTCTGAAATTGGGTCTGGATTTGGAGATGCGGGCGGCACACCCCCACCAAAAATTTCAAGGAGTACCTCTCCCCCCTTTCCCCCCGGGCCTGCAGTCTGCATTTGTCGCACACCGTGCTGTCATGCCTCAGTTCAAATAGTGAAGTAAAGCAATTCCTGTATCTTTGCGGTTTCATCATTTCACATATGACTGGTTACAACATATTCGCAATCTTTCCATAAACTTCAATTGTCATCACCATGGCCATCACATCAACCCGGTTGAAGCCGTGAATTTTTTTTTTCAGGCTTCTTTGCAACTGTTCAAATTGCAAAAAATCTGCGAGGAGCCAAGTTTTTTTTACGTTACGTGACTACACAATAATGGTCGTTAACATTCACGAGTCGCAAGAGTCGCACTGTTAGGTTCTGTTGTTATTCAATGCGATTAGAGTAAACAGATGCAAAATATGTAGACAGGCATATTAAGGTAAATTAATCTCCTGTATCCCTCGTCTAAAGGTCTCTAAAGCGGATCGTCTTCGCCGAAAATGGAACGAGACCAGTTAACCCCAAAAGAAGTCGAGGAATATTTAGCTCGTATTCATTATACCGGTCCCATCGAACCAACAATCGGGGCATTGACAGAACTGCAGCGATGCCATATGCTATCAGTGCCATTTGAAAACTTGAGCGTCTTTGGAAAGGCGAAAATAGTTCTCTCCAAAGATTGGTTGTTCGACAAAATCGTGCGAAGACATCGAGGTGGATTTTGCTGTGAGCTCAACACGATATATTCTCTTCTTCTCGAGTATTTTGGATTTAGCCAAAAGCTGTACGCTGGTGCAGTGTTCAGCCGCTATTCAGAACGCAAAGGAATGCCGTTTGATCATATGATTTTGATTATCAATATCGAAGATTCCTTGTGGTTGACTGACGTTGCTTTCGCTGACTCATATTTGACGCCTCTTCGTTTCACTGTATCAGATCCTCAGGAACAGCAGAGTGGAATTTATCGCATCCGAAAAGATGGAGAAGAATATTTATACGAAGAGAAGGTCAAAGTAATTGTTGACAAGTTTGGTCGCGAGGAGCAAAGCGCCACTGCCCTTGACGAATGGGCCCCAAGATGCAAATTTGATCTCATTCCAAGAGCCATTGATGACTTCAACGAGATGTTACAATATCACCAAACAAACCTAGAGTCACCATTTACTCACGATCGAATCTGCACCATGGCAACGCCCTCAGGAAGGATAACTCTTGCTGGTAGCAAAGTCATAACTTCAACATATCTGGGAAATAATAAATTCAGGAAAGAAACCAAGGAACTTCTGGGCAGAGAGGAAGAGATAGTGAAGGAACTTGAACAAAACTTTGGAATAAGAAGAGAAGCTTGTTTGTATCCCGAGGGATCCATGTTCTATCGGGATTAGGATGGAGCAAAGAAAAAGGAAAGCTTGTTGGACAATAGAGTTTAATTATGGCAGTGATAGCAGGCCCGTAGGGTGGATTCTGTTGAGGGGGGTTCTTTCATTTTTTGGGAGGTATTTGTTAGCCGGCGCTAACACGAGCGCCAAAGGCGCGAGCCTTTAGGGATGTCTGGGGGCATGCCTCCCCAGGAAATTTTGCAAATTTAGGTTCTCTCAAGAGCCATTTCCTGCATTTTGACATCATTTCTGAGGTGGGATGCATTTTCATTCAATATTAGCTCTTCCGAAAGAAATTATCATTCAAAAAAAATTCTGAAATGTTCCGAAATGAGTGTGTGCATTTAGACAGTTTTCAAAACACAAATATTAAAATTACATAGAGGGTGGATGAGTGGACAAGAAATTGAAAGGATGATGAATGATGATGAATTATCTGACATCATTAACCAATCCAAAAGATTAGAACTTCTCATTATAGTGCCAAAATGTTGCAGCTTTCTCCGATAAACCTGGCAAGGAAGGTAGTCGTCCGTGAAATCGACCAGTCACAGTCTTTTGATTGTTTTGTGTACATTTTTTTTTATCTTTTCAACTTCCCAACAAATGCCGACTTCAAAAATTTTAGGGGGTTCGTTCGAACCCCTCGAACCCCCCCACCCTACGGGCCTGGATAGTACTTTAAGTCATTATATGCTCAGATTTGCCCTAGCTGAGAAACATATGCACAATATTAACCCCAAGAGGACGTTCTCTCAATATTCTTGTATAAACCGTTGGATGGGGGGGAGGGGGTACTCAATTGAATATCTCTACAGGGAGGCTCCTCCCGAGGTCCAACCCCATTTTTGACAGATAAGACAATACCGCCTAAAGAAAATGACACCCCTTCCCTGACGTCACATAACTACCAAAGACATACTGCAGCCCTCCTCTAAGTAGCCCGAGTAACCCCCTTGTCGTCAGGTGTGTCTGATCGAGATATTTTGAAAGGCCCCTCCTAATAACTAATGGGCAGTTTTCCCAACCTTTTTTATACTTCAACTTGTGAAATACCTTACCCTGTTATGAAACTCCAACCTCCTCCAGCCTTGGTAATTCGGACCCTTGGTAGGTCTGGCCTGGAAAGGGTACACCTTACGGGCGGAGTGTACTCGTATAGTCCATTACGGGAAGAAGCCCCCCCCCCCCCCCCCCCCCCCCCCCCCAACCCCTTTGCAAGTGTATAAATTTTTCCGTGTCAAGATGCAGTGGTTTTCATTAGACTGACGCAATCGGCCATTTTCGTATTCTCGGTTTTGAACTGGAACTAGCGTGCAATGGAGGCTAATGCGGGGGAATATCATTAAAAACAGCTTCATCTCATTTGCATTAGAAAAGATTTACCCGCATTAGCCTCAATTGCAAGCTGGTTCCAGTGCGATACCGAGAATACGAAAATGGTCTATTGCAACACTATAGCCTGAAAGACGTTCTTATTTTTTTTTGTAACTGGAATTTGATAGAACTTTAAAGAAATGTAACCTGGGAAAGGATTTGCCACATTTTCAATTATGAGTTGTAATTTTACATAATGAAGCCTGAATAATTTTTAACTTCACAATGTATTGGCACCTGTTACGAATATAGTAATAATTACTTGCTCTTTGGTGAATTTCGCAAAAAAATCTTTAATAAAAATAATCATTTATCGAATGGGATTTACAGTGTATGTAGTATGTTACATTTTTATTTTGCATTAATATAATCAAGGGCTGACAGGCAAATAATGTTATCTGATAAATTTGCCTCCTTAATAAACATTAATACTTTACACGTAACTATGGAACCTGGCCTGGATTGAACCCAGACCTCTTGAGTCCAACACAATAACCATGTTAAAAATCAAAAGGGTAATGGGACCAATTAAATGTGAATATCAAACAACCACAATAAAATGGTTCTGTCAAAATTAATGAGAAGCACACAGTGCAAGGTTGTAAATTGTGATGGCACCCCTGGTTGAACATAGGGCAAAAAAAAAAGGAAGAAAAGGAGATAGTGGAGCAAGGGGAGTAACTGCCTGGATAGGAAGAACTAGCAGGCTTGATAACACAGTGTGGGGTAATCTCACGCCCAGCGTCTTTGCCCCCCTTGACCAGGAGTTGGAGTAAGAAGCAAAGACTTGAGATACAAGATTGAGTGTGGGGAGAGTTCTCTTCCCAGAATGTGCTTGGCTTCACCCAACTCACTGATATTTTTGTTCTGCCATGCACTCCACTTGATCACCCCATACCTCATATGGGAGCCTGCTATTAACAGGCTGTGCCAACCATCTGTGACTTGTCAAGTCTGGTTGCAAACTAAGGAGACTACCGATCGCAGAAAGTACTTTTTATTATGGGCTAAATTCTAAGAACTTGTTTTCAGCCAGGCCTCTATGCCCTTTCTAAACTGGCTATTTTGGTAGACAGCAAGCAGGTTTCCTCTGATAGTAAAATATGTGTGAAGTTCGCCTATTTTCCCTGGCCCACCCTACACTGTATGCACTTGCTTTACTATAAAGGAAATAGTGAATTTGTTTCCCCGGGATCCTCAATACTTTTATAAAGTTGGGCGGAAACAAGACTCACTAATCCAGTCATTAAAGTTTTCTTTTATACCCACCAACTGAAAATAAACACTCTATTGTATTTATTGTTTGTCACCAAATTTACTTACAGCTTCTTGAAAGCTGAAAGCAAAATTAAATTTAATAAAATTGGCAAACTTTTTGTCACTGTGAGGTGCTTTGATCTGTGAAGTTTTGCAATGGGATATCCTGCTTTGAGTCAAATGACATTTTTGGGTTGACATAATTTTATATCTACCGTCATTTTTAAAGTCTATTGACTCTCAAATATGTACAACACAATAACTAACTTTTCTCCACAACTCTGAACCCACTTTGTGGTCTCTTGTTGTTTTGCCATGGTTTCTGGGCCCTGATGGCCCTGATGCAAATCCGAGGTTCAAGCCATCATTGCCCCAGGGAGTTAGCGTGTTTTGTTACCTAGGGAGTTATATAATTTTTAGTGTGTCACATGGTAAGTCTCATCCAATAGAAAACTGCATTTCAATTGGAAGCATAATTATATTATAACAAATTAAATCTTTATAAGCAGTACTTAACTTTACATAAATAACTATAAACTTAATAATTAAGTAATCTAACCTTAAAAAACGTTTGACTGACAAACACTCCTAAGTATGTACCTTTATAAGGCACCATTTAAGCAACTTTATACATAATAAACGACACCCTTTGTTTGACTAAGAGTATCTAAAACATATCTTGCGGGGATGGACAAAAGACTGAACCCCAGTCCATAGACTACTGGAATGGACTACCAAAATGGACTACCCTAAAATGGACTTCGCCTAAAAAAATCATATTTGGAACGAGTAGCATTGAAAGAACTGCTATTTCCATACTTTCATTACATGCGCCTTCTTTATTTTCATCCTCATCGACACTTTAGTGCCTAAACACAGGAATCATACTGACCTTGAAATGCACTCGGAACAAGTGTGGTTAGCTATTGATAGCACACCTTTTAGCTTACTACTCACTTCAGTTAGCCTACTTTTCACTCCGGTTAGTCTACTATGCACTCCAGTTAGCCTACTGTTCACTCCGGTTAGCCAGCTACGTATGCACAAGTTTTTCGGTTAGCCTGTTTACAGTTAGCCGTTATATACCGAGGGTAACACGATATGTTCTTAAAATTATTGGTTCCTGGGAGCCAGCTCCCGGTGGAGAAATAGGATTTTTTAGGGGTAGTCCATTTTTGCGTAGTCCATTTTGGAAGTCCATCAGGGTAGTCCATGGAATGGGGGTCAGTCTTTTGTCCATCCCCGTATCTTGCACAGAAAATGCTCAGTCAACAAGTCTGCCTTATATTAGTGCACTCTATTATAAAATATCTTGTAAGTACAAGATATTATGTACTGGAACATAATTTGCAAAGATGTCAATGTAAGTTAAGAGTGCCAGTGCCGTGGCTCTGCACCATGTCTTTGGGGCCTTAGGTATTTACTATAGGCCCCATTACAAAAGTTGCTTTGACTTAAACATACAAAGAGTATAGTGCATCATCAGAGCCCATCCCTGTTGCAAGTGGTGCAGGATTCTGTAATCGCCTGGAGACAACAATCTTCATCTTCACAAATCTGAACTCTCCAAAAAATGTGAACATGAACCCCAACAGACTCAATGCTGTCAGCCACTCGGAAACATCGCCAACAACGTGATTGATGTACTGCGTGTTGCCCTTCGATGTGTCCCAACGATGTGGGATTGTGCTGCTGTTCACATGGTAGCGTATCAAATCTTTACTAAAGGAGGTAGCTATGACACATGAAATGAAGGAGATCGACATCGCAATAACCATGAGAATCCGTAAAGCAAAGAGAGTGTTGGTTATCAGGCCACATGTCTTCATCTTGTATGAAATATAGGATTGAATCCAGCAGTAGATGATACCACCTCCAAACACCATAGCTGCACCAATGATGTGGACAACTGAAACTGCATCTTCCTGTCATAGCATAAAAACACTATTTAGTTAGTGACATAATGAAGTGAAGTTGGACAGGGAGACGGGAGCCCAAGAGGGGTACAGGAGGGAGGAGAAGAGGAGACAGGAAACAGGATACCTTAAGTGGTAGGAACTGGGAGAAATTGTGAAAAATTTTGCAAAATTTGTTATATTTGCAATAAAAATAGTACATACGCAAGCAGGAGCAAACAGTGCGGGAAGCAGGAAGTGGGAAGTTCAGACTCCCCCCCCCCCCCCACCCAATGAAAGGATTCCCATTATTTTACTAAACTAGCCTGTAGGAGACATCTCAGGGTTAAGACTTGGTAGTTGCACGGTCGCCAGTGGCGATTAAACAGAGCCCAGGGCCACTAAGAATTGAGGTTTGATCGCAATTGATTACAATCTGCCGAGAATCGCAAAACAAAGCTGCCTATCAAAGAAAAATTGGGGGTCACCAACCATTTGAGAGAGTACACTACGAGCGAAGTTAATGCAACGGCTACCAGCCCTATATTTGTTTGAAAATTTTTCTCAGCACACACGCTCGATGCATGACGTGGCGTGACGTTGCGACATGAATTACATGCACAGTAAAGATGCGCAAAAACAATTAGCGCGAACGTCCTTAAGCTTCATGAGTGTATATTAATAATTAATCCATTTTGGAGGGCAGAAGTTAAAAGCCATGAGTCATTTATTCAAGAAAAATGGTTTAAAAATGTTTTGTATGTTAGTCGAGGAAATTTGAGGGCCACTTCATTTTGGCCTGGGCCACTAACAGTTCAGGGATACTGGCCCGAGTGGCGACCAAGCACTGAAGTTAATTTTTAGCCCTGACATCTGTCTACATAGTTCACACAACTGTCAAACAGTGATAATCGATTATTAACTCACCGTCTGGTTATAAATACAGCAACCGGCAGTTTTTGTGGTTTCAGCTTCGTAGAAGCGAAACCCACATTGTCGTCATGTTGTAAGTAAGTAAGTAAGTAAGCAAGTACGTAATTCGGAAAGCCGACGTAATGCCAATGAGACGTGGATGCCGCAGTCAATGGTTTATTGAACTGTCCGAAGTATTTTCGTGACAAGTGTTTTATCATGGGCCTGCGGGAATGAGTATACGAATTCGCAGTCAATATTTCTTCGCAGATAACATGTGAAACATCGAAGCAACGTTTGTTTATGTGTTTCTCTGGGCGGTGGATTTCGGAGGAAAGTTTCATTAGCAATGGTTTTGTGCTAGTTTAGTCTGGGAACCAGACAGAGCTCTCGATGAAGGAGATATTTCTTGATGTGATTTGTACAGTACTTTTCGAGAAACCACTTTCGAGCGAGTAAACACCATAGACAGGGCGAATCAGCCATGCGGAGTGAGCTAGCAAATATAAATATGCAAATCATCCATTCGCGTGCAATTTGTCGCTAAATTTTGGATAGCTTCCACTTGCTGATGTAATTTTTCTGCTCAACACTTTCTAAATGCTTCCCAAGAGGCTAAAATTGATTACAATCGTCAGGGTTTTCCGAAGAAATGGCCCTTTCATACCCTTCATAGCAAGTGATGCCAGCTTTTGTTATCCTAAACAGCTCTTGTTACCATAATAATAATAAAAAATAAATAATACATAATATTTTAAGAGGAGGCCTCCAATCACCTAGAGGTGGTTTTCAGGAGGGTCCTCTGAGAAAATAAATGTCAAACCTTTAAAATACATTAAAATCTAAGATACAATAAAAAGGACAAAACCTATGTGGTAATAAAAACTAAAAATATCTAAAACTGTAGCTAACTAAGATTAAAACTAGAACAAGAGATTAAAATACTACTAACTAAGGTTAAAAATGGTGTAATAAAAACTGTTTCAATTTGTATTTAAAAATAGTTTTCGGCATCAGTTTCTTTAAAGCACTTGGTAGTGTGGCCCAGTCGTTAATGGCTTTATAATATGTTTTGCTTTTTCCCCATTCCGTTCTTGGCCTAGTGACTTTGGGCATGTAGCCATTTCGGGTATTATAACCGTGTTGTTGGTTCATGGTGGATCTGAATACACCGAAATGCTCGGGGATGCTACCTTTGATTGCATCTTGCACAATACAACACCGATGACCGAACCGCCTCGCATGTAAAGACACCCACCGCAACGACGTCAAGGCCTCTGCTGATGACACTTTCGACTTAACGATCTTCTTCGCAAAGCGATTTTGAAAAGATTGTAATTGTTTCATCTGTGTTGTAAGACCAGGCTGGTCACCCCAGACAATATCTGCGTAATCTAGGTGTGGTAGGACAAGGCCATTAAAATATGCTGTGAGACTTTTCTGATCCAGCATATGATAGATTCGATTGAAGACTGAAAGGCGATGTCCTAATTTTTGTAAGAGGCTATTGACGTGCATCTTCCATTTCCATTTCTCATCCAGTAATACACCTAGATACTTAAAAGATGAAACACGATCTATTTGTCCTTCATCAGTAGAAAACTGAAAGTCATTAAACGGAGACAACATTGTCTTGCTACCTGAAAGCATCAATTTGGTCTTCTTTACATTAAGCGTTAATTTGTTGTCGGTATACCAGTCGGAGATTAGGGTGAAGTCATGTCGAAGGGCATCATTAAGCTCTTGGGGTGTCGACGCAGCAACTATTAAAACAGCATCATCCGCATACAATATGAGTTCACTCTTCGTTACAGCAGCTGACAAGCTGTTAATGTAAACATTAAATAGAAGTGGGCCTAGGATACTTCCTTGTGGAACACCCAAGTCAATAGGGCGAGTCTCTGATACCTCCCCGTTTATACACACGCATTGCCGTCTGTCTGCAAGATACGATTTAAACCATCTCAGACTCCTTGCTGCTAGCCCGATGTGTTCAAGCTTTCCCAGGAGTATCTTGTGATTTATAGAGTCGAATGCCTTGGATATATCGAGAAATAGCATACCAGCGACTTTTCCTCCATCAATGGCATCAAGCACAGAGTTGTTTAGTTGACCGACCGCTTGTGCCGTACTACGCCCACGTCTAAATCCGTACTGATGTTTGTATAACCAGCTCAAGTGATCTAGATAAGCACTCATTTGTGTGTGTATCACTCTCTCCAAAACTTTACTTAGAACCGGCAGCACAGAAATAGGTCTATAGTTTTCAACCAAAAGTTTGTCCTCAGCTTTATACAGAGGGGTTACACGTGCAACCTTCCACATGGCAGGAACAGTTGCGTCTGTGATCGATTTATTAATGAGATATGTTATTGAGGGAGCAAGCTCCACTTCGGCATCTCTCACTAACCTTGCCGGTATTTTGTCTAGTCCAGCTGCCTTGTTGACCTTCAATGAGTGCAAAATCTTAGAGACAACTTTAGAACTGACGCATTGAAGTTCGCATAAATTTTCATCATCAGTTTGGACAGCAGATTCGAATTTCTTCCAGGCATCCTTTGATATGAAGAACAATTTTTTGGCAATACGACATCCAATGGTTGCAAAGAACTTGTTGAATCAGTTAGAGGCGACAGCTTTAGGTTCTGATATAATACGTTCACCTTCCTGCAATTGAAATGTCAAATTTTCCACTTTTTCATTTCCCAAAGCTGAATTCAACGTGCGCCACATCTCTTTAGGGCCTTGGGCGGATTCAATTAGTTTCTTGTAATACAAAGCCTCAGCCGCCTTGATTTTCCTGTTAGTTAAGTTCTTTAACTTGCGATAATTGTCCCACATTTCTTGTTTGCCTCCGGATCTTTTGGCGACTTTATACGCATAGTCTCTCTCAGCCATTACATCTTTCAGTTCCTTTGTGATCCACGGCTTTATTGCACGCTTCGTTCTCAGCTTTTTGATAGGTGCATGACGATTGGCAACATCGACAAAAAGAGTGTTCCAAGCAGAAACGGCATCATTCAGATCATCGAATGACTCAACAACACTCCAGGGAATACCAGCCACCTCACTGCGAAACTTTTCTTTGTTAATATGCCAAAATTTGCTCTTGCAGTTTTAAAGCGAAGTTCAGAACAAACAGGGAACAAAACTATTTTACGCTTTGAAATGAAGGGATGCTTCTTGATGTGATTTGTGCAGTACTTTTCAAGAAACGACTTTCGAGCGTGTTTACTCGTAAACACAGTAGACAGTTCAAATGATTCGTTCAAATCAGCTCGCAAATATGCAAATCATCCATTCGCGTGCAATTTGTCATGCATTCCCATATGTATGATTTTTCGGGGGTTGAAAGTGGTACTTTTCAAAAGAGAGACTGTATTTGTAAGTGATTTTCTTTTCAAGCTTTTAGACCGTGAGAAATTTTTCCATAATTGTAACAGACAAAACATACATGTAGCTGAAACCACATGCACTCCCGTGAGTGCTATTTTTTAACAGTAGACTCCTTTTCATTCTTGACTAAAATACAAAAGATACGCTAGGCTGTCATGTGCTGCGTTTTTTTGTAGGTTATACTGAAGAAGTTCTACCTGGATTTTGAAAGTATGTAGCACACTGGCATATGATCACATTCTGGGTTGACTTATTTTGGGTAAGTCCTTGACGCAGACTTTTAAAACTTTGCTGTATCTTAGTCATGACATGTACACGAAATGCACCCTGGCAGAGAAGCCAATTTTCTTGTAGGGGTAGGGGTGGGGAGTGATGTTTGTTGTGTGTGGGGTAGGGGATGGGGTGACACTCTTCTGTTATCTAGCAGCACCACGGCTCAATTACAAATCAAAACTTGTTTCCTTTGCTAATAGGGTCATCCCCATAATTTCAGAAAAAACGTTTTCCCAACTCTTCTCGCCCTACATCGACAAAAACCGGCTGAAAACTTTCGTGCTAGCTTACCTGAAAACTCGCCACTATGCTTGCACCAAGACTAGAAACTATGCCAAACACAAAGGACACTTTGTTGAGTCTGATAACGACGTTTCTGTCCCTCTCGTTCCAATCAGCATCGTGTCTCAACTGAAGGTAACGCACAAACGCTGTTATCAGCCCCAAGACAGAACAAAAGTTGAACAACAGCCCAAAAACATTACTTTCTGGTCTGTGATCTGCCGTATCGCTGATGGCTGGAAACCATGACGTATCGTTGCGAGCAAAGGAGATAGCGTAGGTTATGAGGAACGTCGCTGCAGACAGGAGAGCCAAAAGAAGCGGAAGAACTCCGAGACCACAACGACGACACATCGCAGCGTTTGAAACGAAGCCGATGTAAACTCTGAAAATAGCTTGGTTATACTTGAAAGAACATAACTATTTTCGAAACTACTCTCGTAAAATGACTCAAATACACGTGATATGACTTATGTGAAAGTTCAACATCGAGAAAGAAAACGAAACTAGACCAGACGCTGTGTAATCGAATCACGTCTATAATCACCTATCTCAAGTTGCGGAAGAAGCTCAGTGAAGGTCTGGCTACATGATTTTAGGGACGGGGGGTATAAGTGCCGAAGTGATATTTGAGTTTACCATAAAGTGTGTAATAAAAATCAACGAAGCAAATGACTTAATGCAGTAGAAACCGAGTTCTCTGTCAATAATGTACACAATTTAACGATTACTTTATGACAATTATCCTTACAACTGCCCGAGAAATAAAACTCCTCTCTATTACCCACTGGGGAAAAGCGGCGGGATTCTGGGTTCCAAAGCGAGGCTACGAAATTTTAGCGCGCGAAGTTTGGGAACCAAAACAGTGGATATTTTGCAAGATCGTGCTCCAGCAGGACAGATTTTAGAATGGAAAATCTTCCTAAAGACGAATTTTCTGCAGGAAAAGGGCCTGCAAATTATGATTTTAAGCAAGGTTCATCAAATCAACCGTCTGGATGCGAATCAGTGGCAAAAGATAAGCCAATATTCTTCCCCTTTCCTTTTCCGCCGTATGACATCCAGGAAGATTTCATGAAAACTTTGTATCGCGTGTTAGAGAATGGAGGTGTTGGAATTTTCGAAAGTCCTACAGGAACGGTACGTACATATGTGGAAATCAATGAATTATAACTTTGATATGAGAACTGAACGGTACTTTTTATTTTGTATTTTTTATGAAGAGATCGCACGGAGATCGGCAGAATGGAAATTTGAAACCACAGCCGAGCATGTGTTGTAAAATCGCGTTCATGAAAGTTTATTGGCATTTTTAATATGGTGTTGTGTAAGCCAATCAGTTAAATCGTGGTGGTGGAATTCAGGCAGCACTTTTACAGAAGGTGCATGCAACCCTACATGATCACGTTTGCATCTAGTATGCTTATCAAACTTAATTAAAACCAATTATGACTTGTAGCTATAGATGGGTATAGCATATAAGTTTCAGATCACACTCGGGCTAAACTTGCCCACACTACCGAAACTTATCTCTAGCTTTTGTAGCATGAAGCAACTGGGAATATATCTACTCATGTGGGCGGGATTCTAATTATTACAGTTTCACTTCTCCCCCCACCCCTCCCCTCTCCCTCCCTGCCTTAGTGATTTTCCTCCAAATAACGCTATCATACTTAACAATGCTGGCCCAGTGCTTTCAAGTTTTCACCTCTTTCCTACCCATCTGTAGCCACACTAGTTTTAAAGAGCTTTCGTGACCAGTACAATGGGTTTTAACATGGCCAGGCAACTGTTAGTGGACTTCCAATAAATACCAACACCTTCATTGGATTTTCAAGTAGCACTTAATCTTGGTGAGACTGCCCCTTTAACAGGTGGCTAGTGTACTCTGAGAGAGAGTACTCTGATCCCAGCTGGTTCTGCAAACCTGGATCACGTGATCCAGAGTCTGGACTCCCACCAGAGTTCAATGTGTCAGCCACTTAACGCCACTGCACCTCCTATGCCCATTTGAAAGCAGGATAAAGGTGTTGCAAAAACGTGTCTGTATAGGAATCCTGTGATGTTATGTAAATATGTCTGTCAAATCAGATCAAATCACCATCATGATGATTATTGAGAATACTCACTGAGCTGAATGAATCATTCTGTCGTCATTTTAAATTACAGGGAAAATCTTTGAGTTTGATCTGTGGAGCTCTAACTTGGCTTAAGAATTATGAGGAAGAAAGACAAGAGGAGCTAGAGAAAGCCCTAGCATGTGCAAAACAAGTTACCAGTCAAAGGTAAAAAGATAAAAGCAATAATAAGGTTTGTCAAAATTGTTATTTCCTTCTGGTAAATTATTTAAGTTACTTAATAATATTTTTGTTTTCACTATTAAAAACTACAGAAACAGTGTTACTCTAGAGGACAAAGGAAAAACTGTTGAGAGTGACGACTCTTGTAAGTGCTAGAAAATGATTATGTGATATATTTTAGTCAGGGTACATACATGTACATGCAAAATGTATTCAGGGAAAAATACACAATGCACATGAGTCAGAATTCTCCAACAGAAGTCAAACATGTCACCTGTAGGAGCTCTGCCTGGCTTAGCTTGGAGAAATAAAAAAGTTTCTTCTTCCATGTGTGCTTGCAAGTCACTGACTGAAAGAGGATTTCCTTGTTGTGGTTAAAATTGTTTTTGTTTGATTTTTTTTTTTTTTCAAAAAAGTCAAAGTTGTTCAGTCCAACTTCAATTCCTAACCATCAAGTTAAATGTGTGCGACAGAACAAGTGTCATGATTAATTTAATAAAATGGCTGACAGATACTAATTTTTTTGTTGTAGTATTAATATTATATATTATTAATAAAATAACATTATAACTGCAATAGTATTATAATTTTAATATCAATGGTTCTTTTTAACATTAATATTATACTCTGATAATCATTCTTACAATGTATGTAGCAACACCAGACTGGGTGATGGAATTTGCTGAAAAACAAGCCAAACAGGAAGCAGAGGACAGAATGAAGGTATCTTAAGCTCCCACACGTATGTTAACTCCATAAACCTTGTTTTGCTTTATTTTTGAGTTTTTTACACTGATTAAAAAATAAGTTATTTTTTTAAATGAGTAATCTGCAAACTTTTACAGGAGGAAAGAGAGAGGCTTGAAAAACAGAAGGCGCAGCTTCAGAAACTTAGGAATGAAATCAGGCCAGCGTTTACAGTCAAATATGGAAAAAGAAAGGTTTGTTTGACCTGGGAACACAACTTTCCCTGTTGAAAATCTTGCAAGGAATCTCAAGTTTAAAAATGTTGAGAAGACCTAACTGGCCATGTATATTCACGTCACATTGTCAGCCCTGTCTACTGAATACAATAGTCAAATTCAATGATAGTTATTGAGAACCCTGTAATCCCTTGCAGCTGATATCATTGCAGATTACTCCCTGAATTGTACTCCACTCAGTCCAATAACTATTACTTATAATTTTTTACTATAATTATTATTATTATTGATTGTTATTATTTCTTCAGCACAGTGATGAAAGTCCGAATAATTCCAATAATGATGAAGAAATGGAAAACAAAATTGCTAACGAAATAGATGAAGTGTTGGGCAAGAATAGTTTGGAGGATCCTGATGCTGATATTGTACTAACAGAGTATCTTAGTGACAGAGAAGATGCTGCGTAAGACTCTTTTTAGACATGTAGATTGAGTCATGGACATTCTGTTAACCCATCAAGTTGCTTATTGCTCTTTGAGGCCTTTAGAAGGTGGGAGGGGGGGGGGGGGTGGGGGGTGGGGTGGGGGAGCACAAAGGGGAGAGTGACTTTATTACTAAAACATTCAGAAATTAACTGTGATGGATAAAACTCGGGAAATATGTACTAAATTGTAGTTCTGTTACAGGAGGGGAAGTGGTATGAGATATGATAATCATAGGGGAGGTTCAAAGAGAAAGAGAGGCAGAGGACTTTCAAGAAAAGCAAGAATAACTACTGACATTAACCTTTTGAAAGGTGCATGTCATATTTGTGATACAGTGTTGGTGATAAGTGACAGTGATTTGTCTTTATCTAGATCAGATCAAGAGGAGGAAGAGAAAAATGAAGAGCCTCATTGCCTGAAGGTATGTTGTAGATTACAGTAGAGAGCTTAAGCACAGGCGTTTTTGAGCCACGGACGGCAGCAGCAACTTTCTTGTCTTTAGCGTCAATTGTCAGCTTTTTGTTCATAAATTCAAGTTGTAAGTGCTAAAATGAAAGCTTTCTAGCTTGTTTTTGGAGCTAAAAGTTTGCCAAAACCTTAAACATTCGCCTTCCGGTTGCCGTCTGTGGCTCAAAAACGTCTGTGCTTAAGGGGGGGAGACTCTTAACTACAGATCTGGAGCAGTTGCTAAGGAATGGCTGAAGACTGTATTTTGAAGCAAGCGATTTTGAAGCTTTGTGTCACGCTAAATGGTGAATTTTGTTTGGGGGTACACCTGCCTTGAAAAATATAACATTGCGCGTGCGAAACTAGTGCCAGTCCCAAACCGCACGTTAGAATTTAAAATCCCTAAAACTCTACAGAAACAAGGTAAAGTTCTGATTTCCCTTACGAATCAGAGAAAACGTAGCCGTCTTAATAATCTGACGTAAGCTTTTACCGTTTACACGAAAAAAGGAAACGCTACTGATGAAAGTCTGTAAATATGACAGTGTATATTAGGCCATAACTCTTATAATAATGCGAATTTCATGAAAACGATATGTCACATTATGCATGTGGACGTTCTTTTTCTATTGACGCTCATTTTAATTTTAAAATCTATCCACCGTTTGAGTTTTAGGGTTTATTCTGTTCTGGTCACGTGACGCGTTAAATATGACCGTGACTTGAAACTCTTGAAGGAATCTTCAAAAGAACAAACTCGTGCAAAAAGCTTATCTGTATGAGGTTTTGTTTCCAAAATATAGCATTTAGAAACCTTCCTTAGAAACAAATTGGTAGTTAAGAGTAACCCCCCTTAAGCTCTCTAGTGTGGTGGATTCTTGGCAGACTAGCATGGTTTTAGGTATACAGTGTACATTACATCGGCGTTAAAACTTTGCTTGCCATTTTTATGTTACTAAAGTTTACTCCCCATTGAAGAGTTTGGCTTAATTGTACATGTTCTATTCATTGTCACTGCCACTCTTATTTGTAAACTTGTATATAAATATCAATTAAATATGATCAGCTCCTTTCAGTATCAGGACATGCCAGCAAGATCATTTTAATAGGGTGAAGTTAGTCTTTTTAAGATGGTTTCCCCTGAACATTCAAGCAACAAAGGCAAAAATAATAGTTACCAAAAGGAACTCATAGCATGGTAACAGTTTCAATACAATTAAGAAGAACTCATTGAAACTTTAGCCCTTATAAGCTGACCCTGCAAGAGAAAAATGAATTTGAAGTTATCCACATTTTAGTTAAAACGGACATTTCACGCTAGTTCAAAACAAAATAACATGCATTTTCAGCACCTTTACAAGTTTTGACATTAACTTACTCTAGAATGCTTTAGAATTTAATCGCAGGGTAACTCAAAGAAATGAATTATAGTGAGACATTAATTTTTGTACTTAATGCTCGAACTTTCAGTGGAAACTGTCTTAATTTAGTTAAAGATTGCTTTTCAACCGGATGCCATCATGTAAATTATTTCTTCTCCACCCAACACCCCTAGTGTACAAACTGATCACTGTATACAAATTCCAGCATTGCTCTTGATTGTTATTTTTCCAGATATTCTATTGTAGTCGAACACACTCACAACTGGCACAGTTTGTGAGAGAAGTTCAGAAGAGTCCATTCAGTGACAGCACAAGGGTCGTTTCACTTGGATCAAGGCAGAATCTGTGCATCAATGAAGATGTTAAGAGCCTGAAAAATATCAACAAAATTAATGATAGATGTTTGGAACTCCAGAAGAAAGACAAGGGTGGGTGTTGGCTAGATCTTGTGTGGGATGAGGGTGGTTGGTAGAGGTCTTGAAAAAAAATTGACAGCGCTGTTTTCAAAGTTTAATGTGAGGGACAAGTATACTGGACATGTTACTAAGGGGGATCTAGACATTCCCCGCACCTCTCCTTTCTTCTTCACTTTTCCCACCCACCCACAGATATTTTGAGATTTCACTCCCTAAAATAACATTTCTAACATTCTTGAGGCACGAATTAAATCAGCTTGACATAAAACATCCTTTTAATAAGTTCTCTTTATGAAACTGAATATTATCAATAGTATTATTTTTTCTACATTTTTTATTTTCTACAGACAAGAAAAAGTCTAATGGCGAAACTGCTCCAAAGAAGAAAAAAATTGCCAAAGGTTGCCCTTTTTATGCGTACCAGCAGCTGCAGAAATTCAGGGATCATGTCTTGGTATTAAAGATGCTTCTGTCATCATGACCTCTTGCACAGATGTCCTTTGGGCTCAATCAAACCTTCCGCCCCTCATGCGGGGGAAAAAACATTGCATGACAAGCCAAAAGAGCATCTGCGTAGGAGGCTAAATGTGATCAGAGATCTTGATTTTGTTAATTTGTGAATATCCTAACCTGAATATACAAGTACTAGTTAGCCCTTTAAGCCCCAATATCAACATACAAATTCTCCTGACTGATCTCAATACATTTCTTCTTGTTTAACTTGGGAGAATTTGTTAAAAGATCAAAGTAATTTCTTTTAGTGATCATTTTATTAAATTCTCATAACCTTTTCTCTTAATGAAGTATTAATTTTGTGAGGAGAAATTTGATGTTGGTCACTCTTGGGACATAAAGGGTTAGTGTACTAGGGCAAGTAAGAAGTTGTAAAAGAGAAGCTGCCAAGCCAGGTGCTTGAGAGTAAATTATAAAATGACACTGAATATTAAAAAATGTAACACTGTTAAGTTAAAGTAAGTTTAATTTGTACAGGACACCATTAATTTTGTAGAAAACTGAGCAGAGCTCTACTTCTGAAAAATAAATCAAGAAAATGCAATGTAGGAAGGTGGATGGTAAAACTGGACAAAAAAATAAATATACAAAGAGATTGCAATATTTAAGCAAAATTTGATTTCAGAATTGCTGAAGCATTTCTAAGGTTTACTGTCAATGGTTTTTAATTATGAGGGTATTTTCCAGGTTGACATAAAAGATATTGAACAGCTTGTTTCTGTTGGAGAGGAACTTCACGCTTGTCCTTACTATGGAACAAGATTAGCCATCCCCCCTGCACAGGTTAGGGTACAGGAAAATTATTAAGTGAAAATAAACTTTCAAATTTTAAACATGAAGCTGACACATTTGCAGGTTTGGCACAGTTAATGCCTTGAGATTTAAAATATTTATGCTACAACATCATGGAGCATTTACAGTTAAGAAATAGAAAACATGTACCATGTTTCTATCGAGTTATAGGAACACAAGTGGAAGTTTGTTACCTCTTACCTATCCTCTGGCGCCAAGTTGGCGCATAGGGCGCATAGTGGAAGTTTGGGAGAATGAGAAATGCTGTGGGAACACGAGCCGATAGGCGAGTGTTTCCACAGCTTTTTCGAGTTCTCCCAAACTTTCACGAGTGTTTCTGTAACTCGCCAGAAACACAAAAAACATGTTTTCTATTTCTTTTAGAAAACACCGCGATGAAAAAAAACGAAAACAACTTGTTGACTTTGACTATCAAAATGTAAATTCTCTTTGCTCGCACCATCATCACGTCAACAGCTTGTGCTGGTTCTGTGTTTCTATCAAGTTATAGAAACACAATTTTTAACCAATCAGTGCGCATATTTTCTTAGGACTGTTTTCTAATAATAGACGGTACATTTGTGTATTTTTCTCCATTTATTACTGACAGTTCCTCTCAAAACTTACATCAGAATTTATTTTTCAATTTTGCCCTACTGCAGCTTGTTGTCTTACCATATAACATCCTTCTTCACAAGTCCACAAGAGAAGCTTGTGGAATAAGGCTTGATGGCAACATAGTCATCATAGATGAAGCACACAATTTGATTGACACAATCAGTAGTGTCTACAGTGTAGAAATCACTGGTTCTCAGGTAATAATTGTTCTCTGATTTGGTTGCTTCTAAATAGTAGTATCATTAACATACCGGTATGAATGCCAAGTCACTTTACTTACTAAAATACAGTACTACCATACCCCCCCCCCCCCCCCTTTCTTTTAAGCCCCCATTCTGGAAGTTCACATTTTTGATAAGCAACCCCTTTCTTTTAAGTTCCCTTCCTTCTTTTTCCCCCATTCCCCCTTTTTCCTTTTCCTAGAATGTAAATCATGACAATTTATGAACAAGGAAACAGGAAAGTCGAAACCTTCTGCTTTCAAGGCTATTCCACCACATCTTCCTAGTATTGTTGCTAGCGCTATTTTGTGAAAATGTGTTCATATACGCTAAAACATGAAAAACTAAGGTCACTTTATTTCCTTTCTATTATGTACCCTATTTTTAATAAGCTCAGTCTCAAAGGTTCATAAAAAGAAATTATCCCCCCTGGGGGCTTAATACAGTTTTACCGTGTACACTGTTAGAAATGTGCTACAACTGGAATACAGTATGTTTGTGACAACTGTCTTCCAGTGAGAATAAAGTTGAAAAACCTTGATGGAATATTTTGTTTCATGTTACAGATTTCATGTGCACATTCACAGCTGACACAGTATCAGGATCGTTACAGGTAACATTCTGCTCTAATGAATTAGCAGTAAAAGAAAAAAAAAAGGAAAATGGTATCATCATGTTAAGAAGCATGTTAACGGAATTGCAATAACAAAATTGTTAAAGCAGCGTTAGAGTAGTTCAACAAAAAGAAGACCAGCAAGTCAGAGTAATATAATAATAATTAATAATAATAATAATAATAATAATAATAATAAATAATAATTATTATTATTATCATCATTATTATAATAATAAATTTTAGTATATACCGCACAAGTGAATAGTGCTTTCCGCACGTGCTGATTGGTAAACTCTGAGGACATAAGAAAAGTACTATTCACCTCTGAGCAGCCGGGGAGAAACAAAATAGCTTGGCATGTTACTTTGGGTACCAAAAGTAAGGTTTTGTTCCCCTAGTTATTCAGCTTGTGTGGTATATACTAAAACAGTTATTCACCTCAGTGTTGGTTAAAGTGGTCAGTATTTACTTTGCCGCTTTGCGACTCAGTAAATAACCGCCACTATTCACCCCCACTTCGCTGAATTTTTATTATATGTATTATTAATATTTTATTTTTAGTAAGAGTAAAAATTAATATGGAATGGTACCTTGGGTTACATTTTTATCCAGGACAAGGTTAAAGGCAAAGAATTTACTCTACATCCAGCAGCTATTGTATGTGTTGACATGCTTCTTAAACTGTTTGGGTGGTAAGTTCATGTGTGTGTTCTTTTTCAGCAGTCCTGACTAATTAGCTACAGTCCAGGAACGGTGTCAATATTAAATTTTTTAAACTACTTATTGAATCACGAAAACTAAAATCCTCCTGTTGAAACTTATAATCCTACATATTATTAAGCATTATTTCTACACTGTCTTATTAGCTCTTTAGAACCACTGGTCCTTATTTTGTTATTTTCTATTATAACTTAATCAATGTTTTGAATCCTTTGTAAATATTTCTTGTTATGATTAAGATATGCTGTCAAAAGCACATAGCCTTCAATTAACTGTTACATTTTTTTTTTTTATTTTATCATAGGAAACGAGCGAAATCTATCAAAGACAATTATATTGTCATCTACTGCTGATGAGTGTGGTCCAAAACAAGCAAAAATGCAAGGTTATTTTCACCATGTTTGTTATGTTTTATTGATGTCATTAATAATAATAATAATAATAATAATAATAATATTAATAATAAGGTTATTACATCTATTTGTACATTTAAAATTCTCAATGCACTTACAATGACCAAGAATAAATTTTATACTAAACACACTTTTAATTTTGACAAACATGTTTCGGCAGATCAATCTGCCATCTTCAGTGTGATAGAACATGGTTACAAAGACATATAAAAAGCGAGAAAAAAATTACAATAATAATACAGTGATACTGTAATTAGCAATGAGGAATTAAACAGAAAGTTTTAAATTAACATGATGAACTTGTGCGTTAAGTTTTGGTTTTTCCCATCGGATGTGGAGCGCTTCTTTGATCTTACTTGTAAACTTTGAAGAGGCCTGATTGATGATGTCAAAATTGGCCTGTAAGCATACTGAGTGGCATGTTTCTGAGATCTCAAGGTGTTTGAAAATGTGCGATGCCCTGTCCGTTTGTTAGGTGTTCCCTTACACGTATGTTGAAATGTCGAAAGGTTTCACCGACATAGCAATGCACAGCCTGTACACGGGAATTTATAAACCACACATGATCGGAGACCACTAGGGATGGGGTCTTTCACACTTAGGAGACTACCTACTTTGAGAGAAGAAAAGGCTAACTTGATGTTTACATTATTGCAATAAAATTGCGATAGTCAACGAATGCGCTTTTGGGTGAAGTTGAAAAAACAGCTATGTATGGTAATTTGAAATAAAAGGTATTGGGTGTTTGTTCAACATTAGATCTATCTTTCAGAGTTGCTGGTTACATGTTTGGTGATTAATGATTCTTTCAATAAGCCTAGATGGATACATCCTCGGAAACCCAGGGCTTCAAAGGGGATGGGAAGGGTAGGGAGAGACTGGGAGCGGGAAAAAAGGAGAGGGGAGGGGAGGGGAAGGGAAAGGGGAAAGGGGAAGCCCTGGGAGGCTTCTCTATACAGATCATTTCTCGATCAATTACTTTTCTGAGCTGTTATTGGCCTCATTTTTAATTAAATTTAAAATGAGGCCAATGAAAAGTGATCACATGCTGATTTGGAAGTGATTACGAACTCTCGAATTACAGACAAATTAGCATTATAAACATGGCCTACGCGTTGCAACACCTTCAAAACAAAAGAATTTGACAGTTCGCGCCCATCACACGGACACTATATTTATTTCTTCACTTTTCGATGTCTGCATTTTCGCTACATGATGGAGTTCTTCGAGCAAGGAGTTTGCACTGCATTGGAATCGTTTCCAAGCGTTAGACAAATGAAAAAGGAACAACGCATGATCGTCCGGAAAATTGTAGAGGGAAGAGATGTGTATGCAGGATTGCCAACAGGATTCCGACCAAATTTTGCCTGGCGTTTGTAAAGCTCTTAGAGAGGCTGGCAAAGATTCGTTCCCAAAATTTCCTTTGGTGGTTGCTGCATGTCCGTTAAAGTCCAATATGATGGAACAAGTCCAGTCTTTGAGAAATAACAAGATCACAGCAGCGTGTATAGGCGAAAGCGCCGACATCGACCGAAAGCTTGCAACAGGAACAACAGAATTTAGACTATTTAGCTTGATATTTGGCAAAGATCTTGCGCCGATTTCTTCAGCGTAGTACGTCGTTCCGTAATTACGCGAATATTTCAGTCCTAGCAATCTAAAAACTGCATTAAACAAAAAACTTTAACAAAGAAAAGCAGACTGAAAATTTCTACATGGTCGGAACGCAAGCAAGAAATCGAAGAGCGGCGACACTTTGATCTGTTATGCTCACGGACAAAAGCCACCGAAAACGATTTACGGGATATCATCTGGTCAGTAGACATAGCTTGCTGTGCAGTTTTCAAGGTGCTAATTGAACCTTGTCGGTCTCTTTTGTCGTACGAGCGCTTCTGTTTCACACCTCGCTAATGGTGTTTGCTCTTCGATCGAGAAATGATCTGTATAGAGAAGCTTCCCAGGGCTTCCCCTTTCCCCTTTCCCTTCCCCTCCTCTCCCCTCTTCTTTTTTTCCGCTCCCAGTCTCTCCCTTCCCTTCCCATCCCCTTTGAAGCCCTGGGTTTCCGAGGATGAGATGGATACAAGTTTTTCTTTAAGATGATTGTCAATGCCTTGACGTCCTCATCAAACAATTTCCAGGTGTTACAAATCTTGAGAGTTCTATCAATGACGGTCTGAATCAGACCAATTTTATATGTTAATGAAGTGAAACTGAAAAAACTTGTAAATAAGCCATTGAATGTTTTCTTACAAAATACTCTTGTAATTATCGCTGGCACCGTGTTGTCAATGTATACGTCTAGAAAAGGCAGTTTATGATCAGTTTCTGCTTCCATTATAAATCGTATGTTGGGATGACGGGAGTTGATGAAATCAAAGAGTAGTAAGGCATCCGACTCTGTATGAAACAGGCAGAAAGTGTCATTCATGTACTGTCGATAGAATAAAAATTCCAATGGGAAAGTGTCTAGCCACATCTTTTCATGGTGGCCCATGAAAAGGTTTGCCAAGACAGGTGCAAGCGGCGACCCCATTGAAACACCGTCTATCTGATCATTTGATATTGATACTATTCTATTGTATATATTATATTCTTGATATTTATTTTTACTTAAACATTTGTACTTTTCCTCTCTCATTCTGTGCAGATGTAAAGCTTAAAACAATCAATGACTTCTTGTTCTTGGCCCAGATGGACAATGTCAACCTTTTTAAGGTATAAAGGCTCTAATTAAGTGCATTAAATTTGCATCAAATTAGTAAAGCAATATTTTTCTCTCTGACATGCTGTTTATGTTTATTTATAGATTAAAAAATATTGTGAGAAGAGCATGATTTCCAAAAAGGTGAGCTTTAAATTTGTCTGATTAATAAGTTTAACTGATTTCTTTGAAGGGAAGTATTAAACACTGAATTGAATAAACAAAATGTAAAGAATACTGAAAAATATGTTAACTTTTACTTTTGAAGTTCCAATATTTATAATTATTGTGATTATTGTGATTATTGTGTAATTATTGATAATTACATTCATCATGTTTCAGCTAAATGGATTCATTGACAAATACCAGTCAGTACAAGTGAGTGCAGGTTAGTGTAATTTATTTATGCTACAGTTGAATAAAAACACAATCTAAATTTAAAAAAAAATAACATCAAGCCCTTCTCCAGTTTTTAAATCTGAATATTAGTTTTTATTAAATGTATCGCTCATTTGATGGGTGGTTTGATGTCATAATGTCTCCTCTTACCAAAATCTATTTCATCTGAAAACAGTTTAATTGTAATGCTCAGCACTTTCTTTTTTTCTTTGAAGACATTCAAGTTAAATTATAATTTGCTATTTTATCATGAGCAGAAGAAGACGCATTGTATCAAAGCAATAGTTCACCTCTTCAAATTATTGAAAGCTTTCTGGAAGCACTCACAAATGCAGACAAAGATGGAAGGGTTGTTGTAAATAAACAAGGTGAGATTTGCTTACCCTGCATCAAAAAATTACTTCTACTCCTTAGAACCCATGCTACATATGTAAGGGTCAGGCGCTTGACATAAAATTGCGAGAAGCTATTATACACCACTTATTAACCGAGAATATCGACCGCTTGTGCGCGCAAGAGGACATTCAAGGTCATGTTCACTGAACCGAAATGAACCCGGCCATGCGATCAAAACCAGAAGAAACAGTTCCTTTGACAATGAAGCAAATTTTGTCTTCGTTACGCCAAGATCTAGGGCAAATTTAACCACCGAAACGAACCCAGCCATGCGATCAAAACTAAAAGAAACAGTTTATTTGACAATGAGGCAAATTTTGTCTTCATTACACCAAGATCTAGGGCAAATTTAACCACTTTAATTTTCACAAAACAAACTGACCTGTGTTTACAAGTGCTGAGAAAAATTTTCATAATGCCCGGTCATTACAACAAAATCTTGCCCGCTCAGCAGCCAATCAGAGCGCGCGTACTATCGTAGCCATATAATAAAGTACTGTAAAAAGTCTGCATTTGAGGCTAGTGTCCCAACAGGTTGGTTTCACTAGCACAAGTACCAATAAGGAATAGTTCTACTCTCACCCCTAGATGGGACACTGGGCACCCCCCTCTACTAGGTGCACATTCATACACCTGGGTGAGATCAAGTTAAGTATCTTGCCCAAGAACACATCAGGACATGAACCCGGCCAAGACAAACCAGACCACTCAATTTAGAGTCCCATCCACACCTTCTGCAAAAGCTACTGTGGAGTCTTATTATTAACCTTGTTGGAACCTTGTACCATTTGTAAAACATGGTCATTTGCTGCATGAATCTTTCTATTGGACATAATCCATCGTCAATTATTATGGTGGCCTTTAAGCAGGCAAGGGCCACTGTACTACCTACATGAAGCTGTGTTATATTACTACTAACATACCATAGCTTGCTGTCCTTCACTGACTGTGTGTCCTGTGCTTTAAACAACAGATCGACTCAGCAGTTCAAGCCTGAAGTTTCTCCTTTTGAACCCAGCTGTGCATTTTACAAGCATCGTCAGAGAAGCCAGGGCAGTTATTGTGGCTGGAGGAACTATGCAACCTGTATGATATAATAATAACGTAATTCATTTAATTAAAATTAATATGTTGTGTCTTTGTCTTTTTAAATAAGTTATAACTTCTATTATTAGATACTGAGTGTCACTTATTTGACCTGTATCTGGATCCCCCATGATTGTAAATTTATTAAATACTTGCCCTAGCCCTGTTACTTGTTACTTGTTAAAGTTACTTGTTACCCTATGGGGGTCCAGTAAGGTAAAGTCTGCATACGAGCCAAGTGACCATCAGGCCGGAGCTTATCCCAGTTTCCGTAGCATGAAGCGACTAGGAGTATTTCTACTCCCCCCTGGGTGGGATGCTAGTCCATCGCAGGGTTACCCCCAGCAGTAAATTCGCCGTTACCCATTTATAGACCTGGGTGGAGCGAGTTAAGTCTCTTATCCAAGAACACAACGCATTGCCCCGGCCAGGGCTTGAACCCGGACCGCCTGATCTGGAGTCCAGTGCACTAACCATTAGGCCACCGCACCTCCCATGGGAGTCCAGTAGGAGGTCCAAAAGGGTGTTCAGCATGAAAAGGAGTTCAGATTGGGAGAGGGGGGAGGGTCCCATTTTTGTACTATCCCTGGCAATTTGTCAAACTACTTCAGCAGCAAAAGATCTAGGGGAGAGCCTCCTGTTTGTTGAAAGATTCTTGGGGCTCCCTCTTCTGTTTTGAGTAGAAAAGTCATTTCTTCACTTTCCCCTTTTTTGCTTTGCTTAGCTTATCTCAATCTGCCACTGATTACTTCAAGTTTGTGAACCTCCAACCTTACCCACATTTGCTTTACTCTATTTTATAATGATTTTCTAACAAGAGTATATTCTGTCGTGTATGATCTACGGTTCTGAGCCGTCAGACCTATGAACACTTGATAAACCGTTCCACTTGACAGTTGTAGTCTAAATTATGTTAATTGTATCTTACTTTACAGATGTCAGATTTCAAAGATCAGCTGTTCACTTGCGCTGGACTCCCAAGTGAAAACATTGTGGAATTTTCTTGTGGTATAGAATTTATTTACCTGTGTTTTCGTGCTTAGAATAGCGCAATCCAGTAGTAGTTTAAAAACTTGGTTCCACATTGACTTTTTCAGGCCATGTTATTCCAGCAGAGCATTTGCTATCCGTGGCGTTGGATAGAGGACCCTCTGGTAAAGAACTTGATTTCACTTACCAGTCAAGAGATTCTGCCCAATTGGTAAGACAAGTTTGTATTCCTTGCTCGGCGAGACCGCCATTTATAAAATGACCAACAAAGTAATTTCAAATTTCGTCGATAATCTTACTCTTTTGATCAAACAAGCTGCAAATGATTTAAGTGCGCTTTGGTCAGCTAAAACAGACTCCAAGCTGTTCGAATTTGATGTTATTCTGCTGAAATTCAGTCCGCCTTCGACCGCCATTTTTTGTTTCATGCGGACCGGAAGTTGATTGGTAGTTTTCACTTCCGCTTTCCAAAACGAGGCAGCCCACAAATCAGTAGCTAAATTTCACCCGCTTTCTTCAGCCGGGCGTAGTGGCGCACGCCTGTAATCCAGCTGCTTGGAGGCTGGGGTTGTTGAACGGCTTGAGGGCGGGATTCCTGGGGGCGGCTGTCCTATGTAGATCGGGTGTCCGCGCTAAGTTTGGCGTCAATATGGTGAACACAGAGGAGTCTGAGTTCTCCAGGTTGGTTAAAGAGGAGCGAACCGGCCCAGGGTGGAAACACAGCAGGCAAAAGCTCCCGCGTCAAACAGTAGTGGGATAGCATTTGTGAATAGGCAGTCGTTCACAGCCCGGTCGAGATAGTCGAACTCGACTCTGTTTTTTTCTCTTCTTCTTTAATTTTCTTTTTTTCCTTGTTAACTTTTAATTTTAACTCGACCCCCTTTGTTCTTTTCTTTTCTGCGATTAAATGTGGAAGAAAAAGAACTAAAAATATATTAAATTTATTTTTTTTTCTATCTTTTCCTTTTTTTTCTTTTTTCTTTTTTTTAATTGTCTATTCTTTTAACTGTCTTTTTCTCGTGGAAGAAAAAGAACGGTTTCCTTTTTTTCTTTTTTTTTACTGTCTATTCTTTTTAATTTATTTTTTCTCGTGGAAAAAAAAGAGCGATAAAAAAAATCGGATTTAATTTTTTTTCTTTTTTTTTACTATCTTTATTCTCTTTACTGTCTTTTTTGCTCGTGGAAGAAAAAGAAAATTAAAAAAAAAAATTGAGGTATTTTATGTTGTTTTCTAGTTTTGACCTTTCCTTTATTGTCATTTCTTTATCTTTAAATGTTTTCCTTGGGGGGGTTGGGTGGAGGGGGCGTTATTTCCGTATCTTATTTTTTTGGGTGAAGGATCAAAAATTGTTACTTCGCCTTTTTGCTGTTACCTTGATGAAAACAAATTCAGATTTTTTATTATGTTTAATTTGCTTTTCATGTTTCAGAAAGAAGAGTTAGGTCGTTTGCTTATCAACATTTTTGCTGTAGTTCCTGGCGGAGTGGTGTGTTTTTTCTCGTCATACGATTACGAGCAGCAAGTCTACAAACACTGGCAAGCAACTGGCATTATCGATAAAATGAACGCTAGAAAAAAGGTATCAGCTTCCTGATTTTTATTTATTTAGTCAATCTTCAGTTATAAACTCCTTTACTTGGGTCGCTTTTCACACATTTTACTCTTTCCGTGAAGGTATTCAGAGAACCAAGAAAGGCTAACCAGCTTGATCACGTGCTTTCATCATATTCTGCCTGCATTAAGGTGAGCAAAGGCTGAATAGCTACAATTTGAAATAATTCCCTTACCTTACCTTCCGACTTCCCTCCCCTCAGCTTCCTTTCTCTTCTCTTCCCTCCCTCCGCTTCCCTTTCCTTCACTTGTCTTAAGTTCACTCGTAAACTACGAGGGGTTTGCTGACTATTTTTGAACTATTTATCCAATCCTGCCGCATAAATGAATGTTTATCTTTCATATTTTCCTCAGAAGCCAGCTGTAACAGTGAACTCCTCATCTCCTAATGGCGCGGTGTTATTTTGCGTGGTCGGAGGAAAGATGAGTGAGGGCATCAATTTTTCTGACGACCTTGGAAGGTGCGTAATGAAATAGAAAAATACCATCAGTTGGGTACGGCTTACTAATACTTTCTTTTGCCGAGCAGAAAGGATAGGAAGGATTTCCTTTGCCGGGCGAGTCTTCTTTGAATTATCCGAAGAGTTGTTGATCACTTCACGAGTTGTGACGTCAGTCTAACGCCATCAGTTTACGTCATGTGTTGGTAAGGGACGAAAAAACGAACGAAAACGAACGGAAAACCGCAGGCTCGGTCGATTGTGTATGCGTATTTGAAAACTTTTTAACTTCTTACGGAAGCGAAATGCCCCCCTCCCCCCCGACTCATCTACACAATAGGGCAAAAAATCTGGGGGGAGGGTGAATGGTAGAGAGGGAGGTTGGAAATTCGGCACTGAGAGAGGCGGCTGTATTCGCGGGCTAGCATTTTATTTCCCATTTGTACGATTATTATCGTATCTCTTTCTTCATTAGGTGCGTGGTGATGGTTGGACTTCCTTATCCCAATATTTACTCTCCCGAATTAAAGGAGAAAATGACCTATCTTGACGCCACTTTAGGGGTAAGATTCCTTCTCTGTTTTGGAATAAAAGCTACGTATTTCATCTTGACAGCGGCGATTTGATATTAAAATGGCGTCAGACATGGCGTTTAATCTGCCCTCCGAGTAGTACATACATTTTGCTTGCTAAGTTGTGTGTTTCACTGTCGTTTGGACAAGTAAACCCAGTTCAACATTTTCAGCAGAGGTTTGTTGATCTGAATGCACTTTGATATTTGTTATTTCTCTGCCTTTCAGCCTAAAGCCGGCCAAACCCATTACGAAAATCTTTGTATGAAAGCTGTCAACCAGTCAATAGGTAAATAAAAAGCTCCTTCTAGTCATGTAACAACTAAAGAGATCTATGAAAAAAAAGGAGACGAACGTTGTAGCTTCAAAGCGGGGCTTCATTAAGAAAGGTTTTCTTAAAGGGACTACGTCACGGGGATTTCGCAGATTTTTGGTATAAACTGTTCTGAAATTAGTGGTAGGCAACTTAACCCATGTAAAACAATATCTTTGAACATTTAAAGGAAGATATGACCTTACTTTGCGGATAGAAATCAAACTAAAGCTGTAGATATTGATTTTTTGACGTCATTCGGAAACAACTTGCCTTTAGCCTTAATTTTTCAAGTTGCAATCCATTTCCATCCAAGCTATCCGTAGCCAAAGATGCCTGTTAACAGTTTCGGTGCTCTAATATAGCAATTGTTAATAAAAAATGTCCCACCATTTTTGGGGTTTCCTACGCCACAAATATAAATATCGGCTGTTCGAAAACCTGTTAAAATCCTTGACAAAGCCTCTTTAAGTCTGTCGCAAGACCCAAACCAAACTCATCACATCTGACCTGTGCTATGCGCGGGATCGAACGCAACTGGCATGGATATGTTCCTGATTGGCCAAGTAAACAGCGTGTTTGCTGTGATCAGCTCGAACTCATTGCGCCGGTTTTTAGGACCTTTTTACAGTTCACTAAATGCTACAGGAAAGGTAACAGTCAATAAAACGGAAATAAGTTCATCGTGCTTAGATTTACAGCTGGGAATGTATGTTTTAATATTGAAGTTTCGTTTTTCAGGTCGTGCAATCCGCCACAGAGGAGACTATGCGACAATCCTGTTACTAGATCAGCGTTACGGTTCTGCCAGAATACAGAGAAACTTGCCAGGTTGGATTTCAAACCGACTCCAGCATCAGGCTCGCTTCGGATCCGCATTTGCCGCCATTCGCAAGGTAAACTGCTGGGGAGGAGTGGGTGCGACTAGTCCGCAGTCCTTTTAGTCCAAAAAAATGGCCAAGACGTCAGGGATGGGTGGGGACTTGTGGCCCTAAGGGATTATAAGTGAGGCTGTGTTAGCCGCTACTGTAGGCGATAAAAACTGGTTTGTCTAAAGAAAGCACCAAATGCTGAAAAACTCTTAGAAGTACACCTATATGATGAATACAGTTAAGCATTACACAATCATTTTATGAAACCGAGTTAATTTTTACGTTTCTGTTTGTTTTCAGTTTTTCGTGGATAAGCGACAGACCGGTGGAGTAACAGAACCTGGAGCACAACTAAATTTATCTTAAATTCGTTATAACTTTATGTTACTCAAAGATTTTTTCCGCAAAGATTAAAATGGAAATGAAGCAAATATTTATTTGGCATAGTTCGCAGCCGCAAAAGAATATCTATATTTTTGAAGAGTAAAGATGTATTTTTCAATAACCGCAGGCTTGTGAATGGCCTGTGTGGTTATAAACTCGTCAGGCCTGGTTGTTTGAACTATGAATTGAGTTTTATAATGAAAAAGAAAACTTCCGAATAAAAAGGTTGTAGAAGAGGAAATTCTTCATATTTTGTATTTCTTTTTACCCCAATACGTGTCGTAACCGTTGCCACTCGCTTACATAAGTATATGATAACTTCCCACTTACAGCCAATTAGGAGCCATAAATAGCACGGTAAGTTTACCAACACGTGGCGGTTAACGTTGGACTTCTCTCCACCATCCCCCTCCCCCCCCCCCCCCCAAAAAAAAGAAACCCTCCCTCCCTTCCCCCACAACCTTCCCTCCCTCTATCTAGAGGTTAGTTGATCGGCTAAGTAATAAAACCAACAAATCTATGTCAAAAAGAAGACTTAATCAACGTTAGATGAGTTTCACGCAAGACACCAATTAATATATATCTTTATTATTCCACCATTGCGCCATTTTACTATATTAGGTCAAACGAATGCGCAAAATATGACACGTCATTACACTCTAGAAGAAGGCAGAAATACGGACGGAAAGCGGAGCAAACAAAATGGAGACTAAACGACCCAAACTTTGACTTGTTTACGTCCTTAAAATGAATCCCTTATTCGATGGTTTAACATATAATGCGCGCGGACATTTTGCTTATTGCTCGTATTTTTAAATACGACGCAACTCGCAAAATATCCGCGCGTATTATATGTTAAACCATCGAATAAGGTATATATATATATTGCACAGCTTTTCCGCGTCATTTTAGTTCAGTACTACCTCACAGACATGTAAGAGTTACTATAATCAACTGAGAGTGCAACCAAAAAAAGTCTACCTTGAAAATTGTTACATGTATTACCTTGCTAGTTATTTTTAAAGTTTAATTTAAGTGTCTGAAAGTGCAAGTATGACGTGCTTTCATTTGTCCAATAATGAACATTCCTTATGTTCATAATTATGATCATTAATCCGCATTCATTTGAGGGAGTCTCGCAAACAGCTTGTCGGCACGTGTAGCACGTGCGTACTTAAGAAAATCTATAGTAGCGAACTTGTTTATAGCAAGATCCTATCTGAGAAAAAAATTATTTCCAGGAAAAAATATCAGTCTAACGACAAAACTTGCACTTCCAGGACCTCATAGTGGTCAGATCATAAACTGCTGTTTGACAGCTGAGAGAACAGAACTGGCGTTCCTTGAAGACTGATATCATTGTACCGATTAGATCTCGTGCTGGCTGGCAATGGAGAAACTTGAATAGGAGTCCATGCCCTGCTCAACATTTTGGAAGGGATTGAAAGGCAATAAGGCGTAGAATGAAAACTAAGAGGAAGTGAATTCCTTTCCAACTTGTTATTAACGTCACGGTGTCCTATGTTCGGTGGTGAGGCAGCCTCGTTTCCATACGCAGCAAGGTGAACAGGGCTTGGGAACGAGGCTTGCTGTTCTGCACGTGTTGAAGGCGATGATGCGGAATAGTGATAGGAAAATTCAGAACTTGAGAACAAAGATACCGAATTAAGTTCCTCTTTGGTGCAAGAGCGGGTATGGACGGTAAAACCTCTTGAGGACGAAAACAGATCAGGCGTTGTGCTGTGTTCCGTACATCGGGAACGCGATTCCCCGTTAACCATTCTTGGAGAGGAGAAAAGATCTGGTGTTTTGGAACAACATTCTTCCGTAACAGATAGCGATTGAGAAAACAATTCAGGGGAGAAAGGTGTACCCGACATGACGTCACAACCGTCATTTAACATCGACACTTCATTATTGCCATGGTGATCAACGGTTTGGCTTCCCAGTTGATCCTCCTCCATTTCGTTCGCATTACGAACACGTGACAGTATCATGCTAGTTTGGCTGTCTCTCATAGGCGTGTTACAAACGAAGACCTTTTCGTGAAATTCTTCAGCAGATCCAGATCGGCAGGAAAACTTGCTTCGTTTCGTACTGATATCAGTTATGTCTTTACGACAACAAATGCGCGAAATACCTTTTCGCTGGCTGCTCAAGAGTACCCGTTTTAGTAAATGCTGACGAGGTTTTCTTCCTGTTGTTATGTCTTCATTGCAGATATTTTGTGTCAGCTCAGCGAAAACACTTTCACAGTCTCTCACGAACTGTGAATCAGAACAATCATTGTCACGCAGTATGATTTTGTCCGAGTATGAAGAACAGTTCTCGCGACACGGTGACTTTGTTTCCTCTTGCGAGATATCGCGACCGAGTTCCGTATGACAGAACGCCTCTGTTTCTACAAAAGATCTAGAGCCTTCCCTCTTGCAGTGGGAGTTTTTGTTCAAAAATACATCAGATGCCACAGGTACAGTAGTTCTAGGCGTGAGTGATTTCCCCATTGGTAAACCCTCACAATCGAGTTCCATGTCGGCCAAGAATGCGTCCAAATCTTCAGAAGACGGAAAATCGGTAAACTCGGTGAAATCCTCCGCCTTTGAAGTTCGAGACATCTCGCACACAACGTCCTTTAACGTTGTAATTTCAGTCGTCATTGCATCTGTTGTTACAGATGGCAGTGGATCGTTGGGTTTGACAGAGTTTAGGGTAGGGAGTGTCTGTTCATCCTGTCTACTCAAAGCGTCCCTTTCGAGATCAGCTAGAAATGCGCTGAGATCTTCTGACGAAGGAAAGTCGTCGTATTCTGTCCATACATGTGAAAGATGCTGCTCCGTGCAGTCGTTAGTAACATTTGTGTTGAACTTTTGCGATTTTAAGTTTGCCGGAGTCACGATTTGATTTAAACCAGGAGAGTGCGAGTTGGTACTGTTGATGTCTTCGTTGGGGAATGGCGATGCAGTGCGTTCATCTAAAAACAGTCAAGGAAAAACAAACAAGAAATCTTAATCTAAAAAAAAACACATTAAAACTAGCATTCTGTTCTAAATCAGAAAATACTGACAGTTGTACTATTCCTTTTATTGTGTTCCTAGCCACTGTTCACATGTTATTGGTTGTCCTAACGACTTTCAAATCGCTATAACAGATGTTAAGGCCCACATTTTACTGCCAAAGCCAATCTTACCCTGATTATAAGGACAAGCCAACTTCCTGCTATCAGACCCCAGCGCACTCTTCTCTTTTGTTGGGACACTACAAGAAGGTTGTGATGTACCTGTCAAAACAAGAGGTGTGTTCATGGAGCCAAATTCCTGTGGTGTACAGTATATAGACGATGCTCTTTTCCCGTGAAGAGATGCGCGTCTCGTAGCCAAAAACGCTTCGTAACTCGCTTGGGATTGAAAGCCATCTTGAAATGACGAGCGCTGAGAACTCCTAGGATTAAATGATTGAGGCGTGCTTTGGTGTAACTCCTGTAAATATTCATTTAATGTCTGTAACACCGTGGGACTTTGGTCGGTCAAGGAACAGGGTAATATTTGGCAAGCTAAAAGACTGGGAAATTGCGGCTCAGGTTGGTGGCGCGTATTTTCTGACTTACGCTGCTTGTTGACAATGTTTTTGAGGTGAAAAGGAGAATTACGAGAGATTTGCGAGGCTGTCTTGCAAGGTGAGTAGATTCTGAAGCCAAACTGTAACAAGGCACCAACGAAACACTGTTCCATACTTTGGTACACAACACGATTCCACGGGATGGCAGAGAAAGCATCGGATTTTACACTGTTCACAAACCTGAAACAAAAATACGATTATATAACGGCTGAAGTGATGAGAAAAAAATGAGGATCAGCATCTTGCAGTACGGATTGAGGAAACATCTCGGAGGCTGTTTAGGTCAGGGTTTGGTTCCTGACCCAAAGAAATCAAATTAAGAAAGCAAAACCCCCGGGGGAGGGGGGCACTTCCTATGAATGGACTAATGGGGATGTGCCGCTGGATGGGGTCGCATTTTCACGACAGGACTGACTATAATGGGGCCGCTTTTTCAAGCATTTTTTATAGGGTGACTAGAATGGGGTCACACTTTTGCGGGATTTTGAGACTAAGAAAAATCTGGCAAGTTGAGATTTATAAACGGAAAGATTCGCCGAAAAAAATGTTACCGTATTCATTGTTGTTGTCTAATATTTGACAAACGGCTTCCATTAAGTGACTAAGTTGGGGTCGTGAAAATTACCTTTACCCAAAAGTGACTAAGATGGGGTCTATAATTGGCCATAGAATATGACTATAATGGGGTAGGGGTTCTGAGAGACCAGCGGCACATACCCAACAAAGATTGGTCCAAGTACCCCCCCCCCCCCCCCCCAGGGGCAAAACCTTATTTAAAATGTGTGCAAAGTGCAAGAGCACAATAGCCCTCAGCACGCACTGCATGCCTACATGTTTGATGCTGCATTGTTGTACCCTCTGCATGCTTTGCTTATCTATTATGCTAGCTGATGGCTGAAAGGACTCAGGTGTATTGGCCTCCATCATTTTAAGCTGCCAACAAATTTCATGGGACCCAGGGAGAGGGAATAATTCAAGCTAGTCAAGATCATTGCCTTGATTCTCATGATCTACAGGTATGATTTTGTATTGATGTGTTAAGGAGAAATTAGAAATGAAAACTTCAAAGTCAAACCTCATGAAGTTTGTAGCAGATGTTCCAAAGAACCTATCCAGACAGCTGCCAAACACTGTGATCTGTGCCATCTGCGTCCTGTCCGACGCTGTCACACTGATCCTGTATCGATACTGAACACTCGCTGTACTGTACTCCTCTCTACATCCCTCACACCAGAATCTATAAAAAAGTATTACTATTTTTAAAAAAGCTCACTCTTGGAATAGCCTTTTTTACAGTTCTCTGCTTAATGATCAGGTCTCAGGGCCATAACCACACTTTTGAGATAGATGAGGCACAAGTGGGAGATGTGTTGTTCCATAAAATATCCATACCCCTCCCACGGAAGGTTTTTTGGTTTAAACCCCCCCCCCCCCCCGCCCCTCTGGAATTTCCACTTAAGCCCCATACTTTCCTTTTAAAAGTTTGGCTTTTGAGACCCCCACCCCCTCGGAATTTCTATTGACCTTCCATGGGGTGGGTATGGATATTTTTTGGAACTGCACAATCTAAAAGCTCTGAAACACTAACTTCAGCATTTTTCATGAGTTTTTTTTTTCCAGGAAAAGCAATCTTGTTTAAGTAGGGAATATTTGCACACCTGGGATTAAAATCTAGACGAGGCAAGTGCCTTGTCTTGCCTCTTGCTAGGTATGGCCCCAGGTCTTTGAGCAGAAGTGAGGCTGTAGTTGACTTAGTTGTGATACTGAAGTCAATGCTTCTTTTAAAATGTAAACTATCCTATTATCAGGGCTCAACAAAAGTCCCGTCCGGTCGTCTGGGACAAGTAGTTTTCAAGGCCGGGCAAGTAACTTTTCACGGTCACTTACCAGACGGGCAAGCGCCCGGGCAAAACCCTCCATCAACTAAATGACAAATAATCAGAACTACAGACAGCGTAAAACAATTGTTTCACAATGCTAAAGCTGTGAAAAATGTCAATCGTTTAAGTTCCAATGCCAAAAATAAACATTCCACCGTGCAGTCTCGCAACACGCCGGCTTGGGAGAAAATACGCGAAAAAGAAAACCACTTCAGTCACTTCAATTGTTATGTTAATAAGGAAAACGTTCAAACGAAGTAAAGCAATGAAAAAACACTGTGAGATCTAGTCATCCGAGGATTATGAATTTTTAATGAGCTTATTTCTTAATGAGCTTATTTCTTATTTCTTTTTGATGCGGGCAAGTGGGAAATCGGCTCGCGCAAGCAAGTTTTGAGACTTGCTAGCCCAAAGGGCAAGTTGGAATTCAAGTTTTTGTCAAGCCCTGTATTATCATGCTAACCAGTTGCTAATCTCTATCATCACAAGGTTAACTCAAAATGGACAAACGCAAAAAATCTGGTACAGAAACAAGCAGGTCAACAACGTTCCCTTACACCCCTTCCTGTATTGTATGCTGCATCTAAGGCACTGTATATTTGTAAAAGTACTAGAGTCTAGACACTATCTAGACGTCTTTCTTAATATCCTTTTCTTATTACTGCAAGACAGCAGATCTTTGATGCAATTGCCTCCAACCCATCGTTGACCGAATTTCTTTTCTTTTTTTTTGCCCGCTACAACTTTCCCTCGCCACCACCACCACCAACTGCTCCTGGGTCTCCAAGGCAGAGTTTTCCTTTTCAAATAAAGTTGGTGTAGAAGAACTGCAAACAGGCGGCGAAATCAACATAAAATTGTCCAGAAATCAAAAGATTGTTTTGCAATGAAATTGAAGTTGCCGGCGATGGAGACATTCACAGGTGGCGAAAATCACCTTTCACATGCAGAAAAGGAAAACCCTGCAAGGATGCCTCCAACCTGGATCACGAAGGTTAGTAAATTTCAAAGAACACTAGCCCAATGGCTAGTGAGTCAGCTGACCAGATGTCAAACCCTGTTTAACTACTCAAGCATCAAGGCCTTAGTTCAAATTCTATGGTTCTAGAAAGTTAAGAGTCGCTTATGATATGGATCGCAAGAAATTGATATTTTCATGATCATTTCCGAACCGTGCTTCAGAATGAACTTTTAAAATACTCACGTTATTTCGTCCTCTCGAGTATGAACTTTCTTGTGACATTGAGTGCAACAGGGATAGCAGAATTTGTCACGTATAGAAACAACAGTGGCCAGAACAAACACACTTCGTGTTGCCATCACAAACAACACCGCCACAAACAACATAGTTTCATCATAAACATGTTGTTTACTGCGAGCAGCACAAGAAAACGACACTTTCAGGAATCCAAAATGGCGCTCATTTGCGATCATCCAATCAAAATATCGAATAGATCCGATAGTAGACCCCAGTCTACGGCGGACAAGTGAATTTATAGCAGTTTTCAACGCTGTCATTAAACTCGCATGGGGCGACACAAACTTGTGGAAGTCATTTTGTAAGGTTCAGTATTATGATAAGATTGTTCCGAAATAACAACATATTTTAGATAGTGATCACAGCTGGCAAAATCGGGCATGCAAATCGCCCAATCAATATCTGTGATGACTGGTTTTGTTTCATAAGTGGGCTAAACTTCAAAATACCCATTGAATAAGAATAGCATCTATTGTGTTATGCCGACAAATGTAAATGAAGTGGCCGCCGTTTTGTTACATAACAGCAACATAATGACAGGATGCCTTACGTTGATGTTTTATATAAGCTTATGTAACAACACAACTTATGACAATAGCAGGAATATCAAAAATAAGCATAATGACATAAGGAAAGAAATGTTTTCTTAATAATTTTTCCCATGTTGTTATGTGGCTATAGCGTGAAAAGAAATTTTAGAAAATGCATGAGTGACAATTTGGCTGTGTATATATACGCAGCCCTCAGATCAAGAGCTCATGGTTCCACATCCTTGGAGACCCAGGCCAAAAAAGTCGGCAAAGAGAGGTCAAGAAATCGTTGCTCTGTTGTTGACTTTTCTTTGTCAATTTTTTTGCCCATTTAGACTTTCTCTTGCCCCCTTTTACTACCCCTGGGTGCCCCCAAGGATGATGGCTGCGATATTGGGTTATTCCAGAAAAAAATCCACACACCCCCGATGGATGGGGTCATTTTATAACCCCCCTCTCACCTGAATTTCGTGAAGCACAAGACATCCCCCCCCCTCCTGTCAGGATTTCCAAGACAAAAGACCCTCCCCCCTCCCGCCTGGATTTCTGGTGAGTACAAAGTTGTCAGGAATGTCTCGATCTTCGTTTGAACAATGTTGTGACGGGTTTCTCTTTTTTGTATCTTGTTTGTGCGTTTTGTGCTATACAAGGACCTGTGAAGGAACTTAGATTATCATTTATATCAGGTGAGAAATATATGAACAAAAGTAGTTCTACTTTTTTCAGGGTCTGATCTAGTGTTGAAGTATCACCAAACTAAACATTTGAAGCACTTGAATTATCAGTTCAACCTCCCCTCCTGCGAGAATTTCCAGAATCCCATCAGTCGGGGTGTGTGGAATTTTTCTGGAACAACCCATTGTGACAATTAAGCTATAGTAAAGCACAAATAAAGAATGTAACTACAACTTAATCAGAACATCTTGATATTAAATATATACTTCAATTCATTTATTTCAAAAAGAGCTGTGACTTTTAGTCTAGTATTACAAGAAATTATTTTGCCATATTGAGGGTTGCAGACTGATCATGCACATGTGATGAAAAAGTATGCAAAACAATTAAAACTTTAACACTTTCGCAAATTTAAACACTAATATTATTCTTGGCAAATCCTGATGTATATGTATGTAATTAATAGATCAGTACTTTTCTACATTTTTTTCACGTATACCTACAAAATATAATGAAATATAAAATGTTTTAAATGAACTACTTATGTACATATACTGAATATTTACAAGACCTTTCTCCTTCAATCCACTGTATGTACAGGCTCGGATACTTAAACTTAAAAATCTTATGTAGATCACATTTGTCAATTTAATATATTTTATACTCTGCAACAAGACATTGGCCCCCGGGCACAAATAGAATGCCCGCCGAGAGTGATGCCGGCAGGATTTCCATCAGTAGCAGAGGCATTGTCTTTTGTTTTTGCAGTCTCTGCACTTTTTATGTTTCTCTTCAACTGAGTTGCCAAGCTCATAAACAAGTTCTCCACATTATCTGCTTCTTTTGCAGAAGTTTCCATAGCAGTGCAGTTTTCGTTCTTGGCAATCATTTGTGCACTCCTGAAGTCTACTTCCCTCTCATTTGAAAGGTCGCTTTTGTTTCCTACAATGTACATGAGCACGTCCTTCTTGCTCGTGAATCTGTGGACATCGTCAAGCCAATGTTGTTGCAGGTTGTCAAATGATTTCCTGTTGGTGATGTCATATGTTATGATGACGCCATCTGCATTGTGATAATAACTCTGTGTGACTGAGCGGAAGCGTTCTTGACCAGCTGTGTCCCAGACTTGTAGCTACAAATTGATATACGGAAAAATTGAACTTAGTTATAGGTTTAATAATGTCAGAGATTATAAAATGTGAATCAATTTTTCTCCACATTTTAGGTAAATATTTTAGTGCATTTTCTTCTAGTCCTAGCCAGCTAATACAGGCTATTTATGTCCAAGCTCAATATAAAATTACTAAGGAAATCCAGGTAATTTGGTATGCTGCAAATTCAACATTTTAAACATTTGTTCTACATTTAGCTGAGTAAATTACTGTGATATGTACAGAAGGGCAACTTTGGATGTTAAAGGCCTCAGATCCAAATTATCAACAGTCATGATTTCTCAATAAGTTATGCTTGCATGAAAATTTCAATGGCCACTTTGAATAATATTATGTTAGAACCTTTTTTGTATTTTCTTGTTTAACCCCAACAGATCACAGGATATTAAAAATCAGTTATGGAATGGGAAAAAAATTTCCTTTTAATTTCAACAATATTAATTAGTTGAACTAATTTTCTTTATATCACTTTTTATGATGTCACATAATGTTTTACAATCTACTGTGACACAAAAATTGACATGAAAATCAAACACCCCACCACACCCTCCCCTCCCCCACCAAAAAAGTGCTACCAATTTTTGAAAGAATATACACATACTTTTTGAAGAATTTAATAAACAAATGGAGCAATTATTTTTATTTATAGTTACAACCCTCTTATCATAAATCATGAATTGCATAGTGTTTATTTTATGGAGCTAAGTAAACTTTACATTAGTCCTGGGTTTATCACACAGTTAAAATTTTCTTATCATGCCCTATGCAATTATATTAATTGTCAAGAGGCAATTAGAAAAATAAAATTTGGATCATATAATAATAATATACACTATATTTTTTTGTTCAAACCATATGTTCTGTGGACCACAAAGTGACAAATTAGAATTTAGTGAAGTATTAGGTACAAATTATATTTTATTTTTTATTAAGGCATTTTAGATTTTTTAAATAGAATTTATCGCCTCTTACAATGACAGAAATAAACGAGATAAAATTAAAAATTGCACATAAAAATTCATCAAAGTGATGCACTGGTACAAACAAGATGAAGAAAAGTGCCAAAATTGAAGGTAATAAAAACAGTATGATTAAAAAAGTTAGTGAACGGAAGTTTTGGATATTCCCCAACGTGCAGACAATTTAACAGCTAACTGAATGAAGTGACGCTTTACACGTACACGCTTTAGTACGAAAATGCATTCTATTGATTTTCACTGACCATTGGAGAATATTATAATGAACTTGTGGCTTTACTGGTTTTAAGAGCACGTTTGCAAGTTAAAATCGGTATGAAAGTCAGGTTTGTTTACACCTCATTTCACCGATACGGCTGTTACCCGAGACATAAGAACGATGATTTCGAATGAGCTAAAAAGAGAAATGACGACCTTAGCTGCCGACGAGTACCAGCAAAAATAATTAAAATATACATTTTGAAAATGCAAAATGTCACGATCGATGACACGAAGAAATAATATAAAATCGCTTGCAGGAGACAGAAGAACAAAATTATGACATCACTGGCGAATATTTTGCTCGCAAAATGTCATTTGCTAAAAGACGTCTAAAAAATGATAATCGCCGCTAAATTCATAATATTGTGGTTTCGACAATTCAAAACAAAACTTGCAACTCACGAAATTATACCCGGAGCATAATTTTTCACTTGAATTTATAAGCTTACGTAGATAAATTTAAATTTGTGGAAAAAAAGCATGTGTCTTTGGGAAATTAAGCTACCACAGTAAAATACTCAAATTAGATGAAATAACAGAGTTGATAATATAAAAAAAAGCGAAACAAAAAGTTGCGCGGCGTTCGAATCCAGCAGAAATCGCGCGCTTGTCAATTTCACTTCAGCATTGCATGTAGCACGAAAGATGAAGTAAAAACTAAATATACCTTCACTTTTTCACCATCCACTTCCACGGTTCGTATCGTAAAATCCACGCCGATTGTAGGGCCTTGAGAAGGAGCGAAAAATCCCTTCGCAAATCTTTTTACTAGACACGTTTTCCCAACGTTGGCATCGCCAATCAAGATGATTTTAAACAAGTAGCTGTAGTCGTCCATTTCGCTTGCAAAGCTTTTGAAAAGTCGTCAATCTGTTGGTTTTAAACCTTAGATTTCCTTTTTCATCCAAGCACAAGGCTGGTAGGAAGTGAACTGAAATTTTGCCAGGGAAAAACCAAGTTCTTTATAAGCAGAAATTTTCTTTGTCAAATTTAGAATATTACATGCTGTACAATCACGCGCGAAAGAGCCAGAAGCATTGTCTTCCATTGTCCGGATTGGACAAGCCCAGCATGACGTCATAGAATAACAACATTTCTGATTGAACGTGGACTTCCGGCACGCAGTATTTTTCACTTTCGACACGTTCAATTTCCGGTTTCGTTGCAGCTATAGCTCCTGGGATGGGCTATTTTCGACAAATTAGCTCGTAAACTGAAGCACGTGGTACAATCCAACACCCCTAAAACCAACAAATTAAATTTGCGTCGCAAATTGTTTGGTTATGCGAAAAGTGTGCTATTTATAGCCAACCGTAGGTGAAAATTGAAGCGAGCTGTTAGTATTTCGAGTTCTGCTTGCACTGGCAAGCTACTGGCACAGGATGGACTTTGATTCTTCTGATCGTCAGGCAAACAAATGACACCGCAACAATTTTGTATGGCAAGTTCTTGAAAATCGTTACGCAAGAAACACTGAAGAAATTTTCCTGAACAAGACGTGCGAGTAATATGATCTACGCACGACAAAATCAATTTTGCGTAACAATTTAATAACATTTTACAGCATTTTAGAAGGAACTATGCTCTAAGGACCTTTTCACCGTGAACGATACAAACCGGATGCAGTACTCGAACACTTTTTTTTTTACAACTGTTTGGCAAATGACTCATCGGTGAAAATTGTGGGGGCGCTACCTTTCAACAGGAAACCATGCCTGGCGCTGGCCTGGAGGTGGCACGTGCTGGGCCAACAGGGGTAGGGTGATGACACAAGGTAATAAGAAGTGGTGGGTGAGTGTTGACACAAACATCTAATAGTCTACACTTGACTGCAATTGGTTATTTATTAAACTTCACAAATCAGCCAAGCCAACATTACAAAATAGCTATTATACATCAGTGAGTTTTCCTTACATCACCAAAATATTCGATTTCTGCATTTGTTCAGCAATTTTCAATAAGATATTTACCAACATTACTAATAATAGTATCTACCCCACTTTGTAGTGGCACAAAATTATCTAAATGTAATATAAAACTATCCTTTCTTACTCTAATAATTATATTTCAGACTATTCTATATTTGCTTACTAACATAAATATATCTCTGTGTATTTAGATGTAATTGGAATGAAAACAAGAGAAAAAAAAAACTGAGGAAAAGTGATTTTCTCTCTGTCCCAATTGCAGGTTGTTATTTTCTTACATTTATCTAAATTATTCATGTTTTAATTGTACTACATCAATGAATATTATAGTGATGGATTATTATTATTATAATCAGAAAATATCCATACCCCTCCCACGGAAGGTTTTTTGGTGTGAACCCCCCACCCCTCTGGAAATTCCAGTTAAGCCTTATACATTCCTTTTAAAAGTTTGGCTTTCAAGACCCCCCACCCCCTCAGAATTTCCATTTGCCTTCCATGGGGTGGGTATGGATATTTTCTGGAACTGCACATTCTCTTCCATTGCGCTCTTATCAATAAGTTCAAATAAACTATGTTGTGCCTATTTACATGCCCTCCCTGATGTAAAATTCATTCAACTATTTGGTAACGTGCATTATGAAAATGGCCTCCTTTTCTCTTTGCGACACCTCTAGACTAAGGAGAGTCTGAAATGCGGCCTAAACATAAGCCGGACTCAATGCATAAATTATACTAATGTAGGAGAAGTTGATCATTCATTCATTTTCTTGTTTTTTTTGGCGATTTCAAGAATCCTTTATAGCGACAGTGAAGCTGAATTCAATTTGTTATTACAAAGAACTTGTTTAGTTTGGCATGCATGGAGTATTAATACCACAAAATTGAATTGGGCCGAGCACTGTGCATTTAACTAATCATAATCAACTAATAAGTCATTTTTAAGGGCAGAGTTAATGCACCCAAGTGCACTGTTGAGTTATGTATTATTAAAAGCATCTGGGAATTTGTAACAACACAAGAAGTGTATAAAGAAGAAAGACTCACAGTCAAGTGCTTCTCACACTTCCAAGTGTTTTTAAAAACTCTTGAATGCTTATTTATAAACTCTAACTCAACAATGCATGTGGAGCAACTTTATTATTTCAATATTAGAAAATGTTCAAGAGATTGCACACACTCAATCTCTTCACTGAGATACGTGACGGGCCACACGGCATTTTGGCCCATTTTGGGACCAGAAAAATGTCCGATCAGGGGAGTAGTCTGCTTATGGGAATTATAAAAATGTTATGTGTTTGCATGAGACTGGAACAATAAGGGTCTGTCTACTTACATAGACTGTGCAACAAAAGGTGTCCATAAGAGGAACAGTAACTGCCTTATAAACTTATATTGACCAATTGACATGTGTGTGAATCCTGGAACCGCATTTTATAATGAGACTGAAAGAAGTTCTTGATCACGAGTGTTCACAACAATTCTTCTTTTGATTTCCTGAATCATTACTGAGTTTGATTCTCTTCTGTGAATTTCTGAGTTTCCCTGATTTAGTTCTGGATCTGGTGCTCTCGCTATATGAATCCACCATGGTGTAATGCGGAGGCCGATCCATAAAACTTCTTGAACGTACAAGTTTATGAGAAAGCGTCAGAAAAATGGATTCAATTGTCTCCAGTTCTTCGTCATTTTTGGTTGAAATTTCCCACATTGGCATGCTGTGGAGGTCGGCAAATTTTCTTGCTTGATTAGAGCTAACAGTTCTCTCATGAATAAGGTCACACTTGTTACCTATCATAAGTTTTGGGACTTCTCCATCGCATTCAGTCAAACCATAGTGATCGTATTCTTGAAGCCATGTTTCCAATGCCCTAAATGAACCTTCTCTTGTGATGTCATACATGAAGATCACAGCACTCACATTCCTGTAGTAATGAACCACCATGCTTTTACGGAATCTCTCTTGACCTGCAGTATCCCAGATTTGAAGCTATGACAGAAAAAAAGAAAAAATACATACAATATTTTAATACGTTTATAGTCTAATCTCTCCTTATGGTCACCTCCATGATATGGAACCTATATTAAGAACAGTTCAATAATATTGGTCCAAGAGAAACCAGAATTCATATAATATCTACCTCTAGAATATGAATATGTTGGCACCTTTATTAATTTTGTAAAAAACTAACTAGGTTACTTTATATATGAATCACTGCATATTAGAGAACTTTGTAACCTTAGTACTTAAAATGAAAAAAATCTTGTAACTAGCTATGTTTATATTTTTACTTTCTTTTTGCTTTTGTAATTTCTTTCATTTTGAATTTTTAGCATTTCTGTATTTAGGTAACACCATCTAAGTATATGGGAATACCAATATATTGTTGTTGTTATTGTTGTTGTTAATATTGCACCATTATAAGAACACACAGCCCTTCCCCGACTGGTGTCCATATTTAAGGGGTGCGACTGCATCAAAATCTATACAGCTTATACAGTTGCAACTATAGGCTAAACTTTTACATCTTTACAAAATGGGCAGTTGCAGACCTGCCAACCTGTATGAACTTGAAATCTTGATTCTTAACAAAAATAAACAAATAACAACAACAACTCAGGGGATCTGTGTTGAAATCTTAACATTCATCACATTAAAACACAAATATTGAAAAAAAAAACAAAGTAAATTAGCAATTAAATGTTTGTCCTAAGAATGCCATGTACCAAGGGATGCTGGTCGAAACTGGGAGGTCTCTAGCTGGACTTTCAAAAGTCAGGGGTTTCAATAAAATTTGAAGTAGGCAGCTGTTTAGAATAGAGTAGCCGGCTGCATCAACAAGGTTTGAAAGGATCTTTCACTAGTTACTTCAATTTAGGGGAAATAGTAGCCGATGTCTCCGAGCAAAGTAGCCAACACTTTTCGTTGGCCGTTGGTGCTTATTGAAAGCACTGAAAAGTACTTGGCCAAAACCACCTGAGATTCTTTATGTTCACCAAAGCCATGCTAGATTGTGCCACCCTCCCCTCCCCTCCCCCTTTCTCTCCCTACCTGAATGAGGGTCAGTTACCAGGCGTGCCCAATCGATGAAATTCGATAATCGATGAAATCGATTGTAATCGATAATAATCGATAGTACTTAATCGATTGATATCGGAAATCGATGAAAATCGAAGATCGAAAGAGTTGTGAGTATCGATTTTCATCGATTTTAATAAATTTTCATCAATTTCTATCGATTATATCGATTGTCAATGATAATCGTTTCATAATGATTTCAGATACGTTTGCGCTACACAATAAGTACCGACTCCTTCAAATAACGAGAGATCCGGCCATTTTCCCCGTTTTTTTGCGTATAGACAACTCTAACACAGAAAATTTAGCCTTTTCGCAGTTTACTACTCGAAATGCCTCTCCTTGACTGCTGATTTTTTTTCTAGAGGGAAAATGCTTCACTCGTCATTACTGTAAAAGGGCACTCACAACAGCCTCTACTGGTAGTACGTTCATTTTTGAGTCCACGCGGACGGATGCGTAGCGTATCCGCTTACACCAGGGTCTTACGTACAAAATGTTGTAAGAATTCATAAATGGTTCATTTATTAAAACTGATAATAATCGATAATAATCGATAAAATCGATAAAAATCGATACAATTAAGAGGACTCGAGATTGTGAGTATCGATTTTCATCGATTGATTTTTATCGATTATTATCGATTATATCGATTGATTTCCAATGATCGATTATCATCGATTGGGTACGCCGGGTCAGTTAGCCTGCAAGCAGACTCTTGGCTCAGGGGCTCACAAGTTTCAGCAAGTAAAGCAAGCCAGCAAGCAACAAGAAATGTTGCTTGTTCCTTGCAGGCTTGCTTCGCTTGCCGACTCAGCAGCACGCTTTGCTCACTGAAACTCATGCCTTTGCTGCTCATGCGTTGCCCCCAAGCCTGCTCAAAGGCCAGGGGCCAGTTGAAATCTTCCAAAATCATATCCATTGGCTAGGAGGGGGATCAAATTTCGTGCACATCCTACAGGATGCTAATAAGGACAGACTGTGTTGACATGACACAGTGTGCCAAGAAGCAATCTAGTGGCTGGTGAAACACAGAGTTCTTTTGTTTAACTGGTAACTGGTAGGAAAATTTAAACAACAAAAATATATATAAATTATACAAATATATTTATATATATCTCCCTATAACTAGATGGGCAATCAAAAACATACGATGTATTTCTTCACCAACTGACACCATTACTAAATGCTGGACAAACTTAATTTGACCCTCTTTATTTAAGCTTACATTTATCGTAACACTTCGCAGAAACGACACCAAACTAATAGAATAAGTTGAAACGTCAACATAGTCATTGTTCCAAGATCAATAATTATAATATATAGCACCAAAGCAGGTAGCGGCTACCCCTAAAAATTAACTTACCCGAATGTTTGCCCCATTTAGCTCGAGCTTTCTTTCCCAGAAATCCACTCCAATGGTAGCTTCTGTCCTTTCCGGGAATTTTCCTGTCGCAAATCGATGGGCTAGGCACGTCTTTCCCACGCCGCTGTCGCCGATGATAATGATCTTGAATACTTGTTCCGGGGTCTCACGTTCGCCGTCTTCGTCAACTTTGTCGTAAAACATGGTAAAAATGTCTTTCTATGGTGAAAAATATAGTGCACCAACTTGTTGTGTCTTGGGAATCTTGAAAATGTCACGCACAAACTTGCGCGTTCGTTGCGGCGTTCTGACGCAAGATGGCTGTATTTTCCATCAAATGAAACAACAATGGACTTTCCAATGTTGTTAGAAGATAATGAAGCTGCGGAGAATTAAAATCGAGCCGCGATACTCGTATTAAGCCGTATTAATTCTTGGAAGATCGAACGCAAAATAAATCTTCCCGAATGTTGCTATTGCCAAATATGGGGGACTAACCGCAGAGAGTAACTACTCAAGGCTCACAAATCGTACGTGCCGTATACCAGTCTTCATTTGCCCGTGTTCGTCTGGAACCTGCACATGGTTCTGATAAGCAATATCCGAAGTAAGACTTGTGCTTTGTTACTGGGCATACAACTGAGTGATTTCGATTAGTTTTCCGCAAGGATTTGCACCCTCATCCCCACGAATGATTATTTACGTGCCCGGAGGGTCTCGAATGAAACCCCAAGCACGGAAGCAACGTTCATAAAAGAATACCATTCATTCGCTACAGCTTTGCGAACAAGTCCTGTGTAGTCCTGTGTTACAAAGATGTACAGTTACCAGATTCCGGTTGAAAACGATTTTGCTTTTTACTACTTGGCTCTGTTAACCCCTCCCCAGTCTAATAATGGAATTTTTGTCACGAATTCGTTCCATTTTTCTTTTTAATTCTTGTTTTATTTTATTCTTCAACCTATCCCTTTTTGCCAGGAGGAATGGAACCTAAAGGTCTATCCCGGTCGGAATGATAGCCAGTGTAAGACAAATACTTCCTACGGATTTTATTCACAACCAAAATTTCGCAGGTTTTTCAGTTCAGTAACCTCTGGCGAATTAACAGTTCCAATAATCTATTTTGTGAATGTAGGTCGTTTAGACCCAACTCTTGGACCTTACCAAAGTAAATAAAAAAGGGAAAACAAAGACTTCCTCATTACATATTATTATAAAAGCTGAAATCCTCTTTCTGCAATATGTCACTTCTCTTTATGATTGTTCTCTCTTTATAATATAAATGGAAATAAAATAAAGTTAAAGTAATGTTTACTCACCTTCCTCCACAGAGCTTGAGTCCAGTGAAAAACACAGCCTTTAACTTCTACTGCGGGCAGTAGACGACGGATTGCAGACCAAACAGCTCTTTCGAAGTCCACGATGACTCTTCTCACTTTAGGGGCATTTGGCAAGACTTCAAGTACTTTTTTTAGCACCTGAAAGTAAAAGTAAAACGAACCACACTTAATGGTAAACCTAATTTTTTTTTTCAATTTTTTTTGGCCGCTATAACGAGAGTTGACTGTACTACTTTTACGAAGATAAGCCATAGTTACCTTTTTGTAATCACTCTTTTTCCGTCCAGACATAAGTACGAACACCAGCGGAACCTGCTTGACGTAGTCATCATGGCGAACAAAGGCATTGATTGTCATCAGCTGTGAGAAGGGCTGTCGGCAAAGCTTGAACGTAGCGTCGATGTACCAGCTTTTGGCGTTGCTGAGATGGCTTAGCTGCTCCTTTGTGGCAAACATCAAATGACGGCGGCGACGGACAAGGATGTCAGCGCGAAAGAAATCGTCAGGCAGGTGTTCTTGTTCTAGTTCAAAGTCTAGGGTGGTCGGCTCTTTGGGACGCAGCTGCTGGAGTACGCGGTTTGCTGCCCGGGCCAAACAGGAGGGCTTCGATAGAGATGGACATGGCGCATCAGTGATCTCTTCAAGAAGGACCTACAAGTTAAAAAAAAAAATACCATCACTATTGTGTCCATAATATCAAACTTTCAGATATTTTCTTTGAGAAGTCAAACATTGGAAATGTTAAGCTTGTTTACGGTAAACTATCACGTGAAAAATTGTCAATTGAAACGATGGCTGGCGCGGGTTTGAATAGGTCCTGTACAGCTTTAGCTTTAACTTTGGAGGAGACGATGGCAGCTAGGGCAGCTCCTACCTGAGCCGGATGGTTGTGGCTCCTTTGGCTTGGC
>OY855910.1:31045858-31223358 GCA_963693305.1 Meandrina meandrites
ACCAATTTCGTACCGAGGCGAGCGAGCGTGGAAAAATCTCACTGAGAGTCCGAAAATATCACCGAGGATTTGAGCTGCAGATTGGACCGGAAATCCAATCGAATCTCATCCCAGAGCCTACTTTTCTTTTGGTGAAAACCAAGAACGCGGAAAGTCTACGATTCGCGGAATTCCAATCGCTTGCGCTCGAAGCTAATTGCCTGACAATTATGAAAAAATATCGGCACTCTGCGCATACTACAAAATCGGATTCAGCCAGGGTGCTGCGTTCTTGGTGTAAACCAATTAAAATTAAGAATCAGAGTTTCATTCAGTTTATTGTGCAGTAAACGGACTTGAGCTACGGAATTTTGCTGTTACACAATACAGTCTTCTTTTATTTGTACAATTATAGTCCCTCAAGTTTGTTGCAACACCTCGAAACACGTACCAGCAGTCGGCTAAACGAAACGTTGATTTCAAAATGCATGCGCGCAAAAATTTTATTGCCGTTTCCCTGGCGAATTTTGAACCTTTCGTCTTGGCTCAAAATCTTCCGTAGAATTTCTTGGCAGTGGACACTAAAGCGTCCCTGAATTGTTTGTACTTCCAAGTATAGATGAGAGGATTCAAACAGCTGTTTGTATATCCGAACCACAGACAAATCAAGCTCACTTTTGAGTTAATCTTCTCCTTCATTATAATGTCTAAGATCAGCGTAACACAAAACGGAGTCCAACAAAGAAAATAAGCTCCGATGACCATCAAAAAACTTTTTGCAGTTCGGATATCCGAAGCGTTTGCGTGTCTTCGAGTTTCTTTGGACGACTGGCGAATGGAAGTTTTTCCAAGAGTGCTGTCGACGGTTTCTTCACCAAGAGTAGACACAAACTGAGAACCATCTACCATTTCTAGCGTTCCACTAATTTTGCGGCTGTTGAATCGTTGCACATTTATCCGCCGAACGTGCAAGCGAGCGATTCGGAAAATTTTCCAGTAGCACACTGCCATGACAATAAGAGCGAGGCAGTACGTTAAACCAAGAACTGCAATGGCGAAGATAAGAGCCTTGCCGGAACCGGACCAATCTTTTTCGAGATCGCAATTATCCAAATTAGGAATAAAACAAAAATACGAACTTACGCCAAATTTTGGCGGGAGAGCGCAAAACATTGCATAAACCCAAATAAATGTGCAAGCTGCAATAGCCTTCCGCGGGCATACAACGGCGACGTACTTAAATGGCTTAGCAATTGCAAACCATCGATCAAACGAAAGCAACTGCAAGTTCATAATGGAACAAATACAAAACAGAAAGTTTGCAAAGCCAATGAATTCCTTGAATGCCAATCCAAGACGAAATTCGCCATTGATTAAGGTGTCCAAAGTAACTGGGATTACTGTGAAAGCAACGAAAAGATCAGCCAACGCCAAATTTAGCACAAACCAGTTAGATTCCTTGCGGCGCAGTTCCTTTGTGTGCGAAATGATAAACACGACCAATATGTTCCCAGAAATCGCTAAAACATTGACCACAACAAGGCCGAACGAGGAAACAAAAATTTCATTGGATGACCAATTTTTAGTTATAATCCCTGACAGATTGAGAGACATAACACAACGTTATTTTTCTTTTCATCGACTGAATACAAAAAACAACGTTCCGCTTTCTTTAACGACCGACAAAATTCACACTTACAAATTTTTCTGGGCAGGTGCTCGCTTTAGAAAAAAAAACATACAAAAAAGACAGTCACCAAGGTTACTGCAATTTTAGCACAATTCTGCGATGATTTCAACTCTATTGTAAACATGTATATTAACTTTCAATTTTTGCGGTGAAAACACAATAGGGCTTGGTAAGACCTATTTAATTTTTACACTGCGTGCAATTCAATTTTCCTTAATTTGTTCGGCCTCAACAGCAGCGCAAAAGCGATCTGGAGCATGATATGCTATTGTCAATTTACAGTTACAAATAATAGGGCAACATGCCAACAATTTCGGTAAAACTAATTCTTCAATTGCTCCTTGTATCGGCAAATGCAAAAACGTATCTAGGTATTAAGATTGATCACTAGAACATATTCAACATGGTCCTCATTTTCACGAAACCTGTGGGAGAAAAAAAATTGCATCGGATTCGCGAAATGTTGATGAATTTCCTCAAATCTCATGAATATTAATTTCCTGAAAAAGTGATTAGAAAAGACTAATTTATCCTACGCTGCCTCGCACGCAGTTTTATTTTGCAAAATTTGGACCAGTTATCAGTTCAAGGTACCACAGGAAACAATTTCGTTATCAAAAACTGATCCTTTCAATACTCGTACATTAGTTAGGGTTTCATTTATAGTCTGTTCTAAAAAAATAGAACCTTTCACTGGTATCCACCATGTACAACTGAATAAACAGTACCATACAAAAGCACTGCTCAGAATGGCCACACACTAGATTTAATTTCATTAAAAAAACAAACAAATTAAAAAGTCCCACATGAAATTACTGCTCAGCAGCTCTCTTTGAATGGTCACACACTAGGGTTTTATCCTTAGACTTAAAGGGGCTTTGTCACGGACTTAAAGGGATTCTTGAACAGCCAAAATTTATATTTGTGGTGTAGGAAACCTAAAAATGATGGGCCATTTTTATTAAAGGGGCACTGTCACAAGCATACCCTCAAAAATTCAACAGCCCAAAAATATGTTTACACCATTGAAAACCTATTAACAGTGGTCAAGTTTTCTTATAACTACTATACCAGTGTACTGAAGCTAAATATAAAGTGATATCACTGCGATACCATCGGAAGCTTTAGATCTCAACTTGAAAAAGTCAGCCTGACTTTTTCAAGTTCTGTCCCTGTAGTTTGGAAAAATTGATGAAAACTATTTACGGTCACCCTCTTCTTTAAACAATTTACTAGATATCCTTCCCTTTATGTTCTAGGAGCATTTCCTGCATGGTTGAAACTACTTAGTCGTAATTTTGGTGCCGTTTTACTGAAGAAGCCAGAAAATGTCCGTGACAGTGTCCCTTTAACAATTGCTATGTTAGAGCACTGAAACTGTACATGTAAACAAGCGTCTTTGGCTGTGGATGGCATGGTTAGAAATGCGTGGCAACTTGCAAAATTAAGGTTTAACTTTTCAAGTTGATTCTGAGCGCCTTAAAAAAAAAAACAAAATTTATAGCCTTAGTTTGATTTCTACCCGCAAATTAAGGTCACATCTTTCCTTAGATGTTCAAAGATAATGTTTTTCATGGGTTATAAGTTGCCTAACAAAAATTTCAGAACAGTTATAATATACCAAACACCTGCCAAATCCCCGTGACGTAGCTCCTTTAAAGGCAAGGACCACCTGGTACAGCAAAAATAATAAACAGTCCACCATGAAAGTACTGCTCAGTAGCTTTCTTTGAATGGTCACGCACTGGGTTTTTATCCACAGACTTCTAAATCAAAAACTAAACAAAATATTATTCACAGAACATTCGTTTAATTTTATTGATGTTTGCTCAACAGCAAAGTCGATCCACAACTATCACTGATTCTACTATCTTTTATAACTTGGTTTGCGCATTTATACAGCAATAAAAAGCAGTCTCTGGTGAAGGCACAGTCTAAACGACTGAAGAGATTCAAAACGTCATGTTAAATAAACAGTGATGAATAAGTTCAGAAAGATTTTACGGGTTTGTTTCTTGGCAAGTACGCGAATATATGTTTAAATCAGTTCCACAACCCATACGCTTTGTTTGTAGGTTACATATCACAAGTTATGCCTCCCTAATTTCATTGCTGAAAAAAAGTCAATAAATATGTATAATTGTTGTTGGTGATTTAACTTCTTTTAGAAAATAATCAAATCCAACCGAGTGCCAAGCCTGCACACGCAAGGCGAGTGCGATTTTCTTCCGATCTATATTATCGTTTTTCTTCGGCTTCCTTCCGTACAGTTTCAGCCCACGGACGAAAGTCGATCGTTTGTTTAGCTTTTAAAAAAACCTTTAAATCTTCCTCAACCTTGGGAGTTGGGCAGCGCTTTAGCTATGAACTACTGAAAATTTTCGCTCTCATAATAAAGGATAAACAATATATTTCTTCTGAACATACTAGTAACTAACAATATTTCTATATATTTTTATTACATAGTAACCCGGTGAAGGATATCACCTCCCTCACGAAAATGATCTGAACTAAAAACCCAATTTTCCCCGAAAATAAAAGAATCGAAAATATACAATACAGTATAAAATGCAATAAGACTCACACGCCTCACACGCCGTTTAGTGAAATGGATTACATGGGGCCCTTTTCAGATTTTGCCAGGGATCTCAAAGTGCTAACCACGTCGCTTTTATTGGCCTTAAAAAGATCAATTGACCATGAATTTATTGGTCTTGAAAAAAATCTATAATTTAACTTCGATTATCATGACGTAACTGATCAACCTCAAGTTATGAAGTTTCAGATTTGCTGAAGATTTTGTTGAAAGCATTCCACAGTCGCTCTGTTTATTGTTACGTTTAAACTAACAAGCGTACGCATGCAGTAATTGTGATGCTCTGTGTTCACAAAAAAAATTAAGAACAAGCATTGTTATGTTGTTTATAACCAGGAATAGAAAAATAGCTAAATCGCCCTTATAGTTTACAATGGGCCTAGTTGAACACATACTTCAACATAATTCCCTTGACTAGATCTAATTGAAATGTTCCCACTTTTTCTTGATCGTAAACTTGTTGCAACCGCGTCGTTTTCGGTAAATTTCCGAAGAAGTACGAAAATTACCCGATTGTTATTAACCAATACAGCGTATGGTAAGAATTTCAAAAGTTGTCACGCCATCATGGGTCGTGACTAGAATATATACTCCAAAATCAGAAATCCGCTTGGAGATTGGAACCTATTTCTACATATCGTGTTCACTAAGAAATGAAAGCTAACTGCAAGCAAACCGGCCGCAAGCAGACAAAAGTGCTTGGTTTCCAGTCTCCCAGCGGATTTCTGATTTTGGACGGTATCCATCCTAGTCACTACCCGTCATCATGACGTCGTATAATCAAGTCAAATTACTTAGCAGCCAGTCTGGCGAACATCACGGACTCAGCCTGAATTTTCGAAGACGGATGCCGACTTTCCGACTGCGCATCGTGTATGAGCATTAATATAATATTAATCAAATAATACCAATAAATGTCAAGCTGTCATTTACGCCTTCGTCAGTGACCTTTTTGTAGAGACCCAGTGGCTTGCCTTCGTTGTCGGCTCTAGTTTCCACATACCTGTCCATGTCTTCAATTAGAGTCACTTCCGATACCGATGTCGAAGTCATTTCCTCTATACAAATATGTTCACTGCTGACACCGTCCGAAGGCGAAACAACATGCTGGTAATTGTAGTTTGGATGAGAGGTGGGGGAAAATTTAGCAGTTCCTTCTGCATTCTTAACAACTCCGTTACAGATGCAGTTTGTAGCTTTATCATTGATCATGCTCGTGTCGTAGCAAATAGGCGATGAACAGTCATTTCTAGTATAGGGTTTCTCCTTTGGTGTAGTAGTGTGCGATGACCTCGCAGGTTGTTTCGGATGCTTTCGCGAGGGGCTGTTAGGTGGAGTCCTTTTAGAGGACGCAGCAGGCGAGTGTTTGGCTGGAGCGTAATGCCTTCCTTTAGGGGGAACTGTGACGCGCACAGCCGTGCTCGGAGGAGCTGTGTAGCCGGGAGTTTTCCTTGCCAACAGTTGTTGAAGAGGGGACTCGTAGTGTGGCCCCATCGTTGGTCGGTAGGCGAACTGACGATTTGCCAACCTCACGACCCCTGGCTCCGTAAAAGACTTACTTCGGAACATATCTGGACGAATTGAATTCTCTTTGAAGCGCGGAGTACCGGACGGAGTGGGGAGCATCCGTGGGGTACCCGGAGGAGACAGCGATCCCCCTTTCTTCCGAGGCGTTTCTTTCTTCAAGGAATTGCTTCGTGAAAGCGGTCGCTGTTGCATTGTTTCGAGAGGTCTGACAATTCCGATATTGCACGAACTTGGACCAGATACGTGGATTGTTCGTCTGCCCGGTGCATTGCGAATGATCTCGCCGTAGTTCATTCGCTGGCGCCTGTCCCAGGTCCCTGGAGCACTCTCAGTCGAAATCTGCCGCGCCACTCTGGTACTTGGAGCGGTGAATGAATTGCTTCGCTGAACGGGCGCGGGTCGTTTCTCTGCGGCTACAAAAGACTTACTTCTGGCAAGCTCCCGGGGCTTCGGAAATGTTCTATTGACTTCTATTTTACCGGATTCTTCAAGCTCTTTATTGAGAACAGCAGGGTACAAAGATGGATTATCTGCTGGGGCCGATAGAGCCCTTTTGTTTCTGAATTGAAGGCGAATACTCCGTTCGTTTCTTGACAGAGACAGTGAGGTGTCTTCTTGAGTCGCGAGTGGCGCGGGTCGCTGTGCATCCATAAGTTGAGGGGGAGGGGAGGGTGAGTGTACTGTTTGTTCCTCCTTATTCTTCTCAGAAACTTCTGCCGTAGATAGCGTCTTGCCTTTGATAAAACACGATATTTGATTAAGCAAGCCATTCTTCTGTTTCTTAGCTTTCTTGGTTGTTCCTTCACTGCTAGTTTCGCTCGTTGTTTCACTAGGAGGCCTTGTTATTTCTTCCTGTATTTGAGGCGAAGGAGATTTCGCCTCTTTTCCTTCTTCTGCCTGCTTAGGTTCCACATGATTCACTGGCGTTTTGCTGTCGGACTTTTCTTCCTTCACTGAATTTTTAACTTTCCCATTTTCCTTGTCTTTTGCACTCTCTTTTTCTTTTCCTTTGCCCTTTTTCTTAGCTTTGTCAGCTTTCGTAGACTTTCCCTTAGAAATAACCTCGCATGCCACACACCGAGATTCCTTGGCCCCGTGGGCATCGCCATTTTCCTTTGGTGTGTCCCCGGGTTTATCAAAGGGACTGTGACTAGATACAAAGTATCCATTGCCCGTGTGATAAATCTTTCGTTCTTTGATGAGAATTCCCAGACAATCGTGTATCACGTTCAGTTTAGGCACGTGTACATATTGGTAGGTTCTCGCGAGGTACTCCGCAATCGATTGCTGCGTTGCTACTAACTGACTGCTGTTAAGTGCGGCGATGGTTTCCACTAAAGACTTAGTTAATGGCAGGAAAGGCGCCTGTTGTATGACCTCCATGCCGATAGAGCTAACTGCACCTAAGAAAGAAAACGCATTGACGCAAATGAGATTTGACAAAAAAATGGAATAAAGAAAAAGCTACTTTTAATTAGGCCCAGAGTGGCCAACTCAGCATAACAAATAGAGACTAAAAGTACTGGATATTGGATAATCCACATATGCACATGTAGTGCTTAGATCATTCTAGATGAGAGACAGATTGACCTTAGCTTGACAAAGGCTAAAAGTGTTTATTGAAAAAAAAAAGGTTTTATTCGACAGACGAGCTCGGTTATAGGAGCAAACGTTGATAGTTTGGTGGCTATATTGTATTGCTTTGAAAACGTTTTCCCACGGTTTTCACGCTAGCTAATACGGCTTATAAAGATTTACATGTAGCAAAGTAGCTCGCATGCTGGGTTGATCCCAGTTCTTAAACATAAAGAGCCCCTTGGAGATCCTTTTCTTACTACAAAAGCTAACCTCCCGCATTGTAACTAAGCCTCTTTAAGGCTTGCTCTATGCACGTGTTATTAAACCAATTAAAGCCAATTTGATCACGTGCGTAATTTAAACACAGTCCACTCAGGCCAACGATCATCACGTGAAATATAGCAACAACAACCAATCAGCTAACTTCGAGAGCAGTACACTGCGCATGCTAAACAGGTGCAATAATAAAGTAAAAAAAAAACGCCAAATGTGGGTTGAAGAGGGTCAGAACATGGCTAATGGGCAAGAATATTGCATTAAAGCAGACAACAGAAACCTATATTAAATCTCCTTCAAAGGTCGCAATGTCTCGAGAATAATTATTGTCGCGACAAGCGATAAGTCACGATACAATATTTAGCCCTTCTTTCGAATGAATACGTTTTTGCGGCGACTTTTTTATGGCCAACCAAATGAACGAAAACTAAGATAAATGTATCTTAATAGAGGTTCCGGCGTGTTACTATCGCCGTGTATTGAGGTGTACACGCAAAGTGCTAACGCGCTCGTCACGCGATAACGCGCGCGCGAGTTTGCGCACGTGTATTTAAAAAACGCAGCGAAAATAATTCTGTAAGTGTTAAGTATTTCCTTGCAGCGGAAGCGAACATTTTCCTGTTTATTAACAAAAAATTCCTACATCATTGAGGTCAAAATGGGATCCAAACGGTAAATTCGCTTTTTACAGGAAGTTGCATTGTTAATGTACATTGGCTAGGTGGAACTGGTTTGATGGATCTTCAACACAAAATATTTAAAACAATAATATAGCATCTGCCATGTATTCCTCAGTAGACTGGCCGTGATTGAACTTTGGCATTTCGTGAAGAGATTAACTTTTTCATGATATTGTTCAGTAGATCTAGATTCACTGACACGAACTTGTTCGATCCAGTGTTGATGTATAAACAGAAAGCGGGTGAAATGTTGCGAATGAAATGTTGCATCATGCAGCAACGAGAAATTCGTCCATTTTAGGAACAAAAATGTTTTGGCTCAATCAACTGCGGTATTAATCCCACACTATATTTAAGTCAATTTAGTTTTGCAATAAAAGCCCTTTCTTATAGAATTGATACGAAATCACCATCCCCTGCATGGGTTCTTTTTTAATAGGAGGTCCGATTTTCTAGAACAAATCAAGGGCATAAGTGCACACGCAAGGATTACGAAAAGTCACAGTTGAAGAAAAAACCATTTCAAATCGCGGAAACAACTTCGATGCGTTTACAATGCTTTTAATAGAAGGGAAAAGATTGGAGATAATCTGTGGGCTATCCTAAATTCGAACTCTGATTTTTTCGAGTATTTGTTGTTGCGCTTTTCTACACAGTTGCGCTAAAATGAATCCTCTTAAGTTGTTTTTCCCTCTGAGTGGTTCTTTGTTTTACTAAGTAGGAAAGTTTTATTATTTTGTTTTGAAATAATGGTGGTTATTCTTTTTATTAAGCGGTCCGCCCGAAGCTTTTTGAGAACTCATGCATGGCCGCAAACAAATGAACTGCTTGCTAAAAATAAATTATCTGTGAAAGAAAAAGAACAATCTCGCACCTGTTTTATGTTTTTCGGGCCTTTCGTGACGCTTTTAAAAACTATCAGTGTTTAAAGTGCTTCGACGATCGAGGAGACACTCAAAATAGTGCAAGAAAAGCAATGAAAATCCACTGTTGAAAAATCGAGGGAACATTTATTTGCAATGCGTGCTACATGTATTCGGCAAACCAAGACTTCAAAGCGCACTTTGTTTTTCTACATGTACAACGATTAATAGCACTGTATGCTCAAAAGTACGGCAAGTTTTTCCGTTTTTCCCATGCCTAGTTCATAGAATAACACAAGTAGGTTTAACAGAGAAAGACCGCGTGTTAATCCTGTTATCCGGCGCGAAAACCTCACAGCAAAGTCACATCCGGTAACCTTGAAATGGTTTTGCAAATTAGTTTGTTGCAGCTCGATTCATTTAAAAAGCGTCGCACGTTTAAAACAACAATGCGTTTAATACCGTAATTTCAGAGAAACAGTAAAAAAGAAGCGAATAAAAAGGGTGATTTTAATCGTGTTGTCTTTTGTTCAAACCTGTTTCGTTATCTTTCAAAACTTCAAAAACACAGTTATTAAAGGTATTACGCGTGGTTAGTCTTAACTGCTCCATTCTTTGCCATTTTGAAAAGCTTTCAACAAAAGGAATTACAATAGGCAAATCAACTCAACTCTGGCCTGTCTGCCTAAGGGCTCATATTGTTTTGATCAAATTGGCGGCTGGTTTGCAGGTTGTTTATGATGATAGCAATCGGAGCATTTTGGGACGTTTTCTAGTTGCAAGGTTAAAAGTATCGCTAAAATTTTGCGATAAGTTTCTTGTTAAAGAGGTAATTGCGCCGGATTTCAGTTGAATGGCAACCGTATAAATATTATTTAATTGAAAACTTTGAGCCTTTCTTCGCCGCTCAACCAAAACCTCTTGTCAATTTTCTTAATGGAAAATTCAAATTAGCAACGAAAAAGTAAACTTTTGTCAAAAGACACAAGATAAGCTGTAACATCCAGTAAAATGTTTGTTGTTTCTTTGAAATTCGCGCTAAATAATTCATCGCTGTTATTCAAAAGACGAAGTAGCAAAGAAATATTACCTGCGCGATCGCAAATGAGCGAGCAAGATCATTCATTCGAAAGCGTTTGAATTAATTGTGTTGAAGTGTTTTTGTAGGCCAAGGAAGGAACCGCGAGAACATTCTGGTGGCCTTCATATTTGAAAACAACGTCGTAAAATATTGTTCGCCCGGCTATTGGAGTGTCATCGCATGTATTGCACCTGTCCCAACAACTTTTGTCTTGTTTGCCAATAACAAAACTAAAATACCTTACTTGCATTAAACCAACGAATTACAGTTTATTTATAACAACCAGATCCGGGAACAAATTATCTTTTTGCGAGGGATAGTAACTGATTTAAAGAAGCGCAAATGTGGCCACATGTAAACCCACCGAGGTTTGGTCGGTTCAATTAAAGGCAAATTACGTCTGGGAAACACTTAGCCACAATTGAAATTCTGGATATCAGTTTCAGAGCGAGGGAGCACTCCAACCCACATTGACCAATACATAAAAACACTTTTATCGAGGCCGATAGCAATCGGCGGGGACGGTCAATTTAGAAAATAAACTTAATCTACGAGCAATAAAAATAAGCCTACCTATATCTCGGATAATAAAATTATCAGGGCTGCGGAGAAAATGGCGTCTCCAAGCTTCTTTAATGACCTCGACGTCTTCATGCGGACCTTTGATGAGCAAGGTGAACGGAAAAACCCATCCCTTGAGACGAATCTCGTCTAAGCTTTCCGTCAATCTCGTTAGCATTGTCGATCGATTTGCTTCCTTAAACTGATCGAATAGCTCCAACCCGTTAAGTTGATGCGCTGGTTTGGAATTACTTTCGACATCGCCTCCGATGTTATGTTCACAGTGATGTTGAACTGCGGTCGAAGTCGGTCGAAACACTACTGCTAACACATTGCTGAGGACAATCGAGCACTTCGGCGTCCTGTCTCGGACAGATTTCGCGTTCGAACTCATCCCATCGAAGAAGATTCAACAGTTAACTTCGAGCGTTTTCCTGATCTGCGCTCTCGAAGCCAGATGAAGTTTTCGCACTGTTGTTAGTTTTGTAATTCACATATCTGTTGGTGGTTTACAGGAGCTATCAATCAGAACTCGCGATGGCTAAACAAATGCAAATATTAGAACAAAGAACGCAGCGGACAGGAACGTGTTTATGGAAGACAAAAGCGCACCGACCAATGGATCATGAATTTATGCATCATCACCGATAAGCAGAGAGCGTCGAAATGGACTCAAGAGTGCATCATAAGTCAATTGGTCAAGTGCTTCTGGCATATATAAATGTTGTGGTAGAGATTTATGAGCGTCTTCGTGACGCCTTTTAAAAAATTATTCCACTTTTATTAGCTGTCCATGCGCTGATGCATTGAAAGCTGCCATTCGCGCGCGACAGAACGTGCGTGTGCGTGCGTGTAATTATAACGAAGGCAGTCACGCGTGGATGGCACAACGATCCGAAAAAGTTTAAAACACTTTAAGCATCGTCCTTTTAGCACTTAATACTGACTGTGGAGTGTTAGCTGACTCTATCCTAATAAGAGCTAGCTTAGGCAGTTAGTAGTTGGAAGGAAGACGGCCTCTCAATCAAAGTTTATTCCACGCTAAAGACACGAGCACACGCGTGCATTAAGGCTGCTGCGAGTCGCCGGTGCATATCAAAATTGCTTGCATGCTCGGACACAGTGACTATTCGTCTCTTAAATCTGCTCGGCTAAACTTCCTTACCGTATTGATTTTGAAAAGCTTGTTATTCACATCTAACTTTTATTTCAAATTAATATTTGTGAAATCTTTGAAGCTATGCAGGAAAGAAGTGAAAACAGTGATTAATGAACCATCATTAGAAATAATTAGCTGTCATTAAGTCTGGATAGATTTTGCTCCTAAATTGGTTCATTCTGCTTGCCGACAGTACACGTAAAATGGTCTGCTCGGAAAAACACGCCACGTTGTGCTGAATTTGCATCTTTTTTTTTTCTCTCTTTTTTTCTTTTAGGAGTAGTAATGCTGATGATTGTAGGTCGTATTCTGTGAATTTTCATCCTCAGCTGTAACTTCGAACTGTTCCCTCTTTCTTTCGCATCTATTATTATGATTACTTCGCTTTTATTCCGCCTTTTTGTTGTTTCAATTACGCAAATTTTTTTGGTTTATTCCGCTCGAGCTCTGTTCATTTTTTTTTATTCTGCCAACAGAATGCTCGCTGCCGCAAACGAAAATAATAGGAACTCTGCTTGCAGAGTTTTCCGAGCTAGCCGCAGTTTCAGGTTAATTGGTCATGATCAGAGTGAAGAACGACAAGTAAAAACTGAAAAGTCGGAAGGTTTGATTCTTTCACCTTCCCAAACGCCTCGTCTTTGCATGTGTTTTCCACTTGCTGTTCGTATCAACGCTCCCCAAATGAACCGAACGCCTGGAACAGGTCATATCCAAGCCCACTGTCGACCCAGCTACAATTTCAGGCAGAATGGGAGACAGGTTCAGTCCATGGATAAAAGTCCTCAACAAAAAGTAACCAACATGACTATCTTAATAACGTTAGCTTTCACGAACGCGCACATGCCATGTCACACGATAGGGTGAGAGAGTTTCTCAAAGCCGCATGCTTGATTGTTGGCATGGTAATTAATGGATTTTGCGGTCAGAAAAAGATTTTTCTCTTTTTGGAAAACTCTTTGGTTTTTTTATAAGACAATGTTTTAGAAAAACATTTTTTTCTTATTATTTATAAATAAGTATAGCGTTAAAAACAACATTTCGACCTCTCAGCTCTTTGAGGGCATTTTCAAGTTTAAAGCTTATACGATTGGAATTTACATATATTGGCAAAACTAACTCACGGTAATGTTAAAAGTGACAAAAATATGTAAATTTGTAACCACTAAGTGTTACAAAATGTAAGTGACAAAAAACTATACTAGAATACAAAGGACTTAATTAGAACATTAAGGGGGGAGACTCTTAATTACAGATCCAGAGCAGTTGCTAAGGGATTGCTGAAGACTGTATTTTGTGGCAAGCGATTTTGGAGCGTTTTGTATCGCTAAATGGTGAATTTTATTTGGGGGTACACCTGCTTTCCTGCTTTGTAAAATATATCATTGCGCGTGCGAAACTAGTGCCAGTCCCAAACCGCGCATTAAAATTTAAAATGCCTAAAACTCCAAGGAAACAAGGTAAAGTTCCGATTTCTTTTGCGAATCAGAAATAACGTCGCCGTCTTTATAATCTGACGTATGCTTTTACCGTTTACATGAAAAGAGGAAACGCTACTGATGTAAGTCTGTAAATATGAGTGTTTATTACGCCATAACTCTTATAATAATGCGAATTTCACAAAAAACGATACGTCACATTACGCATGTGGACGTTCTATATCTATTGACGCTCATTTTAATTTTAAAATCTATCCGCCGTTTGAGTTTTAGGGTTTTTTCTATTCTGGTCACGTGACGCGTTAAATATGGCTGTGACTTGAAACTCTTGTAGGAATCTTCAATAGAACAAACTCATGCAAAAAGCTTATCCGTATGAGGTCTGATTTCCAAAATATGGCAATTAGAAACCTGCCTTACAAACAAATTGGTAGTTAGAGAGTGAAAATACTCTATAAAATACACTGAAAATACGATATAGTTCACTATAAAAATGCTATAAAATACATTATAAAAATAACTTAAAGCGGATAGAGTCAGACTGTTGTTTGTTCAGTGTTGGCTTTAGGTCTTTTATAAAAAGCTTTTCATAAATTAAGCATTCAAATTTACTCTGGCACTTTCGCACTTCTGCAATATAGTATTTACATTTCTTTGAGAAGAATTCTGAAAAATGTTTGATTTTGGTTGAAATCTCGATTCTCGATTCGTCAAAGTCGATTAACTGTGCAATAATTTAAACATGATCGAGTCTTTTCCCACTAGAATATTTTGAATAAGTTATTACAAAGAGATTTTACGAAAATTTTTTACTACCCGTCCGGATCTGCATTCTACTCCTATCATTTCCACTTTAGAATTATCACCAATATCCTAGGTTGACGCCACTAGTCCCAGTTTTCGCTTCATTCGGCCGTGCGTAGATAATCTCCAACCTCGTTCCCAGGCTCTCTCTCTCCTTCCGTAAAAAATCGCGGTTTTAAACAAATCCAAAAATTTTGGCGGCACATTACTCAGTACAATGCAAAGATTTAATCCGGTCAAAAAACGTTTTGGGGTTATAGGCACTTTTAAAACTGAGATGTATGATAGTTGGGTGTCTCTCATGTTGATCTCTGACGTGATCCCCGATGACAGATCCCTTATGTTCCTCAAACGTCAAAACGTTGATACAAGTGCGGCATGTATAGCCGACATAATCTGCATCGCACAGATTACACTTGAAATGATAAACAACGCATTGGTGATATAGTAGTGTTCGTTTCTTTTGGCTTGATCTCTGATCCGATCTTTCGGCTTGTGAACGACGGGGCACTGAAATAGCTGTTCCAATTTCGCGGCTAAGTTGATCGACTTGTCTTCGCACAGCACTGGCTGATCTCTGGTCCTTAAAAGGTGTCAAAGGTAATATAAATTTACATATTTTATCACTTTTAACATTCCCATGATATGTAAAGCTTTTAACTTAAAAACTGGACCTCACAGAGGCCGAAATGTCGTTTTTAACGCTTTGTTTATCTTAAAATGTATTACCCAAAAATAGCCAAGGAATAAATTATTCGCAATGACGAATGCAATATCAAATACTGGCAACGGGTATTTATTTTTCAAATAAAAAAACCCTGTTCAAATTATAAAACGATCGCGACTTAATTGCGAACTTTATTGCCTTTATTTTTAGAAAAGGCCGCCGAGTCCGAATTGCGATCCAGCCTACCTCAAAGCGCAAAATCTCTTTTCTAAAACTGTTTCACCGTCGAACTGCGAGAATACGTATTAAAGCGAATTATTTTTAAAAAACGACACAGCATTCTAATCTGTCAGTAAAGGCGCCAATGCAAAGACACGTCCAGGATTCTGTCTCCTCTGTCTCTATTTGCCCGTAGGCAAACCTCACAGGGAGTATACTTTACTAAAAAGGAGACGGCCTACAATACAACTATAACAAGACACTTGACAAACTGAATCAGTAAAACATGTGAAACAAGCTTTGCTGAGCACTTAGGGGAGTTGGAAGAAATATTTTTTCCGAGGAGTATAGATGGGTTAACGAAAGGGAGGGGTTGTGTCTGAGTTTGGAGGAGGAGGACAAATTTTCAACCCAACCCAAACCCGAGCTGGGTAAATCTTTGGTTTTTATTTAAAAGAACTAAACCTTTGATTACTTCAAACAGTTTTATGGGTTTCTGCAGTTACTTAATCAACTGCTAGTCAAGACGTAAATGTGTGAATACTAACAATTTTTCAATGTCGGAAACTCGCTGCTAAAAACAAATTTCAACCCAACACAAACCTGAGCTGGGTAAACCTTTTGTTTTTGTTATAAAATAAACCGCCTTCGATTACCACAGTCAGGTTTTGATGGGTTTGTACAATTACTTACATGTAATAAATGGCCGCCAACTTGAAGAGGGCGTAAAAACATACTTTTCTGGCGGTAAGAAAGGGAATATGCTGTTTACCTGACGCCTTGTTGACGTATCAAGTTGGAAGTTAAAAATGGCGAATGCATACAAAATTCCTTCACCTGACTTTGTCTAAAACTAAAACTGAGTCTTTCCGAAACAGCTTGGCCGTAGTTATTTCACCACATGATCTGTGATTAGGTTCATATTTTTCACACAATTCAAGCACAAAAATAGCACCGAACAACGAAAACACTGTAATAAAAGCTGAATCACCGGATCTTTCCAGACGGAAGTTAGATCAAAAAATAGCTATCTGTCATCGGGCGCCACCCATATCCTTATCATAAAAGAGACAAGAGAGTGCCGAAGACTCCATTCTGGAGACCGTGGTACCTCTACAGCAGAGTAGAGATCTATTTGACTCTGACTGATCGGTTTAAATGGATTAATAACCAATCATATTCTGCACGGATCTTTGCATGGGTATCCAGTTATTAATATGGACTTTTCGTCGGTTTCTGCGCATAAAGCATTAAAGGTGCTGAAAGAGAAACGCGTCTGATTTCTCACGGAGATTAAAACAAAAAAGAAGTGTTGTGGTTTTAAAAGTTGGCGGGATTATTGGAGTTAAACCGCAATGAAGCAAATCTTTGCTAATCGACTGTCAGCTTATGATTTAAATGCCCTAGTTTCCTCACCTTAGAAACGCAACTTCCGTCAATTCTTTCTTTAAGAAAACGTATGTGAGACCGGAATTCTGCACTATGGAGTTTCTTTTTCAGCACTAACTACAGGAAAAAAGTTGAAATTACAGCATAGAAAAGTCGGACGGTTTGAAAAATGGTCACGTTCCAGTGTCCGGTTGAAATTGCAACCTACATAGTTGTCGCGACAAATTTTAATATCACATGTAGACAAGGAACATATTTAGTTTCGGCGGCCATGTTCCCAGCCTGAATTTTGGCCGCCTAGCATCCTCTGGTCGTTTGTCCCGGGGCGGCAAAATCTAGACTATTCTATCACATTCCATGTGCACTAATCTGACACTAACTCTGGGATTTTTAATATATTTGTGTTGTGCCCCAGATCAGGGTCATTAAATTATATGTAGCACAAGAGAACTTGACCTTTATTAAGAGGGACGGTGATAGAATACTCCCGGAGACAACATTTGAACCCTTATACCCCAAGAATGAGCACTATTTATCAGCATAATCTCACCTTTTAAAACGGCTGGCAAACTGATTACCAATAATTTAGGGATGAAAATCCTCTGTCTCAATTAATTATTGAAGTGCTGAAAGAGAAGATTAATGAAGTGCGAAGACTAGACGAGGAAATACCACGAACGAATAATGGCAGGATTATATGACCGCCAAAAATACCAAAGGCTGCCATTTTTAGGGGAGGGGAGGGGAGGGGGAGATGGAAACATCTTCAAACAGGAACGGCGTGAATTCTCCTCTACTTAACGCTTTGCGTTTACTCTTTCAAACTTTTTCTTTTCTTTTCAATCTTTCAAACGTCTATTTTACAATACTAATGAAATAATCCAAATGCTGCGCGAATTTACCAAGCAGCTGGCTTGACGCAAACCCTAGAGCCTGCAGCTTCCCTTTGGGAGAGTTTAAAAGTTGAAAAGCCACGGTCAGGGGTTGCATATATCAGTACTTTCGAATTCTCCCATTTTTTGCGAGTGTTTGCATCTTGTTCTGTAACCAAGAAGCGATCGTTCTCTCTTTCTGTTATTAAATAAAGCCAACAAAGTGCAATGACACGTCATAACCATGGCTACCCCACAGCCAATCCGAGCACGCGTCGTATGAGGGTGGTAAAGGGGGGTATAGATCACGTTTCACGGAAAATAAAACAGCCCTTTCACAATTCACGAAAAATGTAGCATTGGCATTTCACGCTTCACCGAAAATAAAAGATAACGTTTTGGAAAATCACGGTTCACGGCGACTATGGAAATCACGATTCACGATGAAAAAATTCACATTTAACGGGAAATAAAAAGGGCTTATCACGGGTCACGAAAATACCCTTTACCAACCTGTTGTATGTTAAAAAAGCAGGGCTTCTTCAGCATTTTGCAGCATTTCTGCCCAGTATCTTACTAACTACAACCGATACCATTTTTAATTGCTATGTTCGCGATTTTTCGAGCAGTTCTGGCACAGTCAGTGCAAATACGTGCTCTTTACTAAACAGGGAAACAAAACCCAAACAGAGCAACTTGAAAAGAAGCCAATAAGCACATGTCACGCCTTGTTCACGTGTCTTTAATTTCCAAAACCAGTCACGTCGTGCAGTTCACATAATTCGATTTCCAGTCAATACGGATTTCTAGGGGACTTCCCAGTGTGCATAAAATAGCATCAATTCCAAGATGAAGAGAACTGGCATGGCCAGAGCCATGAAGAAAGGCTACGTGAACGGAACAATTTAGGGGCGGCAAGCCACAACAACAAGGAGGTTCGGGAAATGTTGACACTAAATGTACGTTGACTTACCAGGAAATGGACCACAAATTGGCCCCACCCAGGGCATGACATCCAAAATGGACCGCAAATGATCCCCGCCTGGGAAATGATCCCCAACATGGACCGCAAATTCCACCACTGACAAAGCAACGATAAACACTGGCACGGATTTCTGGCACTGAAAAGTGTGTGAAAGGTGTCATTGATCGAAACAAACAAAAATAAATAAATAAGGCTTTTATGTTGACATAGTGCGGTGGCAAAAACAATAGTGCCGCTTTCTAATTAGGGTAAGGAAATGTCTGAAATCTTTATACCTGTAATTAGAAACAATGTAAAATCTTGTTTTAAAACAATAATATTAATCTAAGACTAAAGCCTGTGTTAAGTTGGCTTGTCGGGGTCGATTGCCATCCACACGCGACCCATGCAAAGATTCTTGTAACAGTTCTTGAACGTAGCTAGATGCCATTTCTTTTAACTTTTGTTCCCTCGTTAATTATTTTTTTGCTCGCTTGTTCATAGAAGGCCAGTCACGTAACTAGTATAAAGATACCTTGAAAAGGAAAACAATCGAGTATGCGCGAAGTATTACGTAAGTACTCACGACAATCCCGGTCCTTTATCCGCACGTTATTGCATTGTAATTCCGACATTCTTAATACATTTCTGGTGATATTTATGCTATGGCTGTTTAAATAACAGCCAATATTCCGAAAAGAAGACTAATGATGAGTTTATAAGTTGCTTTTGTAGGTTCAAAACCTGTTTATCAACATTGAAATTAAAAACGAAAATTAAAAAAAAAATCCGAGCAATACATTTCTCTTAAATCTGAAGATGCTGTTTGCAGAGAAAACAGTTAAGCATAAAAATAGTACGCGCATATTTACATTTCGCAATTATATTTTTGCAGGTCATTTGCGGTCTTTTTTGGGTATCATTTCCGGGCCCGGGATCGGCTGCAGTGTAACATTTTTAACAGGATTTGCCTTGGCTTATTAGGGGCACTGAGTGGCTTGATCGAAACTTTGATGAATCTAGGTATTCTGTTGTATTTTAGCAAGACACCATTGCGTTTCGATACTTAGAGAAACAAAGGAAACTTAGACAAAAAAGTTGAAATACCGGCGTGGACTCCTGGAACTAGGAGGTGGATTAAACGGGAATCAGTGACCAAACTACAGTTTCTTGACAACGTTATTCAAATTTAATAAGCTGAGGAAATGTTTCAAATTTTTATATAAATAATAAGAAACAGTGTAAGCCTCGTTAAATATAACTAAATTAATCTGTATCCTTTTTGGCTTTACGGTGACGCTAATGATTGACATCGTGACGTGAATTTACGTAAAAATTCGCTAAGACCTCTTGAACATGGCTAGATTTCAAATTCTTTTCATTCTTGTTGTCGCTCCAGCTTTCACTATTTTACCTCGCGTGTTCGCAGAGGTTACTATTTATTACATGTCTTAAATCGCGAAAAAAAAAAAACGAGGAAAGTTCCATGCGCGATTACGTTCACGACAAATCCCTGAGTCTATACATTATTACGTTTTAGTCCGGCTAATTCCAAGCATCCTGTTTTGACAAACCGCAAAATGATCACGAAATGAACCATGTTAATTCTCTCGGGGCCATTTTATTAGAACGAACCGTGAGAAATAACGTTTATAGTATGTTATTAGGCTCACAGTTAACGTTTGTCTCATTGACCAAGTATGAGAATATTGGACTGAGGTTTAGAAAGTACGGACCCACTCACCGAGCGTAGCGATACCTTGCTTATGGCATACACACACCGAGCAGATTGGTTATCCAGTGTCCAACACTTATACACTATTAGAAAATATTGGATCTTTATTGGCTGATTTTAGTTATTGACTTATCAGCTGTCTTCAGTCGTGTAAGTTAATAAGTTATTCAAGGTTATGATCATTTCTAGTTGAATTTTTTTTGCGGCAATACCTGTTTCAGATATAGATAGCATGTATTTTGGAGAGCAAACTTTTGGAATTAAGATCTGAAGATCTGTTTATTGCCACTGCCATTAAAAAGAAAAATATCCAAAGTCATCTAATTTTAATCTGAAAATGCTGTTTCCATAAAAAACAGTAAAAATAAAAAAAATAGTTTTAATAATATTTGCATTTCATGTTTTATTTTTGCGGGGCATTTGCCGTGGGTATCATTTCCGGTTCGGGAATTACTGCGGACCAAATATTTTTAGCAGGCCCTTCGTTTTGGCTTATAAAAGACGCCGATGTCACACATTTTTACCCTCCCCATCCCTTTATTGACAGAACACTCTTGGGGGGGGGGGGGGGGGTGGCGGCAAGGGGTGTCAGAAAGTAATTTATGATGTAATTCAAGGTTTTACATCTGTTTTAAAGAGGATTGTACAGGTACTGTGAAGGGTGAGGCTACTCTATCAGAAAAAAACGGGAAGTTTTTTTTTTAAAAAGTGAATCACGCCCGACCCATTTCATACCCCCAAATTTTTCTTACCTCCCCGTCCTTCATACCCGCGAATACCCGTTCCACTCCCCCGCTCCCCAGTCCATTAGATTTTGCTTCCCAACATGTGACCTATCCTATCTGGTTGTCCCAAAACTGGGACGAAGAAGACAAACAAATATCCAGAGATAGAATAATAAAACAATGATTTGCACATGTCATTTGTTTGGAGTGGTACAGACAAAAACACTTTAATAGTTGTATACTCAGACCGCTTAGTGAAGGATTGTTTCGCGTAAACCGAATTTCTGTCAAATAAGAGGGTGGTCTTGTCTCTCCACTGGATTTTAATTAACGCCGTAAAAGTGGGTTAAAACAATGCCACTTTGATCTCGCTACAGCATAAACGCTAGGGTCAACATACATTTACACGGAACTAAGACTGGCTCTTAAAAATCTTTTCCAGTTTGAATCTCTCTTGTCCTCCATTTTGACTGTATAATTGGAAATGGGCATTTTCGGTAAACAGGAATTTTCCGGTATAAGTATTGCCGGCTGAGACAAATCGCTACTCTGAGAGAACTTTTCCGACCTTTACAGGGGTCTTAAAAGACGGAAGGATTTCCGTACAATTATAGCAGCTTAACGCTCGGCAGGTTGTCACGAAAACGCTATCACAACAAAGATTTTTTTACACAGAAATTTTCTCAAACTTGAGTGGCGACAGATATTTTCCTGTGCTCCACACACAAAGGGCAAGTTGTTGCCGCGACGTTGTAGATTCATGCATCTGTCCTCAAGTGTTTAAATTACTCCAACTGCTTTGACTGGTAATCGTGTACCGCTTTGCAGAATTGTGCTCCATTTTCAACAGTTCAGGACATCAAGGTACGAAATGGTCATTTTTGTTTGTTTTTCTAAATTTCTTGTCGAGTGAAATAGACAAACCCCCTTTAGGGGCTGCTCGCAAACTTTCGGCTCGGATTCAAACATTGCACGAGCACGCAATTCAATATAAATTCGCGATCGTTAACAAATACAAGTAGTGACAAATTGTTTACAATAAGGAAATAAACTAATCAGATATAATATTAGCTCAGTTGTTTGATTTAAGGAGCACAGAGCGACCGCTAAATTTCGTCAAAATCTCTTAACTGGTCGAGATTCCAACGGGGTATTCAACTAGTTTTTTTTTTTTTACCTTTTTTTCAGGTAAGTTCTTTAACAATGTTAGACTAAACAAAGTGTAAGTTTACGCGGCTCAACTTCGTCGTGTTGAAATGGTCAAATGTCAAATCAGTAGGTGTCTACAAAGTTAAATAAGCCCGTGGAGAGAATTAAAATGTTAAGCGCAGTTTGTTTTCTTTATTATCAGCATGCAAGTGAGATATCGGTCTTATCGTTTAATCGATTGCCGCAAATTTCATTCATGCGTGATATAACACCAACAGTGAGCCAGAAATACATTTATCGATTGGCAGGTCATTGCACGATAACAAGTCTGTCACAAATATCAAAGAAAGCAACCTGCAGTAGTTGTTTGAAATATCAATTCTCCTAAGTGACTAAGGTAAAGTCTGCTTACGAGCCAAGGGGCCATCAGGCCGGAGCTTATCCCGGTTTCCGTAGCATGAAGCGACTAGGAGTATTTCTACTCCCCCCTGGATGGGATGCTAGTCCATCGCAGGGTTACCCCCAGCAGTAAATTCGCCGGTACCCATTTATACACCTGGGTGGAGAGAGGCTAAGTGACTACTGAGGTGTAATTCAGTGCCGCACCGCATCAAAGCTAAGATAGCTAAAGGAGGGTGGCAATCCCAAAGCTATATATATTACCTATAGTCGATGATCGTCTTTGTTCTCACCCCTGTCTGCACGCGAATATGTGCCGAAGATTAAACGTTTTCTAGGACTGAAAAAGTCATTTTGAAATAAAATACCTTGCTTTTATTTCCAAAATGAACCCAGGAGTGAGAAGGAGGGAGTACTCCAACCAAATGGTACATGTGTAATAGATTCGGCCTGCTTCTTAGAAGAACTGCTGCGCTAGCTACTGTATGCAGGCAAACTACATGTTACGATCCAGGGTTAAGATCTGCTATTGAGTCTAGGGCAGGGCAAGAAAATTTTGTCCTTTAGGTCTGGATTCAGAATATACAGTATTTCTTTTAAAATTAAATATAGTACATCAAGTTATCCATTTAGATTGTATTAGGTTTAGACGGTTACGTAACAAATTGACATCAATTCAGACTGATGTAACTTAAACTTCCACTTCGTATTTCTATCATAACAACAAGATTCTCGAATGCGATTGGATATCAGCAGACCCTGCTTGAGAATTAAATTTATTGGACAGTTCACATGTCATACGTCAGTTATTGAACAGTACGCGTCATCTACCCACGTGAATGTATTATACAAATGCACTTGAATGGGTTCGTTTTCCTCGCTCACCCCGGGTTGCTCAGCTAAAAAACAAACCCACTCGTTTTCATCCTTTTTCATCGAAATTGAAACTTTCCGCTGTTTTTCTCAAATTTTAGTAAATTTTGTTATGGTCTAATATGATAAAATGCAAACGCAGGACTTCGTAACGTCCAATTCTCTCTGTAATCGTACTAGTGATTAAACAAATCGGACTCCCTGTTTGCAGTCGTCCTATTTTGTTAAGCACTTGTGCGATTAAAAAAGACCACATTGAACTCCACTCAGTCCTACTACCATTTCTCAGCTTAACACTGAGGATGTTAAGGGTTTCAAGAGATCTTAGTCGAAAGCTTATCCAATCAGGTCGGTGTTTGATCCCGTTTCGAATTCACGCACTTACTATACAGTGCCAAACACTTTTCTCTAACAAACTGGATTACAACAGTTGGTCAAGCACGCGATCACGTTTAACAGGAGTTCTGAGAGTGTAGAATAGACAGACAAGTTAAGACCCAGTTTAAGATAACTTTATCTCTGATTATAAAATTCCTGGGGGTGCGAAGCAAAATACACGAAAGTCTCGTTAATGACCAAAGGTGAAATTTCCACCGACAGGCGACTAAGAAAATCCACCGACAGTTGATCAACTGAAAATACGCGGACACCAACAAAGATCTTTCGTTCAATAATAGTTTCTGCATTTTCTCCAGGCATTTGTCGCTGCTTTTCACTCTTGCGATTTGGCGAAGGTAAGAAAAGTATTGATTATATGGTGTGTAACTGCATGGTACTGAAGAAAATTAAGGCTGATGTGCCAAGTTTGAAAGGCGAAAATAGTTCAAAATTTGCTCTAAACTTGCAACATTCACAGACATGCACACAAACTTCTGTAAATTTGACGTTTGTCAACAGAAGTGTATATCTTTTAATATTCAACGCGTTCCTCTCAGATCTGCTACAGTTGCAGTATGACGTATGACACAGGCGCTGTTTAACAATTAGATTATGAGCTCGAGATTTCCGCGGGGTGAAAGTCAGTAAAGCCGCAGGGAAATCGAGAGCCAAAAATCTTATTGTTTTAGTAGAATTCTAACTACATCTTTTTTAACAACTGATTTCTAATAATTTCTATACGTTTTAAGTAGTATGAAAATTCACTCGCTGGCGGACTAAATTATCATTTGAAACATGCAGCTGGCGTGTACAAGCGCTTTTTAGTTCCTTAAACAATTCCGAGTTACTCGAGTTTTTTAAACTTGCGTAACGCTGAATGACCATTTAATAATCTTCCAGGGAATTGAAGTATCTAGTAACATTTCTAAATCTTCTTCTGAAACTTGAGAGAAACGAGAAAACATGAGCATGAGAAAACGTCGCCAATTTGAAGTCGACCTCCTGACTGCGCACAAATGGCTGATGGTGTACGATAGCTCAGCCAGTCCAACTGCAGTGTTTGCATCTGAGGTCGAATAGGAACACTAGTAAAGGTTCTACTTAATTAATTTATTGTATCGACAGCTATCTCCAAAAGCTCGGACCAAACGTTACGCCGGCGGCGCTAATGAGAAAAGATAGCAAGCGTTGAATTAATGTGATAGGAACGTTAACCGTTTTTTATTTATCGACTTTAACTGGATTTAACACTCCATCGTGCCTTCGCCGGTATAACTAGCTAAAACTGGATTACGACATCTGATCGGGTGCGCGAGTGTACTAGAACATTCCTTCTAAGACTCCAAAACATGCAGATCAGACGAAAGCCAGTTTAAGAGAACTTTATCTCTGATTAAAGATATCTTGGGGGTGCTAAGCAAATTGCACGAGAGTCTCGTTAAGAAACAAAGGTGAACTTTTCAGCAGCAGATTAAGTTCTAAGAAAATACCATCGTTTATTTTCTGCGCGTCAGCATACACTCTTTTTTATGCTAGAATATTATTTTTTCGGCCCAAGCTGAATATCATATTTTATTGCCGATTTTATGCTGAAAATATTCTTTTGAATATTCTTAGATTATAGCTTATGACATTTCCGTTTTAGAATTATTGGGCATCAACTTCAAGTGTTTAAGGGCTAGATCTGTATACCATCTGAAGACCATACAGATTCATCACGTACTCCGTTCATCAAACTGTCATTAGCATCGAACATTTGGCTAGTGCAGGTTTTTATCGTTTTATTGGCTAGTTTTGCGGTTTAGAGAAAGGAACAATTTTACACGGTCTAGTTAAAAACAAACAATTGAAATAATTATATTGTATCTTCAACAAAAATTATATTATTTTCAAAATCTCAGCCTCGGGTTTATTCTTTAAAATTTCGCAAAATTTCAGTCTCGATATTCTTATAAAAAAAGAGTGTACGTTGTTAGATTTATTTTCTTACTACACCGACGAAGGCGGGGTTGGTACACTCTTTTTTTATAAGAGCCTTTTTCATAAGAACACTCTTTTTATAGTGTATCATGCAAGAAGAAACGACATTGTTAATGTCAAGGTATTTCCTATTATGTTAGACTACAGTTTTGTATTTATTTATTTATGCTGCTCATTTAACAACAAGTTAAAACAAATGAGCAATAAAAGAAAAAGACGTTCTCCGATTCTCAGCCTCTTTTGTTACCAGGCAAAACGGAATATATCCAAGTGGGCTGCATATGACCGGTATTTTACGTATTAAGAATATTTGAAAGTTTGGTTATCGAGCAAAGCTTGAAACGTAACGGGTCAAAACCTAAACTCGATCGATACGTTCAGAAACCGCAACACAAACAGACATTTTGTGTGAGTGGTCAGCAACTCTCCCACATTGCCATATTAGACGTTTTCCAAAACGAAATGACTCGTTCAATATTAAACGCATTCTTTTCATATTTACCACGGTTACGAAGCAACACAGTCGCTATCAATTTATTATCCTCCACATTTGCCAGACTAAACGTAATTCTCGATAAATTTATTCTAATCAAACGACGAGATCAAACAACACCGACCCACGTATGCAAAGACTGCCTAGAGCAAGATTTGCATCACCGATAGTGCGACCGTTAACCCACTTATCTTTGGCTTATCACTCCAGCACTTGGCAATAAGGCGATAACATAAGTCATTAACAACTAATCGTGTGCAGTCCGTTATCTAGGAAACACCACAGAATTATAATGATGCCTGGAATCTGGTTCAGTTAATCGTAATAAAGTGTAAAAACAGTGCCATTACATGTAAAAGAGGATGGCCAATCTTGGGCATAGACTATGAAACCCAGGAATCCATCGCAACCGGATTAATTAAACGTTTACAGGCAAACGAAGGCAATGCCGGCGAATGCAAGTTTCAGCTTTCGATCGAATTTTATCAGTAAATTATTTTAACAGGCATCTTAAGATGCGTTAAGGACATCGTTCCCATTTGTAATCTGTCCGGTTTCGCAGCATTATCTTGAGACAGGTCAATACCTGTACACAGGACTGAGGCTAATGTCGCGCATGCAAAACAATTATTCGATATTAAGGATACCTCTGTTCCACTTGACGTCACTTGACCAAGACATGTACAGCAGCTCACCCCGGCCTCTAAGTCTGGTCAATTATACCAGAGATTTGTTTCAAGACGGGAACTAGGTCTTTCGCAGGTTACAAAGTGATTAGTTTCCAAAGAAGCTGTAACATTCATCAAATTTAAGTTGATAATCAACTGCGTGTTTCGCAGGTCAGTTAGCCCTCAGCATCATGTCAGGATTCCGGGCTAACGCAGTTACTTATCCAAGAACACAACACAATGACTATATCGGCCAGGGCTTGAACCCGGGACGTTGGATACGGAGTCCTTGGAAGTTTGAGCAAACCAGTCCAAACCAGAACGCCAACGACAGCGAGAATATCTCTTAACAAAGAGGTTTAATATGGAATGCAAAAGTTTGCACGTGCATTTTCAATTTATGTTATGTATAAGCCGTTATCAGCAAAACAACAACGTGAAATGTGTAGTCTGGAGAAGGTGAACCACGCACAACTGAACGCTGTCGTAACATTTCATCATTATCGGGACACGCCTTTTCTGGTTCTTTATCTTTTTTCCGTTCTTTTAATAAAATGTAGCCTACACTACTGAACAAGTGTACAGTGTCACATAACTGAAGGCAAAAAGGCAAGTGTTTTTCAAAACGCAAAGATACGCTGTAAGATGAGTAACAAAAACAGTCACAACACCACACTTTTCTAAGCAAGCCTGTGCAAAAGTTTAGTCAGTACACCAACTAATGAGAGTTCAATCGTTAGTCCGAAATAAGCTGATACTACCATGAATTGCTGAGACTCCGAAACATCAGGTGACTTAAAAGTGATTCTCTTTTCAGCAAAAATACTCTTTAATGGAAAGATAACAAAAAGCTGGAAGAGAATGGAATTTAATCACGGCATTACGCGCCCAAAATGCAATGAATTATGTTGAACAACTACTACATTTAGTTTCGGCACAGGAAAATTTCTTTCGTTGTCTTTCATTGAATAAAGTTTTGTTTATACCCGGTTTATAGTAATAAGCGAATGTCTAAAAGTACTTCATTTAACACCGTTCACAGCACGTCTGGTCACTTCACTGATTAGGCGTTCTTTTTTTCGCGAAAAAATTATCGCCGGAGACAGGAACCGATTGTTAGGCTTCTTTGAAACGTCATGATTGTACTTGAAGAGTACCCTTATTCCCGTGTCAACGTTAAGTCATTTTAAAATCGATACACAAGGATTATAAAGTTTACTTAAATGACTTTTACTTGAAGCTCGAGATCGCTTTAGGATTTCTCAGCGAGACTCCGGCAGTCACGATATACAATGCAAGCCTGTCGAAAAAATTAACAAGAACTCGCATTCATTTTCGCGACAATAAAAAGCTATTAATTGTCAGATAGGGGCTAATTTAAAACTTGAGAAACGCCGTGAATGGACGGTTAAATGTGCTTAAATGACCTAATCAAGTCTACCTACCTTATCAGCAGTGCATTCATAACGCCAGCTAAATAGCTGAAAACAACGTGTTATGTTTCGCAGAAAGCGAAATTGAATCCGCCTAAATTGTACATTTATTAATGTGCGAGCAACCTAAATTTGCTAATGACACTCCGACATGCAACATGAAAGGGCCACACAAAGGTTGTGGAACGAAAGACAACATTGCCGGAGGCTTTTTTCAACAGGAATGTTTTGGAAACTTTACCTCATCGTTTAAGTGCTTTAATTTCCGGTTTATCGCTTCCATTCAAGACCATTCAAGCGATGATAACAAGGTCTGACTTTGGACCCAGAGTACGAGTACGTCAGAGTCAAATGCGACATTCACATGATAGCTACTGTACAGCGCCTTCACATTGTGCAGTTTATTGTGTTATTGCATTTTGTTTTCAAGTTGCTCCTATCGGCTGTATAAAAAGCGAGGCAATGCAATGTTTGGTCGGTGGGTGGGTCGCCCGGAGGCTGTGTTGACAAAATGTGGTTGCAATATTCGGACAGCGATACTTCACTTCTACCGTATGGCACGGCGCATTGGCAAACGAAAAAGCTCATTTGTTTAATCCTCAACGTGGGGGAAGACGTACTCAGCCCGTCGGGAACTCAAGGGTCCTTATAATGTAGCTAGCTTGTAGCGGAGCTCAAAGAGAAGAACGCTTTTAATTCGTTAAGTCGCGCGCAAACTTAAAATATGAGTTTTTCCTCAAAAAGAGCTTTGCCCGGCGTGTTGTTAGTTTGAAAAGTCTGGTGTTATTTTGAATTATGATTATAAAATTACGTCGAAATTAAAATACTTTAAAATAACAGATTTATACGGTAGGAAAACTAAAAAAAAGTAACTTTGTGAAAGGAACACCACACATTCTTTTTCCATCCATATAAAATTTAAAATACGATAACTTTGGCGGAGTTCCTTGAATTATTTGAGGGGATTTTGAATAGCCCTCCCTCCACATTCGCCCTCAAGGCAAAATAAAAACAACTTAACAATGAATTTTACAATCATGCACAGGTTGCCGACATCAATATTAGCATATCCTATATCCCAGTCTTTCGTTAGTAGTAACGAATAATCAATTAACCCGAGACAGGACTTATATGTAAACGGAATTTGATTAATCTAAAAAAGAAAGAACAAGATTTGGTTACAATTTCGGGAGAAACAAACCCACTTGAGCTCGGCGACATCATTTAAGGTCAGTCTGGAGGGACTTCGTCTCGAGCCGCTAGGTAGGTGAAAACATTGATAACGTTTTGCCTATTTTTAATAGGCCTTGTTTTGAAATCTCGTAGACTTCTCAAAAAGCCAAACGGTAGTAAATTAGGGCACGCCAGGCTTGGGTAAAATATCTAACGTACAAACGACAAAAATAACGGGTAAATTTTTGGAGCATGTTCCTTCGGCCAGCAGACGAAAAATTCATACGCTGGATTCGTTTTGATAAAAGCCCGAAAAAAGAAGAAGAAGAAGAAGAAATAGCACTATGTATAGGCAATATCAGCTCCGCAAAACGAATGGAATTTAGCTAAATGTTTCAAACCACAATTTTGCTATTGAAGGCATAAGAACACACGGTCTTTAATTGTTTTTTCTTGTAGTGAAAGGCAGGCGTGTTAACCACAACAATTTTAATTTCTGACCCAAAGGGCAAAGGAGGTCTCGTCATCAATCCAATTGGGAATATGTTCGTGCATGCCTGCTTCTCGTTCCCAGCGTTTCTCGTCCACGACAAGAATTTAGGTCCTGGGCTCGAATGCGTGAATGCGCGATTCGGCAGGACTAAATTAAATAATAAACACCTAGAAAAAACATACAGCTATGAAACCGAGTTTGCGAAAAATTCATGTGAAATTGAAGGTTTCGAGCAATTATCTTATGTTGACAGTCTTGACAGATCACTTCTATAAACGTTACATCGGTGGTCGTCGACTGGTCTGGTTATGCGACCGTTACGGAACCGGCGGGAAACATAAAAAACATGCTAGCTTTTAGCGAGGTCAGACTTGGAACTGTCAGAGATTTTTGATAAGTTTTATAACAGTGTGGCAGCAGAAGCAAAAAAACAGAATGGCTACAAACTGCACATTATCACGGTGCAACGTGTTAACCTTTCATACCATATCACTGAGACTTTGCTGAGATTAAAATTCTTGATAATTTATCTGACATTAGCATGCTGAACAAATTAGAGGTTGGCCAGTGGCTTGAATTAAGGTCTAACAAAATAAGTCTAAAAATGGGGGTTCCCCGTAAAGTCCACAAAAGGGTGTACCTGTCCCCCCCCCCCCCCCCCCCCCCCCCTCCACTGCAGGGACGCTAACAAGGGCTGAACGGCTTGGACATGGCTCATACCCCTAGCACGAACAGACCAGACAAGGAATTTGACAAATCACCAAGAACAACAGTCATCAGAGTCATCACTGCATTTGCACACATTCAAACCGCAGACAAGCACAATAGGGCCTTGTATGGGTCAAAGAATCTTCGTGTAACATTGGGACAAGTGCCGTCTAGAGCTACGATGATTCATGTATGACCCTGAAAAAATATGTCTGATAACTCGCCTAATCTAATCCTAATAAACATTCCATTGCGCAAAGAGCTGAAAATCTCGCCAAACATTGCTTGATCGCGACTGGGAAAACCACAAAAATACAACTGGAATCTTCGCTTGATGGAGGCCTTCGTTTCATAATTTGACCTGGCAATGTCTACACCACACAGGGAGAGTACCTGAATGATATGCCCAGGCGAGTGTGTCTGATTCCATCAATGTAATAACTCACTATCTAAACACAGGATTCAATTCGCCGGAGAATATAACTACACAAAGAAACAAAACTGGTAATGGATAACATGTTGTTGTTTCAATGTTTTTGTTGGAAAAGGCCACCTACCGGCCTAAAATACGCTGACTTTCTATACCGGGCACCGTGTATGCATTCACCTAGCTATCCATCAAATCATCAAACCCGTTAACGCCCCAAACTGGAATGTTTTTTAAAAAGTTATCACGGCAAACAGATTAGTGCTGCGGTGTAGCAGCCAATCGGCGCCTTACGACATACGGAATTATTGGATTACCAACTACATGCATTCTATGTGGACAATTTTTAACCTGCAGATGAAGGGCATCTCGAGCACAAGGGCTTTCAACATTAACAGTAGCAGAATTTGAGAGCACCAAGTAAAAATACGTCTGAAAACTGAGGTACAGTGATTTAAGTTTAAGGTTTTGTTTTGAAAAATGTTTTTTTGTGTGTGTCGATGGTTACTGAAATTGCATCAGTGTTCGTAGAAGTTCTGCAGACAAAACCGTTTTGGATTTTAAAACACTTTATAATGTTTGTTTGTTTGTTTTATATAACTCTCATCGCTATCAACTAGAGGGTTAACGTTCATGTCACCCTGAAAGTTTTTAAATACCTTGTACTTGATTCTTCCATATTGGTGTATTAAGTCAAACCGATAGTTCCACAATCTTGTTCAAAATACCGATCAAATTCGCGGCACACGAGTCTTCGAAATTTGAGAGGAAGTATTTACCAGTTTATGAAAGAGCTTTCTCCTCGTCACTCGTCATTGTGAACTTAAACGGAAATTGTCGGCCTGCGATATAGTCACACAATCATTCTCTTGACCTCACCGTCGGCTATTTATCACCGATGTTTTTATCAACAAAAAGCATGCCCATGCAGTAGATATCAGTCCCGAAATCTTGGATTCCGCTATGTGTATACGTGTATATATGTTTATAAACTATACTAGCGCACCAACATGATTTGTCTTGATGTCTGGCTCGTTCCGCTGGCATTTGGGGTATTTAGGGAAGGCGCGTCTCGTGTGTAGATTTGCGTTAGGAATCTTAAAAAACCACAACAACACAGGTTGCTAACGTAAGAGCTTATTTAGTGCGTTAGCGAGACACAATCAGACCTTTTTTCAAACAATAACACTGCATCCTGTCAAACGATCACGCTATAAATGCATATCCAGGCGTAGCTCACGACAACTTCCGCTGAACATTGTGCGCGTTGTCACTTTTTGCAGGATTGCTCGCTGGCTGGCCGACGCAGCGTGAGAATTTCAAGAACGGCCATCGATTGGAAGTAACTCGAGGTTGAAGGTGATTTACATTAACCTACAGTGTTCGAGGAGATCATGGCGTTTGCTACATCCCTCGGGAGAGGAATTTGGTTGGGGGCTGTCTTGGTGTTTCTGGTAATGGAAGCGGTAAGTTTCCAAACACTCTTTAGTTGCGCTTAGTTTTCAACGCCTGCAGTTATGTCATTGCAACACGCGTGTGAGGAAATTTTGCATTTGCGCCGCGAAACGACTCAAAGGCTGCTGCGCACCAAGCATTCGCAAAAGGGAACGTTCAAAAGAGCTTTATGACACATTTGTGCGGGACTCTCGAATGTGTTTTTTATTAGCCGTTTTAATAGGCTATAGATCTCCCCTTTAGATATAAGTTTATATGAGGATAATTACGGCTTGAAAAGTAACAGCCTTTGGCTCGCTTTGCAAATTTGCGACAACAATGCAACAAATTAACTGAGAACCTGACTGGGGAAGAAGGCCGGTCACCGACATTTCAATCAAGCTGCCGAGTTTTCCTCTCGTTAGACAAGCGAAATTCCACTGGATATCCGAGACATTCGTGACATGCACGTGGAGCTGTCTGCCGGCGCGCGACACGGAGAATTAATCTTCGCAATGCTGAAATATTTCGCATTCAAAGTAACTGAAAGTAACTTATGTTCTTAAAATAGCGATTGACAAGCGTGTTTAATCTGTGTAGAACAAATACGGACCTTCACGCAGTTTGTTTACATTAGAAGGGTATGGAATAGGTGGCTTTCCGTTAGAGTGTTTTCGTAATAACGCGCCAGACATTGGCGCGCACAAAGGAGCCGCTTTATTTCTGAAAGCAGAAAACATGCTTGAGCTGTTCCGGTATAAAATTCGTCTTGCTCGCGGATAAAACTCCCAAGCTCTCGCGTTTTGATGTGTAAGTAGTGTTCCATTTGCACAGGAAAGCACATCGGGGCTCAAGATGTTCTTTACGGATCGCTCATCGAATTTGAGATGAAAATGCAGCACGTGTACCCGTGATGAGAGAAATCAACGTAATGATTTTCACACCGGATCTTTTAAAAAGTAGTTACAATTTGACTGTAAAAAATGTGGTGTGAAAATGGGTATTGGAAAAAAATAGCATTGAAATGCTGGCACGTAAAGTGTTTCTGACAGTAAATGCCCGTGAGCAAGACAAGATTTCCCCACCGGAAATTGCGTTGTATGGCGGTGGCAAAAAACAGCCTTGAGAAATAAAGAAACGCCTTGCTACTCCATTCCCAGCTGGAGTAGCTGTTATCGGGACAAAAGACTTTAGCGTAATAAGATATTGAGACAGGTTAAGCTCGCGGAAAAATAGACTTGAGAAAGTTAAATCTACTATGAAAAGAAAAACATCATCCTGGGAGATTCTTTCCGGTTTACTTTTTTTGAAGTGAGAAAATTGTTTTCGCAAATGCAGACACCGAGCCGTTTTGCTATCAAAGGTTCTGGAAATTGTGAAACCCTTTCGAAATCCTTGGGTTTGGAGTACATGACTGCTACGCGCTCCAGGATCTCTGCAGGCCTTTAATACTTCGGGGACTCCACTTATCGTTGCCAATATATATTTTTCTTTGATATTTAGCCAAACATTTAACACTTGATTTTCCTTGAATGCCACCTACAAAGTCAAAATGAACATGCCTTGGGAGAAAAACGTGACTCTTTCTGACGAAAAAAAAGAAAACGAAAAAAAAACTTGTTCGGGCGAGACAGCTCCAAAGACTCTCAAAACAGCCGTGTGAAACTGCGATCTTCTCAAACAGGGCAGTGATTTCCGGTACGTCAAGCATATTGCGAAGTATTTAAAAATAATACCTTCTTCAGAAGAGGGCTCAGTGAACAGTTGGACACGCTATAATTCCCGTATATTTGGAACATTGTGCGGTTTAGGGGTTGGTTTAACCAATGAATTTTCGCTTGCATTCTTTACTGTCTCGCTGTTAGGCGCCAATATCGTCTGTTCATTGTTAATTTGAGGTGACTCAATTAAAATTTCGACCGCCTATCGAATTGTCTCGAGCAGATTTCATTTCAATGCCCCAAAGCCGTTTCTTAAGTTGTCCACAACCTGCGCTAAGCTAGCTTTTGAACTAAAGCAGACTATTTGTTTTGGCCCGTTAACTTTTACGAATATACTTTCCAATGACAAGAGGCGAAACATATTTCTATTTATAAACAATAAAGTGCTAAACACCCCTGTAGGGTAGATTAATTAACGGATTTGTAGCGTCAGTAGATTGCCTGATGTTCCAAATTTAATATGTCCCAATCATGATTGGTGACGAAAACCTGAAAGCAAAATTTACAAAAAGCTTTAAACCAATTGTGTTATGGCTAAAAGTATATAAATGCCGAAATGACAACAATGTTAATAGCGGGGGTAATTCCTTACTCGTTTCTCATGTAGCCTGTACACCAGAAACATTTTTCGCGCGCTTTTGCGGACCCTTTGGCGCGATTCTTGATAGTCTTGATAGCCTGTCGCAAGGCCTTCGGTTGGTTGTGTAGCCGGGTTTGGGCCTTCTCCTCCACACCCATCCCCCAAGAGAAAATAACCATTTTCTCTTGTCTCCCCTTATTTTTCGCTCGCTGTTTTTCGCGCTGCCTCCCAACTGACCGAACTCTTCAGTGGAACACGCTAGATTTTTGACGCTTATAAAAACCTACGTTCTTTGAATTAATAGAATGCATCGGAAAACTGATCTTAACGGCAGGGAGAGGAGATGAAGACAAAAATCAACTAACAAAATTAACTATAAAATAACTATTTTAATAATAATAATAAACTAACAAAATTAACTGTAAAATAACTATCTTAATAATAATAATAATAATAATTTATTATTATTATTATTATTATTATTATTATTATTATAATTATCATTTAATTATTATTTAATTATTATTATTATTTCGACATTTGTTCTGATCCTGGTGTTAAAAGATCCGGCACTTGTCTCTTGTTTGTCGCTGTAGTTTTACCTTATAAAAGCACAGGCGTCCCAAACTCACGATTCGAGAAATCGATCGAAGAAATGATTTATGCGAGCGTATGAATGATTTATGTAAGCGTAGTGAGTGGGACGTGACTACTTGAAGTGCGCGGTGTTGTGTTACAATTTAGACCGTTGGAGATTTGAGCGCTCTATAAGACTTTGTATGGAGTTTAAAATAACGTGGAATAAAAGCGCTCGACGAAATAAAATTTTACCTTATTTTCAGTAAAACAAAGGAAAGGTACTCACCTTTCTGGATTTCTCTTGTCCTTTTGGGCTATTTCATCGTTTATGGGGGGTTTTCAGGTCCTAGTCGTACCCTTCATAAGACAAAGGGGCGTCAGAAGGCTCCCGTGGGGCCGCGTGGGGAGAGAGTGAGACTGTGCCGTAGTCTAAAAGACGGGGTCAAGGTGCGCAGGAAAGCTGAAAGCTCCAGTAGTGATGCATAAATCGTTCGATTTGGAGCGGAAAGGATGAAGCTTTTTCCAAGCCGACCAGACGAGGATAAAAATGAACTTTTCTTCTTTACGTCGGAGGGGAAAATCAAGCCGCGGATTCGAATTTTGTCGAGAAAACGGCCTCGCGGCACGGCTCGTTCGTAATGGCTCTGTCCAGCCTTGACTTCGTCTTATGAAGGGTTCGACTAGGACCTGAAAACCCCCCAAAAACGATGAAATAGCCCAAAAGGACAAGAGAAATCAAGAAAGGTGAGTACATTTTCTTTGTTTTACTGAAAATAAGGTAAAATTTTATTTCGTCGAGCGCTTTTATTCCACGTTATTTTTAACTCCATACAAAGTCTTATAGGGCGCTCAAATCTCCAACGGTCTAAATTGTAACACAACACCGCGCACTTCAAGTAGTCACGTCCCACTCGCTACGCTTGCATAAATCATTCATACGCTTGCATAAACCATTCATACGCTTACATAAATCATTTCTTCGATCGATTTCTCGAGTTTGGGACGCCTGTGATAAAAGTCTACATCTTTGACAAGTTAACGTTCAAATTGCCGTCTATTAGTCTGAAATGTCAGCCGTCTTCTCTTCCTTACCCCGCAGAGGAGGGGCGCGCCTCAGTTTCCTAACACTGACGCTCTGAATGGTTCTGTAACCGCTTTGATTTTAGATCAGCGTTTGACTTCACTCAACATTTTGCGGGCTTTATTTTCTTAGAGAAATAGAAAAATCGCGCACGTCCTTACGTAACGACTCACTAACCAATTGCAAACAAAAGGAAGAATTCTGCGCCCCACTTGAGGTGGGGGTAGGGTGGAGTGAGGCGAGGCGAGGCGAGGCGAGGCAAGCTGATGCAGTTTATATCATTACGTTACGTAAGAGCTGAAAAAAAAAACCACTGATATCGTCGTGTACTTACTTTGCTTTTCTTTATCACAGGAGGCAAGAGCCGTTCCAAGGGAACTGGAATTTAATGCAGAGGACGATTCATACCAAATGGATCTGGAGCCTGTTTATAACGGTAAGCAGACGATATCACATGATGAGGTCATTACGGCTTCAAACTACAACCAAGCAACATGAATTATTAAAAAATTGTTTAATTAGGTATTCATTAGTAGCTTCCGTAATTTTCAGATAACAGCGAGAGTTGGACCAATTCTGGGCGGGGCAAATCAAACAAGTCAAAGGCAGGGGAATTTGAAGTGATTCCTCTAAATGTTAAGGCAAACAGAAACTAGAGCTATAAGGACCACACTAGACATACTAATAGATCGTCTTTATTGCACTGGCTTGTTCGGACCGTATTGCGGAATATTAGTCCCGTTTTCTTTTTTTCCAGCACGTACTGGAAAAGCTAGCACAATGGGCCCTTGGCAGGTCACATGGTACAAAATAGCACCTATTGGAAATCCACGAATCTGATTGGTTCTCCCAATGTTGACTATTTAACAATTAGGCCCGTGGGCTACGGGTCAATAGCCCATGAGGCGAAGCCGAATGGGCTATTGACCCACGGCCCTTGAGGGCGAAGGGTCTAATTGTTTTAGTATCACCCAACTAGTCGGACAGAAAGAGCAATAATACAGTTAGCAAATGCAAGTTGAAGAAAGATTTATTTGGGAATAAAACGAAAGAAAGCGTCACGAATTTCGCTACTCGATGACTATTACTAATAGTCCTCTAGTAGCGTAGCCAATCAAAATGCAGGATTTGCATTAGTCCACTAGTTGGGTGATACTAATCGCTGTTAGTAGAATTCTACTAGAACACTAATGCAAATGCTGCAATGTGATTGGCTGAGCTATTGAACACTATCAGCCATTAGTGTGCAGTTGCCGAAGGTCGTCCACAGAATGCGACGTTTTTATCGCTTTTCCGAAGTTTTGGAAGGAAGTTTAGATGTAAATGGATAAAAAAATTCCCGAGAAGACTAAAAGAAGGACATTAGCGGTTTCTTGACTTTAAAAGCTTGAAATTATTGAAAAACGGGTGAACGCGCGTAAACAACTGCAAATTTACCAAGGACAATTCAGTGCGTGCGATTTTGTTAAAGCGTTTAATAGTTCGATAATGCGTAGAAAAATAATTAGAAACCATTATTTGCGTTTATTTCAGTTAGAATTCTACTAAAACAATTAAATTATTCGCTCTCAATTTCTATGAGGTGATAGTTGATTCGGCCTGCGGCCTCATCAACTATCACCTCATAGAAATTGAGAGCGAATAATCTAATTGTTAAATAGAACACAATCGCGCGCGCGTTGCTCCTTAAAGCGTTAATCTTTCTTGATTTTTGGCTTAAAAAGTACATGAAATTGTAGGTTTGGACTGCAATCCTTTAGAGTCTATACTAAAACAATTAGATTACTCGCCCTCGTTTTCTATGAGCGATAGTGAACTCGGCTGTGCCTCGTTGACAATTCGCTCATAGAAAACTCGGGCTCGTAGTGTTATTGTCAAATAGAAAACTATGGGATATAAGACTATAAGATTCCAATAGAACACGGCTGAGTTGCTACTAAGAGCCAACATTCAACGAGGAGCAGCCGAGTTGAAAACGAGGACGAGTAGTCTAACTGTTTTAGTAGAGACTCCAGAGGGTTTTAGTCCTTATGTTCCCTTTGTTTTATCCCAAAAATCAAGAACAATCTTCCCTTTTCAAAGAAACGGGGTCGCGATAATGTTCTATCAGTGATTAGTAGAATTCTACAAGCAAACTTATGCAAATGCGACAATCTGATTGGTTGAGCTTCTCGTATAATATCAGCCGTTCGTACACGAAGCATGAGCGAGCTTAGAATGTTTGACGATTAATTATACTTTACTAGGAGTAATCGTAGATTATGTAGTGCGTTCGATATGCTCGCCATTGAAGAACGTGCTACTTGTAACTTGCCTTGTGTGAAAAACTGTTTTTCCCCATACAGGAGACGTTTCGACCGAACATCTTCGGTCTTCATCAGTTTCAAATGTCATAAAGGCCGTAACGGCTTTTTTTTACGGTTCACTAATTGGCGCGTGCTACGATAGCAAACGTCACAAAGCGATTCTTGCGCAAGATCGAATCACGCGAAAGACTTGGGAATTGATGGTATGTCAATACGCTCATTGCCCGCGTTGGGTCTCGCCTAGAGTGCCAAGCCTCAAGGTAACCCTCACTCTGTCGACAATGGCTGCATGATCGAAATACATGTAAGGTACCACCGACGCCAATCGAGTGAGATCGTCAAGCTGAGGCCACTAACGAAAGCGAGGCAAATGCAGAAGAAACGAAAGCGAGGCAAAATGCAGAAGAAATGAAAGCGAGGCAAAATGCAGAAGAAACGAAAGCGAGGCAAATTGCAGAAGAAACGAAAGCGACGCAAATTGCAGAAGAAACGAAATCTCGATTTTTCTTAGCTACACAAGATTAGGGTTGCGTTCTCCTATCGTCGAACGCAAAAATGCGGAAATAATTGAAAATTGTTGAATTAAGATTACTTTAGCAAGAATTCTACTTAAACAATTACATTATTCGCTCTCAATTTCGCTTTCGATTATTCGTTCTCAACGAATATTCGGCAACTATCACCTCTAAGAGTTCAGCACTAAATTTCTGCGATTCTGATTGGTTTAAATAAATTACGTGACGCGATAGCGTTCATCCGCTTGGCGACACTATCAGCCCATAGTGCCTGTCCAAGGAAAATACCCTGATGGATAGTACTCGTCCGTGAAAATCTTTCGTAAACAAGCGGGCCTACAGACAAAAATATACCCATGAATAAACATTTGATTGATCTGCTTATAGTGGGTTTCTAGTCTGGTTTGGTTTCGTTCGTTACATTCCGGCTTTCAATTCTTTCTCACTAAAACGTTAAAAATAGTTCAAGATGTTCGTTTTTGAATGGGCGCGCGGAAGAAAATTTAGTGGTGAATAAAGACGATAGAGACACAGTAGTTTTGTCTCGGAACAATGGGTCTGATAGTTGCCCCTTGGAAATTTGATGTTCTTAAAACTAGCATGTTAGCCCTCGAAGCTCCCCTTCTCGGGCTAATATCTGTTTAACACAATCAAATTTCCCATGGAAAACTATCAGCCGCTAATTTTCTCGACAGAAACACTATTGTTTAAATAGAAATCACGAGCTCATAATCTGATTGTTAAATAGAAAACAGTGAGATAACCAATAAGATTCGTGGATTTCCAATAAAACACATCTGTGTGTCTTCTAATAGGGTACATTTAGAAGACACTGGTGTGTTCTGTTGGAGATCCACTAATCTGATTGGTTCTCTCAATATTGTCTATTCCTTCATAGACAACTGACAATGACAGGTTGTTGGCTTCTCATTGTTCCCCTTTTTGTGTCTACTAAAAACAATAAGACTTTTCGCCCTACTTTTCTACGAGTGATAGTCAACCTCGGCTGCACCTTATTGACTTTTTATTCAAAGAAAACTCTCGCTCGTTGTGCAGCTGTTAATATATCCATCGCAATTAGCCATGTTCTAAACGAGCAGGGGACTGGGTACGAACATATTTTCTCTTCGGTACAAACATTCAATATCGTCATCTGAAAGAGCATCCAAAAATTAGTAAATTCACCAAATTTGACGGCTATTGGTTTAAACCCAAAGGCATGGTACACTTAGTATGGATTGGAGGGACAGGCGTCCTCCAATCCATACTAAGCTCTCTTATTTTAAAAGTGTACCATGCCTTTGCGTTTAAACCAATAACCATCATATTTGGTAAATTTTCTAATTTTTGGATGCTCTTTCAGATTACGTGCCCCATTTTCAATTCAATCGATATTGAATGTTCGTACCCAGTCCCCTGCTCGTTTAGAACATGGCCAATAAATGTATGAAACGCAGACGATTGTAGCTGAACCAATGCCACAACTAAGAACCATTTGGAAATTTCTATAAGAATGTGTAAAAAAAAGTCAAGTCAATAAAAAAACTTTATCTAAGATAAAAAATTAAACGCAAACAAAAACCTGCAAATGGTATTTAAAATTTGAAAATGTCACAAATGCTAGTGTTGACTTCTTTAAGCGTTGTCATGGTAACCAATTCCGATGTCCTTTGTTTAAACCCATAAAAATTTCTGCAAAAAAGTTCCCGACAACACAGTCAGTGTTATTATATGAGCCCCGTTTAGAGATACCAAGAGATAAAAAGCCAGAAACTAAAACAAACAACGCTTTAGTAGAGGGTACTTTCCCATATAACATTTATTGTTATCAGGAGCTGAAGTATAAAGGTGTTGTTTGATAGTACATTATGAAAGATTTATAAAAGCATTCCATACATACAAAATTAATTTGTTGACTCTTTGTCCTTATCTTTTGATAAACAGAGGGAATGCTAGTTGGCTACTCTCCAGCGGAGGATGAGGCAAGTGGATTAGGCATTCAAATCCTTACTTCAGCACCGGTAAATGAGACGAACAAAGAAGATTCCCTACTTCCAACACCAATGGGAACCAGTGTGGAGACTGAGACACCGGCACCAAAGCTAGCACAGAAAGGCACCGATGACATTGTCGACAGCTTGGAAAATGGCGGTCTAGACCCAACGGTTCCAGGCACTGATGACGACATAATAGACCTCGTAGACGTTGAGCCCACAACTGCTGCTCCAACCCATAAACCAAAAGAACAATCGCCCACAACAACTCAGTCATCTGAAGAAACAACAACTGAATCACCTTCAAAGGAACCAACAACAGAGTCATCTTCAGAAGAAGCAACAACTGAATCACCATCTCAAAAAGAAACGACTGAGTCACCTTCTCAAGAAGCAACAACTGAATCACCTTCTGAAGAAGCAAAAACTGAATCACCTTCTGACGAAGCAACAGCTGACTCACCTTCTCAAAAAGCAACAACTGAGTCACCATCTGAAGAGGCAAAAACTGAGTCAACATCTGAAGAACCAACAACTGAATCACAATCTGAAGAAGCAACAACTGAGCCACCTTCTGAAGAAGCAACAACTGAGTCACCTTCTAAAGAAGGAACAACTGAGTCACCATCTGAAGAAGAAAACACTGAGTCACCTTCTGAAGAAGCAACAACTGAGTCACTTTCGGAAGAAGCAACAACTGAGTCACCTTCTGAAGAAGCAACAACGGAGTCACCATCTGAAGAAGCAACAACTGCATCACCTTCTGAAGAAGCAAAAACAGATTCACCATCTGAAGAAGCAACAACTGAGTCACCATCTCTAGAAGCAACAACTGAGTCACCTTCTGAAGAAGTAACAACTGAGTCACCTTCTGAAGAAGCAACAACTGAGTCACCTTCTGAAGAAGGAACAACTGAGTCACCTTCTGAAGAAACAACAACTGAGTCACCATCTGAAGAAGGAACAACTGAGTCACCATCTGAAGAAGCAACAGCTGAGTCACCTTCTGAAGAAGCGACAACTGAGTCACCATCTGAACAAGCATCAACTGAGTCACCTTCTGAAGAAGCAACAACTGCATCACCTTCTGAAGAAGCAACAACTGAGTCGCCTTCTCAAGTAGAAACAACAGAGTCACCTTCTGAAGAAGCAACAACTGAATCACCTTCTGAAGAAGCGACAACTAAGTCGCCATCTGAAGAAGCAACAACTGCATCACCTTCTGAAGAAACCACAACTGAGTCACCTTCTGAAGAAGCAACAACTGAGTCACCATCTGAAGAAGCAACAACTGAGTCAACTTCTGAAGAAGCAACAACTGAGTCACCTTCTGAAGAAGAAACAACTGCATCACCTTCTGAAGAAGCAACAACTGAGTCACTTTCTGAAGAAGGAACAACTGAGTCACCTTCTGAAGAAGCGACAACTGAGTCACCATCTGAAGAAGCAACAACTGAGTCACCTTCTGAAGAAGCAACAACTGAGTCACCTTCAGAAGAAGCAGCAACTGCATCACCTTCTGAAGAAACAACAACTGAGTCACCTTCTAAAGAAGCAACAACTGAGTCACCTTCTGAAGAAGAAACAACTGAGTCACCTGAAGAAGAAGCAACAACTGAGTCACCTTCTGAAGAAGCAACAACTGAGTCACCTTCTGAAGAAGCAACAACTGAGTCACCTTCTGAAGAAGCAACAACTGAGTCACCTTCTGAAGAAGCAACAACTGCATCACCTTCTGAAGAAGCAACAACTGAGTCACCTTCTGAAGAAGTAAAAACTGACCCACCTTCTGAAGAAGAAACAACTGAGTCACCTTCAGAAGAAGCAGCAACTGCATCACCTTCTGAAGAAACAACAACTGAGTCACCTGAAGAAGAAGCAACAACTGAGTCACCTTCAGCAGAAGCAACAACTGAGTCACCTTCTGAAGAACCATCAACTAAATCACCTTCTGAAGAACCAACAACTGAGTCACCTCAAGAAGCAACAACTGAGTCACCTTCTGAGGAAGCAACAACTGAGTCACCTTTTGAAGAAGCAACAACTGAATCACCATCTGGAGAAGCAATAACTGAGTCACCTTCTGAAGATGCAAAAACTGAGTCACCTTCTGAAGAAGCAACAACTGAGTCACCTTCTGAAAAAGGAACAACTGACTCACCTTCTGAAGAAGCAACAACTGAGTCACCTTCAGAAGAAGCAACAACTTCATCACCTTCTGAAGAAGCGACAACTGAGTCACCATCTGAAGAAGCATCAACTGAGTCACCATCTGAAGAAGCAATAACTGCATCACCTTCTGCAACAACTGAGCCACCATCTGAAGAAGCAACAACTGAGTCACCATCTAAAGAAGCAACAACTGAGTCACCATCTAAAGAAGCAGCAACTGAGTCACCTTCTGAAGAAGCAACAACTGAGTCACCTTCTGAAAAAGAAACTACTGAGTCACCATCTGAAGAAGCAACAACTGAGTCACCTTCTGAAGAAGGAAGAACTGAGTCACCTTCTGAAGAAGCAACAACTGAATCACCTTCTGAAGAAGCGACAACTGAGTCACCATCTGAAGAAGCATCAACTGAGTCACCATCTGAAGAAGCAATAACTGCATCACCTTCTGCAACAACTGAGCCACCATCTGAAGAAGCAACAACTGAGTCACCATCTGATGAAGCAACAACTGAGTCACCATCTGAAGAAGAAAAAACTGAGTCACCATCTGAAGAAGCAACAACTGAGTCACCATCTGAAGAAGCAACAACTGAGTCACCTTCTAAAGAAGCAACAACTGAGTCACCTTCTGAAGAAGCAACAACTGAGTCACCTTCTGAAGAAGCAACAACTGAGTCACCATCTAAAGAAGCAACAACTGAGTCACCATCTAAAGAAGCAGCAACTGAGTCACCTTCTGAAGAAGCAACAACTGAGTCACCTTCTGAAGAAGCAACAACTCAGTCACCATCTGAAGAAGCAAAAACTGAGTCATCTTCTGAAGAAGCAACAACTCAGTCACCTTCTGAAGAAGCAAAAACTCAGTCACCTTCTGAAGAAGAAACAACTGAGTCACCTTCGGAAGAAGCAACAACTGAGTCACCTTCTGCAGAAGCAACAACTGAGTCACCATCTGAAGAAGCAACAACTAAGTCACCTTATGAAGAAGAAACTACTGAGTCACCATCTGAAAAGGCGACAACTGAGTCACCTTCTAAAGAAGCAACAACTGGGTCACCATCTGAAGAAGCAACAACTGAGTCACCTTCTGAAGAAACAACAACTGAGTCACCTTCTGAAGAAGCAACAACTCAGTCACCTTCTGAAGAAGCAACAACTCAGTCACCTTCTGAAGAAGCAACAACTGAATCACCTTCTGAAGAAGCGACAACTGAGTCACCATCTGAAGAAGCATCAACTGAGTCACCTTCTGAAGAAGCAACAACTGCATCACCTTCTGAAGAAGAAACAACTGAGTCACCTTCAGAAAAAGCAAGAACTCAGTCACCATTTCAAGAAGCAACAACTGAGTCACCATCTGAAGAAGAAACTACTGAGTCACCTGAAGAAGAAACAACTGAGTCACCTTCTGAAGAAGCAACTACTGAGTCACCATCTGAAGAAGCAACAACTGAGTCACCTTCTGAAGAAGGAAGAACTGAGTCACCTTCTGAAGAAGCAACAACTGAATCACCTTCTGAAGAAGCGACAACTGAGTCACCATCTGAAGAAGCATCAACTGAGTCACCATCTGAAGAAGCAATAACTGCATCACCTTCTGAAGAAGCAACAACTGAGCCACCATCTGAAGAAGCAACAACTGAGTCACCATCTGATGAAGCAACAATTGAGTCACCATCTGAAGAAGAAAAAACTGAGTCACCATCTGAAGAAGCAACAACTGAGTCACCATCTGAAGAAGCAACAACTGAGTCACCTTCTGAAGAAGCAACAACTGAGTCACCTTCTGAAGAAGCAACAACTGAGTCACGTTCTGAAGAAGCAACAACTGAGTCACCATCTAAAGAAGCAACAACTGATTCACCATCTAAAGAAGCAGCAACTGAGTCACCTTCTGAAGAAGCAACAACTGAGTCACCTTCTGAAGAAGCAACAACTCAGTCACCATCTGAAGAAGCAAAAACTGAGTCATCTTCTGAAGAAGCAACAACTCAGTCACCTTCTGAAGAAGCAACAACTCAGTCACCTTCTGAAGAAGAAACAACTGAGTCACCTTCGGAAGAAGCAACAACTGAGTCACCTTCTGCAGAAGCAACAACTGAGTCACCATCTGAAGAAGCAACAACTAAGTCACCTTATAAAGAAGAAACTACTGAGTCACCATCTGAAAAGGCGACAACTGAGTCACCTTCTGAAGAAGCAACAACTGGGTCACCATCTGAAGAAGCAACAACTGAGTCACCTTCTGAAGAAACAACAACTGAGTCACCTTCTGAAGAAGCAACAACTCAGTCACCTTCTGAAGAAGCAACAACTCAGTCACCTTCTGAAGAAGCAACAACTCAGTCACCTTCTGAAGAAGCAACAACTGAATCACCTTCTGAAGAAGCGACAACTGAGTCACCATCTGAAGAAGCATCAACTGAGTCACCTTCTGAAGAAGCAACAACTGCATCACCTTCTGAAGAAGAAACAACTGGGTCACCTTCTGAAGAAGCAACAACTGAGTCACCTTCTGAAGAGGCAAAAACTGAGTCACCTTCTGAAGAAGCAACAACTGCATCACCTTCTGAAGAAACAACAACTGAGTCACCTTCTGAAGAAGCAACAACTGAGTCACCTTCTGAAGAAGGAACAACTGAGTCACCTTCTGAAGAAGCAACAACTGCATCACCTGATGAAGAAGCAACAACTGAGTCACCTTCAGAAAAAGCAACAACTCAGTCACCATTTCAAGAAGCAACAACTGAGTCACCATCTGAAGAAGAAACTACTGAGTCACTTTCTGAAGAAGCAACAACTGAGTCACCTTCTGAAGAAGCAACAACTGAGTCACCTTCTGAGGAAGCAACAACTGAGTCACCTTCTGCAGAAGCAACAACGGAGTCACCATCTGAAGAAGCAACAACTGAGTCACCTTCTGAAGAAGCAACAACTGAGTCACCTTCTGAAGAAGCAACAACTGAGTCACCATCTGAAGAAGCAACAACTGAGTCACCTTCTGCAGAAGCAACAACTGAGTCACCATCTGAAGAAGCAACAACTGAATCACCTTCTGAAGAAGCAACAACTGAGTCACCTTCTGAAGAAGCAACAACTGAGTCACCATCTGAAGAAGCAACAACTGAGTCACCTTCTGTAGAAGAAACTACTGAGTCACCCTCTGAAGAAGCAACAACTGAGTCACCTTCTGAAGAAACAACAACTGAGTCACCTTCTGAAGAAGCAACAACTAAGTCCACTTCTGAAGAAGGAACTACTGAGTCACCTTTTGAAGAAGCAACAACTGAGTCGTCTTCTGAAGAAGCAACAACTGAGTCACCTTCAGAAGAAGCAACAACTGAGTCACCATCTGAAGAAGCAACAACTGAGTCGCCTTCTAAAGAAGCAACAAGTGAGTCACCATCTGAAGAAGCAACAACTGAGTCACCTTCTGAAGAAGCAACAACTACTTCCCCTAGTACACAATCATCAACTTTGGCAACCATCCAAAGCACATTAGCAGCTGTTACTGAAGGTCCATCGGACGTTGCAGGTCAAGGAAAGCAGTCAACAACTGCAGTCTTGCCTGTAGAAGAGACAACCAAAGCAACTGAGTCTTTTTCTGAAGAAGCAACAACTGAGTCACCTTCCGAAAAAGCAACAACTAAGTCACCTTCTGTAGACGCTTCACGTACTGCACAATCAACACCTTCAACACCCTTAGTGGATACCACAACTGAGTCACCCTCAGTGGATGCCACAACTGAGTCACCATCAGTGGATGCCACAACTGAGTCACCCTCAGTGGATGCCACAACTGAGTCACCTTCAGTGGATTCCACAACTGAGCCACCTTCAGTGGATGCCACAAGTGAGTCACCTTCAGTGGATACCACAACTGAGTCACCTTCAGAAGATGCCACAACTGAGTCACCTTCAGACGATGCTACAACTGAGTCACCTTCAGACGATGCTACAACTGAATCACCTTCAGTGCATGCCACAACTGAGTCATCTTCAGTGGACGCCACAACTGAGTCACCTTCAATGGATGCTTCAACTGAATCACCTTCAGTGGATGCCACAACTGAGTCACCTTCAGAAGATGCCACAACTGATTCACCTTCAGTCGAGGCCACAACTGATTCACCTTCAGTCGAGGCCACAAGTGAGTCACCTTCAGAAGATGCCACAACTGATTCACGTTCAGTGGATGCCACAACTGCGTCACGTTCAGTGGATGCCACAACTAAGTCACCTTCAGTGGATGCCACAACTGAGTCATCATCAGTGGATGCTACAACTGAGTCACCTTCAGTGGATGCGACAAGTGAGTCACCATCAGTGGATGCCACAACTGAGTCACCTTCAGTGGATCTCACAACTGAGTCACCTTCTGAAGTTGCCACAACTGAATCACCTTCAGAAGATGCCACAACTGAGTCAGCTGCCACAACGGAGTTACCTTCAGAAGATTCCACAACTGAGTCACCTTCAGAAGATGCCACAACTGAATCACCTTCAGTGGATGCCACAACTGAGTCACCTTCAGAGGATGCCACAACTGAGTCACCATCAGAAGATGCCACAACTGAGTCACCTTATGAGGAAGCAACAACTGAGTCACCATCTGAAGAAGCAACAACTGAGTCACCTTCTGAAGAAGCAGCAACTGAGTCACCTTCTGAAGAAGCAACAACTGAGTCACCTTCTTTAGATGTAACGACTGCTTCTCCTAGTACACAATCATCAACTGTGCCAACCATCGCAAGCACATTAGCAGCTGTTACTGAAGGTCCCTCGGACGTTGCAGGTCAAGGAAAGCAGTCAACAACTGAAGCCTTGCCTGTAGAAGAGACAACCAAAGCAACTGAGTCTCCTTCTGAAGAAGCAACAACTGAGTCACCTTCCGAAGAAGCAACAACTAAGTCACCTTCTGTAGACGCAACAACGGCTTCACGTACTACACAATTAACACCTTCAACACCCTTACTGGATGCCACAACTGAGTCACCTTCAGTGGATGCCACAACTGAGCCACCTTCAGTGGATGCCACAAGTGAGTCACCTTCAGTGGATACCACCACTGAGTCACCTTCAGACGATGCTACAACTGAATCACCTTCAGTAGATGTCACAACTGAGTCACCATCAGTGGATGCCACAACTGAGTCACCTTCAGTGGATGTTACAACTGAGTCACCTTCAGAAGTTTCCACAACTGAGTCACCTTCAGAAGATGCCACAACTGAGTCACCTTCAGAAGATGCCACAACTGAATCACCTTCAGTGGATGCCACAACTGAGTCACCTTCAGAAGACGCCACAACTGAGTCACCATCAGAAGATGCCACGACTGAGTCACCTTCAGTGGATGCTACAACTGAGTCACCATCAGAAGATGTCACAACTGAGTCACCTTCAGTAGATGTCACAACTGAGTCACCATCAGAAGATGCCACAACTGAGTCACCTTCAGAAGATTTCACAACTGAGTCATCTTCAGTGGATGCCACAACTGAGTCACCATCAGAAGATGCCACAACGGAATCACCTTCAGTGGATGTCACAACTGAATCACCTTCAGTGGATGTCACAACGGAGTCACCTTCAGTGGATGCCACAACTGAATCACCTTCAGTGGATGCCACAACTGAATCATCTTCAGTGGATGCCACAACTGAATCACCTTCAGTGGATGCCACAACTGAGTCACCTTTAGTTGATGCTTCAACTGAATCACCTTCAGAAGATGCCACAACTGAATCACCTTCAGTAGATGCTTCAACTGAATCACCATCGGTGGTTGCCACAACTGAGTCACCTTCAGTAGATGCTACAACTGAGTCACCTTCAGCGGACGCCACAACTGAATCACCTTCAGAAGATGCCACAACTGAGTCACCACCAATAGCGACACCTTCGGTAGCTGTCACAACTGAATCACCTACAGAAGATTCAACAACTGAGTCACCTTCAGAACATGACACAACTGTGTCTCCTTCTGTAGTGGCCACAACTGAATCACCCCCAGTAGGAGCCACCACCGAATTACGTTCTACAGAATCAGCGACATCTGTGCGAAGCACAATAGCTGTTGTGACCCTGGGTCCTCCAAGCGTAGACGATCAAGAAAAGCAGTCTACAACATCATCAAGTAGCACTGGAGTTACGCCGACACGATTGGTGCAGACTACAACTGAATTAACCAATGTTATTGAAGAAACTACCGCCGCTCCTGAGGTTGTGTCCACGACTGATGCTTCAAACGTCATTGATTACCGCACTAAAGAATCAACAACTGAATCGCCATCGGTAGATACCACAACTGAATCACCATCAGAAGATGCGACAACTGAATCACCTTCAGAAGATGCCACAACTGAATCGTCGTCAGTAGATGCCACAACTGAGTCACCTTCTGTAGATGCAACAACTGAGTCGCCTACAAAAGGAAATGGAAATGGAATCGAGAATGGTAATGGTACAGCAGTTATAGGAAGAATAGACGTGGATGGTAAGCATTTCACATTTTTTACCTTCAATGTTTACAATTAAATACAATTCCAAGTGGTTGAATGATTACTTTTAAACTGTACCTGTGGTGATGATTTGAAGTGAGGGGAAACGTAACTAGTAACTTTATCACTTCTCCTTTCTATTAACAGAGAGGTGCAATAAAACAATCTGCAGGGATGGAAAGATGTGCCGCGTTAACGGTGATGACTTACCCGAGTGTCACTGTCCTACTGAATGCAGCGAAGATGTAGATCCGCATTGCTCTGTGTTCCTGCTGGACTATGAAAACCTTTGCGAGGTGCATCGTCACGCCTGCAAGATGCAGATAAACGTTGCTGTAAAGCATAAAGGACGATGTGCTGGTATGATTGCTTTACAGTTCATAAATTGTAACATTGTTTGCGATTTTCAGTTTACAGCTAGTGTAGCTGAGTGATATTGCGGATTTTAATAACATGCGAACTCTAAGCGGACCTCTCGGGAAACAGACGCTCACTTCAGCCGGGTCAAAAGGTCACTTCTGTCGGTCGTGATTGGTAGATTTCGATCCATTTTGTTTGTTTCTGTGCTTCAAGGTTCGTTGGCTGTCGCCATAATTTTGATTGACGGCAGCGAAAAACCCAATCGTCAGTTGGGCTTTGAACTTAAGAGTTTACATGTTACTGAAAACCGCAATAATTTCCCACACAAACAACCAAACAACATAACTTGTTTTTGACCATGAAAGAAGTTTATATATGCTTTACTTGAAGAAACGAGAACAGGATACATCAAAAGAAGGAACGAAAGCTCTTTGCTTTGAACCAGTATATTTATTTAAAAGTATATGAAACAGGTTGGGTGGGGTACAAAACCACGAAGACACAAACAAATTTACTGCTGCCGGAGCTATTGTGAAACTGAAACCCACCACTTAGACGTGCTCCAAGTCGCTCGTTTGTTCCTTGTGTCCATAGAGTTATTTAAATTGATCGCTTACAAAAAATTATTATAAAATTGCGCGCGGTCCCAGAATCTTTTTGCCTGTGTGATTTTCAAGCTCCCGCGCCCTACGTATCCAGCAGTCTTTAAATCAAACGAGCGGCTTGGAGCAAGTGTACCTAGCTTTGTATAACGACGAGTAACCTCTTTGCGCATCATAACTCAAAAAGGGCTCAAGGTACGCCACCGTTGATGTACGTTTGTATAAACCTTTACGGAAGGTTCCAGCACAAATTACTTCATAAGAAACATCCACATTCCAATATACCGATAACCAGAGTTATGCGACTAAGCGGTTCTGCTTGTCTCATCGAACACTGATCGTACCTTTTAGTGACTGTCCGTTTCGTATACTGGGATTTAATCAGGATCCCGTAACTGGTCAAGGGTAGCACATCTCTTACTCTTTTTCAATCTGTTGCAAATTGTGTTGTAACACAGTGAAATATAACTATTTCGTTCAATGTATTGTCTCTGCAGAATATGCACAGGGTCAACAGATATCAAGACTGGCAGACGAATCACTCGTTCCAACAGACACCTGTTTGGAAGATGAACTTCTACAGTTTGCAGAACGTTTCCAGGAATGGGCATTAATAAACAAAGAAGTTCATGAGAGTGAAGACCCAGCGTCGGTAGACCTAAATTCTGCAGTAACACAGGCACGACTATTTGGATTGACAACAATTGAGAAGCAAGCAATATTGAAGGTATTGTTCTCATTGAGACACTTTGTGGCAGTTTTACAAGGGTGTGTTTGTTTTGCATATTACGGAACAAAAGTACAGCGGATCCCGATTTGTCGAGCCCTATTTTCGAACCTCGCGAAAATAAACGGCGTTTCCCTTCTCTAAGTCGATTACTGTAATTTTAACCCCGATTCCTCAAAACGATTTTCTTTTTCCTCGGAAATGCAAAGTATGTTCTTATTTTGGAAAAAGAACATATTTCGGCTATTTTTTCCTAACAAGCAGAATAGCCGGAATAGAAATCCAAGCATACCAGAATGAGAATAACTGTCGTTAAGTCTATCAGACTTCAAAAAGGAATGGAGTCAATAAAACGAATAACAATGGTCAGTTTTATGGCTGTTCGTTGGCGCTTTGCAGAAATTAAATTGCCACAAGCTCCTTCTGAGAAATTCTATTTTTAACTGGTCTTTTCTTGTGTTGCTCCTGTTTATACTGCTCAATCACGCGTATCCCTTTCTTAGTACCAATTTGATCAAATGGATACTAACGGAGATGACATTCTACAAAAAGCCGAAGTTGACGCAATGCTGGAGCATGTTCCACACGAGAAATGTATGTTTGGGTTCTTGATTTCATCTGACCTTGATGGTGATCACGCGTTAAACAGAGAGGAATGGGAAGAAGCCTTCAAGTATGTTGGTGAGTATGTCAATATGCTTTGTAACAGACTCCTAATCCTTGCAGTTACGTGCGTGGTATGTGCATGCATGGTTAGCCCATGAACGACGAGGGTAAATGTATATTCAACAAATCAAGAAGGCGTTTTAACTGAACAATGGCGCACATCCAGGTTTTTTCTATAGAGGGGGTTCACATAGTAGCTTTGTTCTCTTTTGCAGAATACCAGTTGTATTAGAAAGCCGCCTGGTCATCTCAGGAGGGGGTGCACACCTCCTGTACCCTTCCCCTAGATCCACCCCTGCGAAAAGTCGTGCTTGTATTCCGACCTGAAGGTCCCTAATATCAGGTACCCTAAACCCCTCCTAAGAAAAATCCTGGATCCGCCCCTGTTTCAAACCTAGTGGTTATGCTTTCGACTATCACGGTCAACACCCGGTCTTGCACCGATGGTGTCCTTTTCAACCCGTCAGCAACAGGAGAGTTCACTTATGTCCAGGATTGAAGGCAATTATTGTTTAACAAGTACTTCATGTTTGACAAGGTTATTTGACATTTCCACATTACTTCATACTTGACAGAATTAGGTGTGTTTTGGTGAGCGTTTATTAATGAGGACACTTTGTGATGGCTGTCATAAAAAACGTGCATCTCATTAGCGTTCAATCCTGGACATAGCTGGGGGAGTTAGGGTTCCGCGACTGGATTGAAATTGCGTCCAGCGTCGTTAGTCGCAGGCGCAACGAAATGAGAGGCCACGACAAAGTCTGGCTGAGACCGCGCACAGAAAACCTCAACACCCACAAAAGCCAGCACCACAAAAGAAAACCCAATCACCTTTCATTTCAATTATCATACCCTCGGCTTGAAGCTAGAACCACATTTTTGACCAAATTCTGGTTCTGGTTGTACAAGATAAATCGACCTACGTCGAACTCCAATCATCTTCCTCACAATTACTTTTTTTCCTTTCAGATAACACAGTTGAGGATGAGAATGAAGTATAGACAACTTATAGTTTTGAATATGTCAGCGCTTCATGATGTTACCATTCACCTCAGCCCAGACCGGCACCGGAGAAACGATCTTTTGCACTAATGACGGAACACGTCTGTATATTTATCTCAACGGCAACGTTAAATAGTTAGTTGAGTAGGTGTTTCTTTTCTTGAGGACTTATTTTCGCTCTTATATTTAGTAATAAATGTCCGATTATCTAGTTAAGAACTATTACTTGATATCTATTGCTGAACTTCCCGCAGCAACGAAGAGTCGAGTCAGTTTTTCTGTGCTGTAAGAATTTCTGTATAGCTGTTAGTCATGACGTAATACTTAAAATTAACAATAGGATTTACAATGACTCTTCTAGTGACTCTATAGTTGAAGTACGTGATTAATTTGAATGGTCCTGCGCTATCAGGTGCAGTCTTAACAGATCCTGAGGGGGGAGGGGAGTTGTAGCAATACTTCTTGCCGATTAGAACTACACAAATTGGCGTGATAAGCACTGGCCTTCTTGTGTGACAGTATCATGTTCCAGCCTCATCCTCAGGCGCTTCGCATTTTTCGCGCCACAATTTTCCCCCCTAAAGAATAGAGAGGCGTCTGGGTACGAGGCAGATCATGTTCAATAAAATGTAGACAGCAATGTAGCAACAAGATTACCGGTGTCGAATAGGTAAGGAAAGCATGTCTGTGATATAATATTTATATCAAACGTGCGTGCCGTATCATTGCTCTCTTTTATTAAAGAGTAAATAACAGTCTAAAATTGTACGTCCCGCGCATGCTTTGACCTGGGAAGACAAGATGTTCCCAGCCAGTGCTATGAGATTGATGTGCATTTCGATTGTTAACCGCTTTATACAGCAGGCCATATTTCGTGCAACTTGCTACAAAATTAATTTTGTTGCCACGCAAAAATCAGCAGCACTTGCGTATGAAAATTTTATTTGTATTTAATGTACCATACCAGGAAATAAGCATCCAACGCGCGATTATTTGTTTTTTGCTGCAGCAAGCATTGCAAAGAGTAACGTAAGAGTAGGAATTGACGTCTACTTTTGCATCGGATTGGCGCAATGTTGAAGCGCCGTTTTTCAAGCGCTGCATAATGAAAGTCTCGCAGTGGTTTGTAAAGAGCAGTAATTTATTTCAAAGCTCTGAAGTAACGGATGTGTCAGTATTTTAGACGGAACTTTTCACGCTGCTCCATTGACACCGATCAATTGCAATGTACTGCTTTTAAGTAACCGCAAGGCACGTTGCACAAAACATTGCCTGGTGCAGTTTTAAGCGCCTTCACTGCTGTGTAGAAGGCAAAATGGCTTCGGCTTTGCAGCTTAACATAGTACAGGGTCCCAAAGGGGTTCCAGGGCTCTGGGTAGGAAAAGCGGGACTCCAGTCCGGGGCTCCGGGCTCTACAGCAAAGGTTTCTAGGACTCTCCGCTATATGACAAAATAACAGGGCTGCAAGCAGCAATACTAATGTGGCTCCAGGCTGGAGAGAATTTGTAGGGCTCCCAACCATACCCTTTAGGACCCTGATAGTGCAGAGGTGGCTTTAAAATGACACTTTTCAGTGATCTGTTTAATTTATCCGAAGAGGTAGGTGAGAACAAATTCAGCCAACCTCCTGTGAGTGATGGAATTTTAACAGTACACCTGCAAAGTGAGATCTGCCAATCACATTGACAGCATAAACGAAAAGTAGGAACCTAACCTCTAACTGAATGGCTGTAACAAAAGAGCAAAAGCTTGTCTAAGACGTATTGCATCTTAATAATCTTATTTGAAAACGTTCTTGAGGTTCAGAGCTATTTTAAAACCACCAAATAATGGCACTTAATTCTGGTTTTGTCAGTGAATAGCTCTGGATTTAGAATTTTTAATTTAGAAAAAATACCAACCATTTATTAAAAACTGCAATCGTGGACAATTTTGGGACACTACACATCTTTGGGACTTTTATTCAGCATAACATAACAAGTGCCTTAAATGTAGTATAGACACCAAATTCAGCCCCTCTCCTCCCCGCAGTACAATGTTGGATGTTAACAACTTAAAAAGACATGCCTCTTTAGTTGTGTCTTTCAACATTCAAAAAGAGGGGAATAAGGAATTTGTGCCAATACCAAATTTATTGCCCAGGAATGCAGTTACCATGTTCTGTTACATTCAGTTCCAGTCAAGCTTATACAGTGACATCAGTCCTCATATGGGAACTTTGGTCCCTTTGAATGAAGAACTAGATTAAAGAAATAAGCCACCACACTACACTGGAGGGAATTGGTTTTGATCATCTGACAATTAGACCCTTTGTGATTCCCAAGAATGGTTAAAGTCGATTTTCTCCTGCAAAATTAGGTTATCAGTTGTCAAGTAAACAAGTTATGAGAGCAGGGGAATTAATCATCTAACACATTTGTCTAAATTATAAACCAGTAATTATCAGTAAAAATAAATACATATATTTATATATAAGTCAATGAGGTCCATTTTTAGCCACTTCAAGCTTGGGAATTCAAGGGTTAAGGCAACAGATGTAAACATAGATTTCATTATTTTTTTTGCTGTAGTAAATGCTTCTGATTAAGGCATTAAAGAGACATTAAAGTTATTTCTTAATTTACAATTACAATGCAAGCCTAATTAAGCAATTCAAGGGTCATCTGAGTTGACTATCACTCAGCAAATGAGGGCCAGTAGTCTAATTGTTTTAGTATGCCAAAAGCTACAATTTTATGTATTATTAAGCCAAATATCATGAATAATTTTCCCACCTAGAAGAAAGATGTAATTTTCAACATGTCCTGAGTGTGGGACAAAGAAAAATCTGAGTCCTTGACAGATTTCAAACCCATGACCTCCCAAACACCAGCCAGGTACTCTATCACTGAGCTACAGAGACACTCAATTGTGGCTCAGTGGAGTCTCTCGGTAGCTTAGTGGATAGAGCATCCACCTGGTCTGTGGTAGGTCATGGGTCAAATTGCATCAAGGATGTAGATTTTTTTTTGTCCCGTGCTCTGATGACATGATAAACATTACATATTTCCCATAGATGCCTAATTGTTTCCAGATACCAACTTCTGACCAAGGGTAACCCAACTGGCCACTTTCAATTACCACTATAAATCTGTAACCACACACCTCATCTTTCCAAATTTGAGTTGTAACGTTTGACCAATAGCAACCAATATCACCTAAGTTACAATCAATTATGCATTGATATTGATTGATTGATTGATTGATTGATTGATTGATTGATTGATTGGTCGATTTCTAATGATCGATTTTCATTGATTATAGGCATGCCAGTTGGTAAACAAAAATATGAGAAACACTTAGGCAAGTAACACACTCAGCCACCAACACACGGCCTGGCCAGTACCTTATGCATGCACACAGCCATATCACCTGGCAGAAAGGGACAGCTGTTTCGGCCTTGATGCTTTAAGGGGTGTTTTGACAGTGAAGGGCAGACTACATTGGGCTTTAAGTCCTATCACTGTCCAATGGCCATGCCATGCCGATGAGGCCTACCAAGGCCAAAACATATATATAATTAGGGTTGAACTGTAAAAAGAGATACTCCCATAAATTTCGGATAGGGGTGTGCCGCGAAGGTTCTTAAACCCTGACCCTATTTAAGGATAAAGAAAACGAAAATTGCTACCCTTTTTAAGGCCCAAACCCGAAAAATGACACCCTATTCAAGGAGAGGAGAAGCGTTGGTGACGATCCAAATAACGACTAACCGCACACGGCAAAACACAAATCTTTACAAAATCGCTTTGCTACTAGGTAAACGGATAGTTCATAGTTTAAACAGACGATTGCTATGTTTAGTTGGGCATTTATTTTAGCTGATAGAATTTAGGTACCCTATCTAAGGATAACACCGGGAACACAATGCCAATCCCCCCCCCCCCCCCCCCCCGGGAAGCAATCTTAATGGATTTTGCCAGTGTTACGGTAAACTGACAAGCAAAAGTCCATTGAGTTACATTTTTCTTCACCGACAAATTCTCCTTTTAACCCGCAATTAAAATCTTACAAATTATTGTTCCCCAGCTATACTGTAAACTTTTATTAGTCTCAAATTTTCACCTATCCAAGGGTGAAGATTCTATCCAATTTCACTGTATTCTGCCCCGGCCCAAACATATTCCCAGCCCGGGGATCAACACCAGGGGTTAAATTGCGGAAGGCATATTGGAAGAGTGTAATGAGGGTTGTCTTAGAAGAAAATGTAAACCAGGTGACTTAATTCCTGCTAAGATTCTCCTTCCTGAGAAGGGGGGGGGGGAGAGAAAAGCCGATTGCTTTGCCCTTTAATATCCCGGGGGGGGCACTTCCTATAAATGGGCTAATGGGGATGTGCCGCTGGATGGGGTCGCATTTTCACGACAGGACTGACTATAATGGGGTCGCTTTTTCAAGCATTTTTTATAGGGTGACTAGAATGGGGTCACACTTTTCTGGGATTTTGAGAGTAAGAAAATTCTGGCAAGTTGTGATTTATAAACGGAAAGATTCGCCGAAAAGAAAAAGTTACCGTATTCATTGCTGTTGTTTAATATTTGACAAACGGCTCCCATTAAGTGACTAAGTTGGGGTCATGAAAATTACATTTACCCAAAAGTGACTAAGATGGGGTCTATAATTGGCCATAGAATATGACTATAATGGGGCAGGGGTTCTGAGAGGCTAGCGGCACATACCCAGCAAAGATTGGCCCAAGTAACCCCCCCGGGTTTAATACTATAATTTAGAACGGCGCTAACAACTCAACCCTATGTATCCCTAACTCTCAAGCACTGCTTTACAATATAATCCTGAGTACTAAATCACAGACCCGTGCCCGTGCATTACTCCGATAGTCAACAGACAGTTCGTGGTTTCGGCCGCCATTTTGAAAATCGATAGAAAAATGTATGGCGCGAAAATACTTTTATACGTTAAATTTTACGTAAAATTGTCGTTAATGAAACAACCACAGTCTATCTATCTGGCAAACCTGTCAGAAAAATTAACAGGTAAATTCTAAACTATGAAGTTGGCAGTTTGCTGCACGACATTCATACTTCACTTGTCCATGCGACAGCATGTAAGCCATATTGCCATGGGACATCAGAAAGTAATTTGCAACACCCACGCTTCCATCAATTTGATTTATCACCCATGTAGCATAAATTTCAACATTTTTAATTCATAAATAATTTTTCTCACTCTCTCTTACCTTTATTCGCGACTTTATCCTGACCTGTGTCCACCACTTTCCGGAGAGTTCCCGCGGTCTCGTTCAAAACAACACCGCTGCTTGTAAAGGACTGAAGCGTCCAACGTCCCTGAACGTCGACAGAGTCGATACGAGAATAATTCGTCATGTAAAAAAAAATTGCCTAAAAATAAGAGAAAGAAAACTACCCTCTACGAAAGGCTGCGGATAGAGAATTGTGATTTAATAATGAGACTAATTTTATTATCGGCTTCTTATGTCTGAACTTCCGTCAAAACCTCTGCCCCTCCGTGTTCGCTCGCGTGAAAAATAGTAATGATTATTTATTCGTTTCTCAATGAATACATCAAAATTGTTTTGTTATAAAGAAAAAGAAAAATTTAGGGAAACAAGATGTGGATAAAAAAAAAATAAAAAGATTGTGAAAATGAAAAAAGAAAAAAAAAAATGACAAGTGACCCCGACGTGACTTGAACACGCAGCCTTCTGATCTGGAGTCAGACGCGCTACCATTGCGCCACGGAGTCTCAGCTGATTGTATGGAGAAAATTTTAAGTACTTATTGAAAATGAGTCGCCTCGCGGTCAACAATTATTATAGTTGCGTAATGTTATATTTCCGATGCTGTGTTTCCAGAGCCGTAGCTAGCATGAAGCAAGACGAGGCATTTCTTGCTTTTGACCTTTTTTTAAGAAACGTTTAATTGAGAAAATAATCCCCAGAAAAAATTGGAAAATGCCTCTAAATTTCAAAACCCTGCCCCCCCTCCCACACCCCACTAGCGGCTCGCGACTTTGGCGCTCGTAACTTGCCTAATCTTGTTCTGAAGTCTCACTACGGCCCTGGTTTCTAATTCATTTACCTCCATACTAACTTCGGACTTACAATAACCACCCGCAACAGGTGCTCTATATATTTTTTTAAAAAAATGAATAAATTAAAAACTGTAGACGCATCGACCCAGAAAGTAAAGAAACGAAAACACTCCTCCGCCTTATGAAACACAAATAAAATTTGGATATTGGCTGACGTTGAATGCTTTTTTATAATTTTTTCATACACAGCCGTTGTCGAAACTGCCTCGTTCACTATACAATTTATGACTTTGTTTGTCTTGTGGTTAAACAGTTTGAGTTGACTCTAAAAATATCATTATTTAAAAAAATCAGCGCGCAACTGTTTTTTTTTGTGAGTTTAAGGTAGGGTGGATTTATTATACAATGGAAACCAAGATTTTTTACTTTTGTTTCGTTGTGTTGTTTTTAGAGGGTACAGTCAAAAAAGAGCACTATTCTTCGGCACACAGTAAGTGTTGTTTTACTGGTTTGTTTTGGTCATCAAAAAACTTAGTCAACCTGTCGATACGTCAAAATAGCATGTGAACTAATCAAGCTGCAATTTAACTGAGCTTATATTAGTGACCATTAAATATGCAGCTGCGTCCTATAGCTACATATTTTCGGGAAATAACCTGTCTCGCGGCGTCGTTTTTACTGGCAATTTTTCAACTTAAAGAAGCGAAATACTCACAAAGCCGAAAGGCAAACAGGTTCTAGTTGCGGGAAGGCTGCCGACTAGTATTCAACCGCACCCTACGCGAATCATTTATGTTAAAATTGTACTCCCAGCTGGGCGAGAAACATATTATGCATCAAATTCTTTCGTCTTAGTACGGTTTCCTGGAAGCAACACAAATTAGGAGGCCGAAACGTTTTGGCGCAAACAAAAGCTACTGTCCGTCCGTCGGTTTAACACGTCCTTGACAAGTACTTGGCTAAAACGCTTGCAACCACGAAAGCTGTTTGCGGCATCTCTGACTACCTGGAACACTTCGGTTTCCTAAAATTGGCAGCCCTGCACGGATTCAAGAGATGGAGTAAAACTACCTTCAAGCAGGAATTATATTTTTTATCAAAGAAGCTCGGTTGAATAAGCAAGGAGTCGAGAACTTTGAACAGAGGAAGTACGCGTTTCTATGCTAACAATATTGAGAGACTATTAGCGAAAATGAGCGTGTACCAACAGCCTTCATTTCAACCACCACATTACTACCCAGCCAACGATACCGGAATTCCTTTTCAAAGAGAATTTCCTCCGCCGAGTGCAGATGTGTATGCTAATCAGCCTTACCAACCATACCCCATGGTAGCACCGCAAACCACAGTCTTCATCTACGAGGATCAGCCGAGCTTCCGCCAGAGGAACGACGGCTTGCTCGCAGCTCTATGCGCAGCTTGCTTATGCTGTTGGCTGTTGCCTCCATTTCCAACATGGCATTGTTAATTTACTTGCTTATCCAAGCAGGACAGCAGACAAATGGACAGAAAGTATCCGTGTTTGATTTATAGAGGCCACAATAACACATATTAATTCAGAAGTATTCTATACCGAGCATAAAATTGCGGACGTTTCTAGCTGTCCGCATGCTTGCGCACGACACTTTTTCGACCATTTTCTGCTGAGTTTAAGACAAGAGAAAGTACACATTCTGTATTGACACACTAAGCAATTTGCATATTTATTCTACAATAATTAATAATTCTGTTAAAATCCTATAATGAAATTTGTACTTCTTGAAGCATAACATTATCAATCGACGTACAGCCAAGGACAGCGAAAACGCCGATTAAAATATTTTAAATCGTACAGTGATTTTTTTTCTAAAAAATTAAATTGCAAAAGGTAACTAATCTTTTTTAACATTGACATATGTTGTAGTAGCCAGCTCACGTATAGAATTGTATAAACAAAAGGCCTTTTAAGACCATTTAAATAGATAAGATAGATATCGCATAACGCATATATTAGTAAATAAGTAAAATGCTGTTATCAAAGGCTAAAGGCAAGCATATACCGCAGGTAGACTTTTTATTGTCAAACGGCTACTTATCATTCGTGAGTGTAATTTATAGTACAAACTAAATTCTATTTGTAATTGTTTCTGTTCTCGTAAAAGCGAACCAACATAAATTTGTGCACTTAGAAAGAGCCGTTAAGGATATATTTGTAAGTAAAATAGAGTTCTCGAGTTCTTGTTATAGATTTACGTTTGCACAGAACTTATTTCATACACTAGTAAAACCTTGAATAAATCCCGAGATCGAAGTGATATCGCACATCCTCTTTGTCTTTGCTAGTTATTTCCTTTTCTGTTCACATATGTTATTGGCCCTGTGAGGCAGCGAGCAATTTTGCTGGCAGAAGAGGAAAGTTTCGATCAGAGTTTTGGCAGAAAATGCAAAAATATTCAAAAATTATTAAAAAAAAAACAGGTCGTGATATAAAAAGAAACCAAACAATGAAATTACCAACTTCGAAGTAATGATTTTAATAAAATCCAACTGAAATTCCACCAATCATGATCGAACTCGCTTTACGCACTGCAATTAGCGGCATCACCCACAAAAACATCAAAAGTGCAGCATGGTGTTGTTACAAAGATTGAAAAAAAAATGGGACAATCTACGACCAGAATTTATCTAAGCCTACCTCCTCAAACGACAAATTAAAAGCTATTTTAATAGCTTTGAGCGAACATTGTGCATTATTGTAATCGGAATCCGATCTTAGATTAGGTAAAGTGGTAACAAAATGCATCTTACTTAATTTTAATTTGTCTCTTAGAACAGGTTATGACTCCTCGATCGATTTTTAATAGTGTCTGAGAACCAGAAGCCTCACTCAACAAGAGGAGTACTGTTAGGTAGTTTCATTTAACATATTAATTTACTGTATTGGATGGTATACCAAGTGAGGACGGCTATGTTATATTTACTGGGGTTGAATATATGATGAAGTGCAAATGCATGATAAATTGCCGGAACAGTGGCCCCTGCCGCTTGTTTGTCTTGGCCAAAAATTGTTAAAAATTGTTTGTCTTGGCCAGATTATTTAGCTCTACCACTTTTAAATGCATATGATAGCACACACACTTACTTACACAGAGAAATAATAGGGACCTTAAGATGGCAATATGAGTAACACATGAGGCCCTATTAGGCGGGGGGGGGGGGGGGGAGTCTAAGTATCCTGTATCTTATTACTTTTTGGCCTACATATCCCGTATCCCGTTAATTCCGGTGGTTTGTAACTCAAACTTTTTCGTTATCTCCGAATCTCTTGTTGAAATATCCCTTATCCCATTAATTTCTCTCTCAAATATCCCGTATCCCTATAATAATTTTCTAGCCAAATATCCCGTATCCCTCAAACCCCTAATAGGGCCTCAGAGATTGAATACGAGTAGGGCTTTCAAATTTCGATCCAGTTGCGTTCCCAGGGCCCTCACTTCTCCCTGCTGCTAACCAGTTGAATAGAAGACTATTGGTACGATATTGATGTGAGAGGTACTGATCGAAAGCCTTGCACCGGGTTCGAAAAGTGGTACCCGCTCAACGGGCTCTCCGGAATCCCGCATGCAATGTTACCCGATTTTGGTCACGTGGTCAACTGGTCACCTGCTTCTCTTTGAAGTGGTCACCTGTTTCCGTTTCGGTTGAGCTTTGATTGGCTTACTGCACGATCACTGTATAAGGGTGCTATATAAAGCTTAATAATTATCGTACACAACGACTTCAGTCGATAACAAAACACAGGTCGGATAGCTTGGAAACTGCTTCACAAAGGATGAAAAGTTTCGTCTTTCTTGAAGAGTTGTAATCACATTTTCATTTATCTTAACCCTACACTAATCAGACGGCTGCTTAGCGGCCGATGGCCATTGGCATCGAAGGCGACTCCTCCATAACTTCCCGTGTTGGTAGATGCTGACCGGAAGTAGGGAGAGATAAGGTCACCGCACCAATGGCCGCATCGCTTATAACAGTTTGTATATCCGGATATCATGAAGCCAGAGTAGAACCCTGTATCACAGATGAGCAGCTGATATTCATAACTTGTGTCTGCTACGCCTCCTGCTGTCCACAGGTCTGACAACTGTGATCCATAATTTCTCGCAGCTACAAGAGTGGAACTGAGTTTGTATGTGAAGAACGCTTTATCTCGTGTTGTCTCGTCCATGAAAAGAACCTCGCGAAACTGCAAGGCAAAGGAACAAATAATTTCGACCTTAAAAATAATTAAAGTTCAACTGAGGCCTTACACTACTGTAAAGTGGTATTAAAGTCCTTAAAATCCAAGCTTTCGCCGATCTACGGCATCATCAGGGATAAGAAAAATATTCGACATGAGGCTTATATATAGATGTAAAGTAAAAACGTGTAAAAAGCGAGAGAATGTGGGAGTAAATGCATGAGCTAAATAATAACAAGATATAAATATGAATAAAAAAAATGAATGCTATGATCTAATGAGTTAGTGTCAAAGTACGAAGAGTCTCTAGATGTATTAAAATAATTATTAGAATAAAAGGTCCGCGAATTCGCTGCATTCTTCTCGGGAGTTGAGGGCAGGTTTGTATTTTCGTATGTAGAACGCTTCGAATAGTCGTAGATTTGCAGGGTCCTTTTCAAGCGCGATGGTCTTGATTTCGATGCCTTTGTGGACTTTGTTTTGGCACTTTGAAATGTGTTTCTTCACGGAGGAGCTGTCATTGTTTAATTAGGTGTTCTCTTACTCGGTCCTGGACAAAGCGTGTCGTGCTTCCGATATAGTGTTGTTGCAGGTGATTTGGTAAACAAAGTTGCGTAATAAGCAGAATTTGGTGTTGGAGATAGGGCAATTGGCCCTCGTGCATGTCCGTTCCGTGTTGTTCTGAGAGAGGGCTTGTCTGAGGGTGTATGACTTGTGCGCGACCCGTACTGGTATACCCTCTTTTCGGAAGATGTTAGTGATTCGTTCGGAGACATATGGCATTTTCAAGTATGACCATTCTGTGCTGAGAGGTCGCGGGTCTTTCTGATGGTTCTGGGAGTGCTTAGTTTTGTTTATAGTGCCTTCAGGATACCCGTTAAGACGGAGGATGTCGTCGAACATGTTTTGATGTTTTGTGGCTGTTGCCTGTTTGTGGAGCATTTATCGTCGATACGTTTTCGCTCGTTGCGAATGGAGTTGATCTTTGACTTTTCCGGTATCGCTGATTGGTGGTGAACGAATAGTGGTTTCTTTGCTGTTTTCTTGTAGAATTCGAAGGAGCTTTTGCCGTCTTTGAAGATGGTGACATTGAAATCAAGTAGTGATAGTGAGAAGCACCCATTTACTCCAACATTCTCTCGCTTTTTACACGTTTTTATTTTACATCTATTTATAAGCCTCATGCGGAATATTTTTCTTATCCCTGATGATGCCGTAGATCGGCGAAAGCTTGGATTTTAAAGGACTTTAATACCATTTTACAGTAGTGTAAGGCCTCAGTTGAACTTAAATTATTTTTATTTAAAATGCTTCTGAAGGACAACATTCAACGTTAATTTCGACCTTATTTTTGTTAAAGATGATCTCGTGATGCACAAATGCAAAGGTGCTCAAATGGCGCCCCATTTTGTATAAAGAAGCGCTTGTCAGTCCCCAATATGAAATAAGCTTTTCATTTTGATTCGCGTTTTCCTTTTATAACCAAGGCTTTAGCGTTAAAGTGGCTGAACACAGTTTTCCAATCTTTGGAGTGCCTATGCTTTATTTTGCTTTCACGTCCAAACCACTGCAGCTGACGAGCTCAAAATTGGCAGGTTACAAGATAAGCGACTGTGGCATGACCATGGCAACCCAGCTAAATATAAATCAGCCCAAAAAACAAATTCTTCTCGATTTCAGAGCATTTAATCGTTAGATTTTTTCATCATTTGTGTGCAACAAACTCGAAACGATTCTGACATTTTAACATTGAAGTAATAAGGTTTTAACAGAGGGAATTTAAATTTTCGTTGCTTTATGTTTTCCCATAATATCCAAGAACGTTTAGAAATTCCTTCGTTAAATTTCAATTTTTTTGTAATTAGCAGTTTTCTTGCTCCATGAAATACAACTTTGTAAAATTCCTTCTGGCGAGACAAGAAAACGGTCATTGGCAACTCTTTGATCATCTGCGCATGCGCAATATTAAATTTTGTTTCTCTCAAAAGCCCTTAACTGCGCTCTCCGACTCGCGTCAGCGTGTGGATTCTGTACCAAACGTACTCTTCCGTAATTCTCTCAGACTGTTCACAGCCCTCTATTTTCTCGTAAAACTGGAAAAAAAATGCGAAAGAGCTGGACAGCAGCGTAAAACGAGGGGCGCGACTGGAAGGGGGAGGGGTGGGGAGCAACAAAAATAGCACACGCTTTTTCTTCTCTCGTGTTCCTTAGTGTTGAATTGGGAGGCTATGAAAACTCAATAAACTGAACGAATTTAGAAACGTTTATCCTACAATAATAAATTCCCTCAAGTTGTTAACCCACACAAAACTCCATACTCGAAGTTACATAAGCCTAAGCCCAGAGCTCATGACAGGTATTTTGCAGCTACGTACGATATACACAAATTCTTTACCTCAAGGTTGTTACAGTCCGTTCTGTAACCATTTATTCCATAAGGCAGATTCTCGTCATACGTCACTTCTGTTTTAAGATTCACAAGGTCGTCAGTTGTGTAACACATTGTCCATCCTCCGCCAAATGACGTCATATCACAATAGACCCAGAACATGTTGAGCGCGCCATCCGGTTGTACCTGATACATTCCATCTTGAGCATGCGGGAATGTTGTCTTTATATCTTGGCAACTCTTTCCTAGCAGTTCAATGAAAATTGCAATTTTCCTGCATGTATATTTCAGTGTTGGAGGCTCTCTCTCAGGAACACCATGCAGGGGTGGCCTGGATAAGCTCGATTGATAAATGCTGTATGTTTTGATCCTGACGAAAAATTCGCCTCTTAAAGTTATTCTTATTTTCGTCGCATTTTTAAAACTCTCCACTTGTCCGTACACTATTTTGGGATTTCTCCAATCGCGATATTTCAAAGTCATTCAATTATCACAGACCGGCATTAATTTCTGATACCATTTCAATTCATACTACAGGACTGAGAGCGAATTTCATTTGAGAGTCGTAAAACCAATGCAAAACTCAAGTAATCTCTCCGGCCAATCAAAAAGGACACAGACAATCTAGTGAACCCATCAAAATTCGAAGCAAATACACGTGGGCAAAGCGCGGGAAAACGCGTGTGAACGAGCCACGATTGGTCACTTTGGTTTTTCTTCTGATTGGTTGAGAAAGTGACGCGAGTTCTTTATACCAATCACTATAAGCGCAGAAATGGAAATTAAAGCAAACGCGAATTGGCCATGTTCTAAACGAGCAGGGGACTGGGTACGAACATATTTTTTCTTGGTACGAATATTCAATATCGATTGAATTGAAAATGGGACACGTCATCTGAAAGAGCATCCGAAAATTAGTAAAATTTACCAAATTTGATGGTTATTGGTTTAAACGCAAAGGCATGGTACACTTTTAAAATAAGAGAGCTTAGTATGGATTGGAGGACGCCTGTCCCTCCAATCCATACTAAGTGTACCATGCCTTTGGGTTTAAACCAATAATCGTCAAATTTGGTGAATTTACTAATTTTTGGATGCTCTTTCAGATGACATGTCCCATTTCTCAATTCAATCGATATTGAATGTTTGTACCGAAGAGAAAATATGTTCGTACCCAGTCCCCTGCTCGTTTAGAACATGGCTAATTACTTGAAAATCTCAAATGAAAATTATTCTATTACCACCCTTTTACCCACCAATTTTAAACTTGCTACCTTATATTAGACCTACATACGTCACAAAAGTAAACCTACCCTTCAGTTGCACGGTGATTTCACAGTACATCCCGGTAAATCCCGCGGGACACAAGCACTGGAAACTTTCTGGCGACAGGGATAGACAGGTAGCATTGTCTGGACATGAACTTGATGAACAACGATTCTTAAAAAACAAAATAAAATAATAATAATAATAATAATGGCGAGAAAAAAATCAATTTTATTCTTGTTTTGCTCTTTCGTAAACAATTAATTCAAGGCATACTCACTCGACAGGTTTCTTGGGGTAGATATGAATATCATTTTCCGCAACTTAGCATGGGTTTGGGCTCGCAATATCTCGTTCACATATCAAGCAATCCAGAAACTCTCTGCTCATCTCGTAAATCTATGTTTTGCAGTGTTTTGTAAATTTTGGGTGATTTTGGATAATGTTTGGGAGGAAATAGTTTTTCTCAAATGGTTTGTAAAATTTATAGGAGTAAGAAATATTGGAAATTTAACTGATGTAGATTTAAAATATGAATTTGATGTTAAAAATTAGTAAACAGACACCAAATAGTCCACTGATCAAAACCTGTGGTGCTCTTGCGTGGGGGTCAACTGTCTGGTGGTGTTCCAAACATAATTTTCTTTCCTCTCTCCCTTCTCTTGAAATTTCATTCAAATCCATGTGTAACCCTACTTTTTACTGACTTCTCAATTTCTCGACTACAGAACCCCTCTCCACGAATATGAAAGCGTCAATTGTTTTAAACAATTTTACCTCAGAGACACAAAGTCAAGCTAACATTTGAATGGAAGAGTACGTCAAATGTAACACGGCCGTAGGCAGGATTTTGCTTGGGTAGGTGCGAGTGCCGTAAGCATGAGCGTGGGGTATATTTTGAAAAATCGAGTTGTTGAAGTCCATTTTCCTGCATTCTGAGAGTCATTTTAACCCTCCCTCTCGAATTAAGCGGACCTTAACGGCGCGTGAGGGGGTGCGGACGCACCCATCGCCCCCCCCCCCCCCCCCCCCCCTGCCTACGGCCCTGATGTGTATCATATCATGTACCTCAGTTCCTTTGTATGTGTAACCAGCCATGGGAACCAAATCATCAGGGTGTCGGATGTGATCTGATTTGCTGAGCTCACATGCATGGCCATCGACCTGATGAGGTCCCAAGTTATACGACAGGCACTCGAGCTCTCCGTAACACTTTATCTCGCATTGGTCGCCGTAGTTTACTTTCACCGTTGTAATTATGTGACCAACTAGGGCTTTGCCAGGGACGGGATTCAAGTAGTGCAATTCTCGGCATACATCTGTTAACACAATCCTCAGTGGTCATTAAAATTGCATGACCTTACATTTGTGAAACGGGTTGATGAGGGCGGCAGAAACACTTAATAAAAGTTCGAAAATCACATGAGTTATCCGTTTGTAAAGGTTATAAATTTTCCATTTGAAACATTATTTAAAACTTTTTTATTAACCTTTTTTCTTCACATCACTTTTAAATATGACCTCCTCGAGTGTTTCTGGCATGTTGTCAGAAATTAGCCTAACTACAGGACAAAAATTTTCAAGGCATTAAAAAGTTTCTTTTGCGACATAGTGAAAAGCCAAAAGCGACTTCAAGATCTTTCCTTCCGTACGTGAATCTCGATGAATTTATTATCTGTTTCAGTTTGTGTCAGTGATGTTTTGTTTAATATGTAGAAAAAAGGTAATTATATTCCTTGCCTGACATCTCACAGCTTCTTTCTTCTTCTATTTTTTTTTTTTTTTTTGCACTCTCATCACTCTCATTTGTGCGCCGTATTAAACAACTTTTAACTTGAAAATGAAAAAGAAAAACAACGTTACAAGTTGAGAGCATTTTGGCATTCTTTCCTTCAAACAACAACCATACAATGAATAATTCAATGCTTATGCTCGGGCAAAATAAAAAATGACATATAGGGTATGGCGTGTGTGATTATCACCTCGGAACAAAACCCAAAACACTGAATAAAGAACTTGACATGACCACTGTTTAATTCATTGGTTCTCTAGTAGAATAAATAAGCACTATATGTTTCTATCAATTAGCACTCTACTGTAATTAACTCTCTCTGGTTTATAAACACTAAAACACTAAACACTCTAAAATGCAAGCATGTGTTTTGAGCAGCATTTATTATTTTTTCTTTCCTAAAACGAAATACTTTGACTAGAAAGGGATCAGTTTTTGTACTGATCTTAAAACCTTGCATGTTAAATGTAAAAATAAATGAATAAAATGTAAATTGAACAAAGTTGCATTTGCATCGCCGTCTTGTACAAACCAACGCAAAAAGTTTTGGCAGTTAATGTTAAAACAAGAAAACAAATGTAACCCGCAAAAACATTTTCGGCAAAAACTTACATAAGTCAAACTTGAACGAAGGTCTTACTGGGTTTTAACTGATAGCCGAGAACTGGTCAAAATTTCAACGGCCAGTCAACAAAAGACGGACTTTTTTTACTTATAGGAGGTGTGCAAATTAATTGACAGCTGCGAAATGGGCTAAATTTTAACTAATAATCGAGATTCAAGCATCTCGTCCAGACCCTTTTGAATTCGGATATTAGAAAACAGAATCCAAGCTCTAAGTTACCTGCTCTCACTGACTAACTTGCAACTCCAGCGATCTTTTTCTAGTTTTACAATAGAGCCACTTACCTTCTCCTTTGACGCTTAGTAAATAAATTACTGCAGACAAGATGTTTAACATAGAGGATGAAACCAAGATGTCAAACATGTTGAAAGGATAAAATTATCATTACAGCTTCTTATCAGCAACCAGCTGCCTTCTTTAATAGCTCGCAAGACAATGGGGAATTTTTCAGCAGTAGTGGTGTAAACAGTTTGTAACTATAGCAACCTTAATATAGAAGCAATATCGATCAGTAATTCTTCCATACCCGACAAATGTCGCCCACAGAGATTCCACGTCGTGTAAGGTTTTACATTGTAAAGAAATTGACATACATTGTCAAGCTATTTTGTGCTGAGTTGTTCAAAGAAAATTTGGCATACAGTAAATTAACAAACTTTTCATTTGCTAATAGCCATTAAGCCCTATGAGATTTGTGGTAAAATGGGAAGACCTCTTAATACAGTTTTAAAATTTACCAGTCCTTTTCTTATGGATATAACGGCTGTTACCATGGTTACTAATAATACACTAGTGTTCTGTGCATTCCTGCAACCGTTACCCTGGGAGCCAAGCCAGAGGGTATTTTCGTCTTCGCCGCTCACAGATAGCGGCTTTAACACTCTCTGGCCCCCGGGGGTATGCAACGGTGGCCAAACGGAGAAGATATAGATAGTTAAATCATAGTTAATAGAGGGAAAGGGTTCTGAAGTCCGGAAAAAGTTCTTTGTTATTAGCCTGCGTAGCAAGCGTTCCCGTCCAAGCGAAGAAGTGTTATGTGGTCGCGCATTAATTGGGGCGAGATCAAAAAAGAGATCAAACATTCGCGCCACCAGAAGCTTCGCTCGCGCGCGACACAAAACACTTCGCTCGCACAGGAACGCTTGCTACACAGGCAACTTTGTTATAGGGTTTTATTCTCTATTTTGGGGGGTTGACCGAGTACAAAACTTGACAAAATGCAATGGGTGGTCACGCGTGTTCATGCAACTAACCAATAATTACGTAACTCGTGCATAGTGTATGAGCGCAAACCAAACGATGTGCACGGTCATGGACCTTCCAACCTAAATCTTGGCCTCTTTGTTTGCTTCTTTGATGTTTGCCGGGCTTCCTTGCCATTTCCCTCTATTAACTATGATTCAGATATTTTACCCTACCCTATTGCCTGATAGCCTGCGATCAGGCGTTCTTTTTCGCTATTGACATGTCTCAGTTATCTTATGATACAATATATAATACAATATATATATTAGTATGGACGGAGCGCAGCGAGATCCGTACGTCAGAAAAGGCAGAGGGCCGAAATTCTTGTGGAATGGCCCTAAGCAAACTTCTAAATGGTTAATCTGATTTTACTACACGACTTTTTCTGATTGGTTGATATTGTAATAATAATATCTTACTAACGGAGTGATAGGGTCGTACTTGGGAGTATTGACCCGAGGTCGTGGCAATACGGACCGAGCGCAGCGAGGTCTGTACAAAAACGGACGAGGCCCAATATTCCCCAGTACGACGCGAGCAAGCTAGGTTACTAGTAAGTAGTTTATTACAGGGCACTCCTTTAAGCTGCAAATTTTGAATTTGCCGGCTTTCATAAACAAAAAATACACGGTCTTTGACCGTTTCCGTTCCGTAAGGAAAAATCCCAACCAAGAAAGAACCAATCGCCAGAACCAATCGGATTTACCTCGAGACTACTTTGCCATATAATAAAATTCATTATTAGACATTCAGTGTTCTGTCGCTAGCTTAAATAGCTTGAGATCGTCATTCATCTTAACCCTACACTAATCAGACGGCTGCTTAGCGGCCGATGGCCATTGGCATTGAAGGCGACTCCTCCATAACCTGCCGTGTTAGTAGATGCTGACCGGAAGTAGGGAGAGATGATGTCACCGCACCAGTTATTGCAGATTTTTTTGCAGTCGTTTGTATATCCGGATATGAAGAAACCAGAATAGAAGGAATGATCACAGATGAGCAGCTGATATTCATAACTTGTGTCTGCTATGTCTCCTCTTGTCCACAGTTCTGGCAGTTTTGTTCCATAATTTCCCGCAGCTACAAGAGTGGAACTGAGTTTGTATATGAAGAAGGCTTTATATCCTGTTGTCCCGTCCACATAAAGAATCTCCCGAAACTGCAAAGAAAGAAAAAAACCTTTTAATGAACTTCCACTTAAAAACGCTAAAAAAGAATGTGGTCAGCCCATACCCGTTGTGCTAAACTTTACTTATCCGTGGGATTTCGAAGGAGCAGTCATTAAACCACTTGTGACGCCATCAATTTGCATTTTGTGATGAGCAACTGATGCAGCTCGAATAAATCTTTTCACAAGACTGTCAATTTTGCATACCGACTGAATTATTACAGAACTAATCGAAAATATCATGATCAGTTTGTGATGCAAAATTGGTGATAAAACAGGCCAGCACATCTGCAATTGATCCATGTCCCCTTTTTCCGGCCAGAAGGAGAATAAGGTAGCGAGAATAAGAAAGCCGAGAGAATCGAAGGAGAAAGAAGAAAAATCGGAACGGTTCAGCAAAAAAGTAAGTTATTCTATATTTTAGCATGAAATCCTCATCAAGATCTTGCTCCAGTGTAGAAAACTGCTTTTTTAGCAAAGTTTAGAGAAATTTAGCATCGTAGTACCGAAAGAATTTACGCTTTACCGGTGAAAAAGCGGTAGTTTTAAGACAATTCAGCACTTAAAGGCTTAACTACTGTTTTATTCCTTTTTAGTAGAACTCCTGAATTAAATAATGTTTTACTTTTTATTCGGACAAATTAAACGCCACAGTGTTTTGCTAACAATGTTAACTTTTTTTTGCCTTTGGCTTATTTTTAAGACAAACAAAACTCTATGTTACAAGTACCAAAGGGTCAAATTAAGATAACGACTACCTATAACGCTGAAGCTTATCCTAGTATGAATAAATGGATGAATCACCTAGGAGTTTTTCTACCCTCTGTATTAGTAGATTGTTTCTTGTTTATTTCATTTTTTCTTTTCTTTCTCTTGACGGTACCTGAATGTTGTTACAGTCTGTTCTGTAACCATCTGTTCCATAAGGCAGATTCTCGTCATACGTCACTTCCGTTTTAGGATTCACAAGGTCGTCAGTTGAGTAACACATTGTCCATCCCCCGCCAAATGACGTCATGTCACAATAGACCCAGAACATGTTGAGCCCGCCATCCGGTTGTACCTGGTACATTCCATCTTGAGCATGCGGGAATGTTGTCTTTATATCTTGGCAACTCTTTCCTAGCAGTTCAGTTAAGGAAAAGAAAATTAAAACAAGATGAAAATTGCAATTTTCCTGCATGTATATTTCAGTGTTGGAGGCTCTCTCTCAGGAACACCATGCAGGAGTGGCCTGGATAAGCTCGATTGATAAATGCTGTATGTTTTGATCCTGACGACAACTTCGCCTCTTAAAGTTATTCTTATTTTCGTCGCATTTTTAAATCCCTCCACTTGTCCGTATACCATTTTGGGATTTCTCCAATCGCGATATTTCAAAGTCGTTCAATTATCACAGACTGGCATTGATTTCTGATACCGTTACAATTCATATAGTACAGGACTGAGAGCGAATTTCATTTGAGAGTCTAAAACCAATGCAAAACTAGAGTATTCTCTCCGGCCAATCAAAAGGGACACAGACAATCTAGTGAGCCAATCAAAATTCGAAGCAGGTAAAAGGGTTGTAACAGAATAATTTTCATTTGAGATTTTCAAGTAATTCCCGTTTGCTTTAATTTCCATTTCTGCGCTTATGGTGATTGGTATAAAGAACTCGCGTCACTTTCTCAACCAATCAGAAGAAAAACCAAAGTGACCAATCGTGGCTCGTTTACACGCGTTTTCCCGCGCTTTGCCTCCATGTATTTACCAATTTTAAACTTTGTACCTTATATTAGACCTACATACGTCACAAAAGTAAACCTACCCTTCAGTTGCACAGTGATTTCACAGTGCATCCCGGTAAGTCCTGCGGGACACAAGCACTGGAAAGTTTCTTGCGTCAAGGACAGGCAGGTAGCATTGTTTGGACATGGGCTTGAAGAACAACTATTCTGCAAAGAAAATATAAAAAAAAATCTGCCTTTATCCAGTTTAATTTTGCTAGCCAGTGCAACTGTGCATACAACGCTGGCAAAACTGACTTATTCCAGGTCACTTGTATTGAAAATGAACGTCCTAGGCTTCCTTCGAAACGCGAATTAAAACAATTTAAAAATGCACCGCTATTACCACAAAAACGAAAACAAAAAAGGTAAAAAAAGGTATGTTTTATTGAGAAAACGCCCTCTTATCATACATTATGTCTATAATTATTCAATGTCTAATTATACAACCACTAATTATAGTTTGATTAGAAGGTGAGCCCTAAACGACAACAGAAAACGCCCGCATTTTGTTCACACCTCTAGAAGACCACAATAGATTAGTTTGAAAAATTCATAAAATTTGCTTATCAGATTGCGTACCTCACTCCCTCTGTAAATGTAACCGGACCTGGTAACCAAATCATCAGGGTGTCGGATGTGATCCGAGTTGCTGAGCTCACATGTGTGCCCATAGTTCTGAAAAGGTCCCAGGTTGTAAGAGAGGCACTGGTGCTCCCTATAACACTTGATCTGACAATGGTCATCTGTCTTCACTTGCACTGTTTTAATCACGTGACCAACTAGAGCTTTGCGATCGACAGGATACAGGAAGTGAACCTGTCGACATACTTCTGAAAATACAATCATTTGTGAAATAAAGTCACCTGAATTTGGGAGAGTATGTATTACGTTGTTTTGTTAATTTACGTTCTGCTATCAGGGTGTTGGATGTGATCTGATTTGCTGAGCTCACATGCATGGCCATCGACTTGATGAGGTCCCAAGTTATACGACAGGCACTCGAGCTCCCCGTAATCATTGGTCGCCTTTGTTTACTTTCATTGTTGTAATCACGTGACCAGCTAGGGCTTTGCCTGGGACGGGATTCAAGTAGTGCAATTCTCGGCATACATCTGTTAACACAATCCCCAGTGTTCATTAAAATTGCATGACCTTACATTTGTGAAACTGGTTGATGAGGGCGGCAGAAGCACTTAATAAAAATTCGCAGAGCACTCGAGCTATTTGTTTATAAAGGTTATAAATTTTCCATTTGAAACATTATTTAAAACTTTTTTATTAACCTTTTTTCTTCACATCACTTTTAAATATGACCTCCTCTAGTGTTTCTGGCATGTTGTCAGAAATTAGCCTAACTACAGGACAAAAATTTTTAAGGCATTAAAAAGTTTCTTTTGCGACATAGTGAAAAGCCAAAAGCGACTTCAAGATCTTTCCTTCCGTACGTGAATCTCGATGAATTTATTATCTGTTTCAGTTTGTGTCAGTGATGTTTTGTTTAATATGTAGAAAAAAGGTAATTATATTCCTTGCCTGACATCTCACAGCTTCTTTCTTCTTCTATTTTTTTTTTTTTTTGCACTCTCATCACTCTCATTTGTGCGCCGTATTAAACAACTTTTAACTTGAAAATGAAAAAGAAAAACAACGTTACAAGTTGAGAGCATTTTGGCATTCTTTCCTTCAAACAACAACCATACAATGAATAATTCAATGCTTATGCTCGGGCAAAATAAAAAATGACATATAGGGTATGGCGTGTGTGATTATCACCTCGGAACAAAACCCAAAACACTGAATAAAGAACTTGACATGACCACTGTTTAATTCATTGGTTCTCTAGTAGAATAAATAAGCACTATATGTTTCTATCAATTAGCACTCTACTGTAATTAACTCTCTCTGGTTTATAAACACTAAAACACTAAACACTCTAAAATGCAAGCATGTGTTTTGAGCAGCATTTATTATTTTTTCTTTCCTAAAACGAAATACTTTGACTAGAAAGGGATCAGTTTTTGTACTGATCTTAAAACCTTGCATGTTAAATGTACAAACCAACGCAAAAAGTTTTGGCAGTTAATGTTAAAACAAGAAAACAAATGTAACCCGCAAAAAACCTTTTTCGGCAAAAACTTACATAAGTCAAACTTGAACGAAGGTCTTACTGGGTTTTAACTGATAGCCGAGAACTGGTCAAAATTTCAACGGCCAGTCAACAAAAGACGGACTTTTTTTACTTATAGGAGGTGTGCAAATTAATTGACAGCTGCGAAATGGGCTAAATTTTAACTAATAATCGAGATTCAAGCATCTCGTCCAGACCCTTTTGAATTCGGATATTAGAAAACAGAATCCAAGCTCTAAGTTACCTGCTCTCACTGACTAACTTGCAACTCCAGCGATCTTTTTCTAGTTTTACAATAGAGCCACTTACCTTCTCCTTTGACGCTTAGTAAATAAATTACTGCAGACAAGATGTTTAACATAGAGGATGAAACCAAGATGTCAAACATGTTGAAAGGATAAAATTATCATTACAGCTTCTTATCAGCAACCAGCTGCCTTCTTTAATAGCTCGCAAGACAATGGGGAATTTTTCAGCAGTAGTGGTGTAAACAGTTTGTAACTATAGCAACCTTAATATAGAAGCAATATCGATCAGTAATTCTTCCATACCCGACAAATGTCGCCCACAGAGATTCCACGTCGTGTAAGGTTTTACATTGTAAAGAAATTGACATACATTGTCAAGCTATTTTGTGCTGAGTTGTTCAAAGAAAATTTGGCATACAGTAAATTAACAAACTTTTCATTTGCTAATAGCCATTAAGCCCTATGAGATTTGTGGTAAAATGGGAAGACCTCTTAATACAGTTTTAAAATTTACCAGTCCTTTTCTTATGGATATAACGGCTGTTACCATGGTTACTAATAATACACTAGTGTTCTGTGCATTCCTGCAACCGTTACCCTGGGAGCCAAGCCAGAGGGTATTTTCGTCTTCGCCGCTCACAGATAGCGGCTTTAACACTCTCTGGCCCCCGGGGGTATGCAACGGTGGCCAAACGGAGAAGATATAGATAGTTAAATCATAGTTAATAGAGGGAAAGGGTTATGAAGCCCGGAAAAAGTTCTTTGTTATTAGCCTGCGTAGCAAGCGTTCCCGTGCAAGCGAAGAAGTGCTATGTGGTCGCGCGTTAATTGGGGCGAGATCCACTGAAAAGAGATCAAACTTTCGAGTGACCAGAAGCTTCGCTAGCGCGCGACACAAAACACTTCGCTCGCACAGGAACGCTTGCTACACAAGCAACTTTGTTATAGGGTTTTATTCTCTATTTTGGGGGGTTGACCGTGTACAAAACTTGACAAAATGCAATGGGTGGTCACGCGTGTTCATGCAACTAACCAATAAAAACGTTGCGATTACGTAACTCGTGCATAGTGTATGAGCGCAAACCAAACGATGTGCACGGTCATGGACCTTCCAACCTAAATCTTGGCCTCTTTGTTTGCTTCTTTGATGTTTGCCGGGCTTCCTTGCCATTTCCCTCTATTAACTATGATTCAGATATTTTACCCTACCCTATTGCCTGATAGCCTGCGATCAGGCGTTCTTTTTCGCTATTGACATGTCTCAGTTATCTTATAATACAATATATAATACAATATATATATTAGTATGGACGGAGCGCAGCGAGATCCGTACGTCAGAAAAGGCAGAGGGCCGAAATTCTTGTGGAATGGCCCTAAGCAAACTTCTAAATGGTTAATCTGATTTTACTACACGACTTTTTCTGATTGGTTGATATTGTAATAATAATATCTTACTAACGGAGTGATAGGGTCGTACTTGGGAGTATTGACCCGAGGTCGTGGCAATACGGACCGAGCGCAGCGAGGTCTGTACAAAAACGGACGAGGCCCAATATTCCCCAGTACGACGCGAGCAAGCTAGGTTACTAGTAAGTAGTTTATTACAGGGCACTCCTTTAAGCTGCAAATTTTGAATTTGCCGGCTTTCATAAACAAAAAATACACGGTCTTTGACCGTTTCCGTTCCGTAAGGAAAAATCCCAACCAAGAAAGAACCAATCGCCAGAACCAATCGGATTTACCTCGAGACTACTTTGCCATATAATAAAATTCATTATTAGACATTCAGTGTTCTGTCGCTAGCTTAAATAGCTTGAGATCGTCATTCATCTTAACCCTACACTAATCAGACGGCTGCTTAGCGGCCGATGGCCATTGGCATTGAAGGCGACTCCTCCATAGCCTGCCGTGCTAGTAGATGCTGACCGGAAGTAGGGAGAGATGATGTCACCGCACCAGTTATTGCAGATTTTTTTGCAGTCCTTTGTATATCCGGATATGAAGAAACCAGAATAGAAGGAATGATCACAGATGAGCAGCTGATATTCATAACTTGTGTCTGCTATGTCTCCTCTTGTCCACAGTTCTGGCAGTTTTGTTCCATAATTTCCCGCAGCTACAAGAGTGGAACTGAGTTTGTATATGAAGAAGGCTTTATATCCTGTTGTCCCGTCCACATAAAGAATCTCCCGAAACTGCAAAGAAAGAAAAAAACCTTTTAATGAACTTCCACTTAAAAACGCTAAAAAAGAATGTGGTCAGCCCATACCCGTTGTGCTAAACCTTACTTATCCGCGGGATTTCGAAGGAGCAGTCATTAAACCACTTGTGACGCCATCAATTTGCATTTTGTGATGAGCAACTGATGCAGCTCGAATAAATCTTTTCACAAGACTGTCAATTTTGCATACCGACTGAATTATTACAGAACTAATCGAAAATATCATGATCAGTTTGTGATGCAAAATTGGTGATAAAACAGGCCAGCACATCTGCAATTGATCCATGTCCCCTTTTTCCGGCCAGAAGGAGAATAAGGTAGCGAGAATAAGAAAGCCGAGAGAATCGAAGGAGAAAGAAGAAAAATCGGAACGGTTCAGCAAAAAAGTAAATTATTCTATATTTTAGCATGAAATCCTCATCAAGATCTTGCTCCAGTGTAGAAAACCGCTTTTCTAGCAAAGTTTAGAGAAATTTAGCATCGTAGTACCGAAAGAATTTACGCTTTACCGGTGAAAAAGCGGTAGTTTTAAGACAATTCAGCACTTAAAGGCTTAACTACTGTTTTATTCCTTTTAAGTAGAACTCCTGAATTGAATAATGTTTTACTTTTTATTCGGACAAATTAAACGCCACAGTGTTTTGCTAACAATGTTAACTTTTTTTGCCTTTGGCTTATTTTTAAGACAAACAAAACTCTACGTTACAAGTACCAAAGGGTCAAATTAAGATAACGACTACCTATAACGCTGAAGCTTATCCTAGTATGAATAAATGGATGAATCACCTAGGAGTTTTTCTACCCTCTGTATTAGTAGATTGTTTCTTGTTTATTTCATTTTTTGCTTTTCTTTCTCTTGACGGTACCTGAATGTTGTTACAGTCTGTTCTGTAACCATCTGTTCCATAAGGCAGATTCTCGTCATACGTCACTTCCGTTTTAGGATTCACAAGGTCGTCAGTTGAGTAACACATTGTCCATCCCCCGCCAAATGACGTCATATCACAATAGACCCAGAACATGTTGAGCCCGCCATCCGGTTGTACCTGGTACATTCCATCTTGAGCATGCGGGAATGTTGTCTTTATATCTTGGCAACTCTTTCCTAGCAGTTCAGTTAAGGAAAAGAAAATTAAAACAAGATGAAAATTGCAATTTTCCTGCATGTATATTTCAGTGTTGGAGGCTCTCTCTCAGGAACACCATGCAGGAGTGGCCTGGATAAGCTCGATTGATAAATGCTGTATGTTTTGATCCTGACGACAACTTCGCCTCTTAAAGTTATTCTTATTTTCGTCGCATTTTTAAATCCCTCCACGTGTCCGTATACCATTTTGGGATTTCTCCAATCGCGATATTTCAAAGTCATTCAATTATCACAGACTGGCATTGATTTCTGATACCGTTACAGTTCATATACTACAGGACTGAGAGCGAATTTCATTTGAGAGTCTAAAACCAATGCAAAACTAGAGTATTCTCTCCGGCCAATCAAAAGGGACACAGACAATCTAGTGAGCCAATCAAAATTCGAAGCAGGTAAAAGGGTTGTAACAGAATAATTTTCATTTGAGATTTTCAAGTAATTCCCGTTTGCTTTAATTTCCATTTCTGCGCTTATGGTGATTGGTATAAAGAACTCGCGTCACTTTCTCAACCAATCAGAAGAAAAACCAAAGTGACCAATCGTGGCTCATTTACACGCGTTTTCCCGCGCTTTTCCTCCATGTATTTACCAATTTTAAACTTTGTACCTTATATTAGACCTACATACGTCACAAAAGTAAACCTACCCTTCAGTTGCACAGTGATTTCACAGTGCATCCCGGTAAATCCTGTGGGACACAAGCACTGGAAAGTTTCTTGCGTCAAGGACAGGCAGGTAGCATTGTTTGGACATGGGCTTGAAGAACAACTATTCTGCAAAGAAAATAAAAAAAATCTGCCTAGCCAGTGCAACGGTGCATACAACGCTGGCAAAACTGACTTATTCCAGGTCACTTGTATTGAAAATGAACGTCCTAGGCTTCCTTCGAAACGCGAATTAAAACAATTTAAAAATGCACCGCTATTACCACAAAAACAAAAACAAAAAAGGTAAAAAAAGGTATGTTTTATTGAGAAAACGCCCTCTTATCATACATTATGTCTATAATTATTCAATGTCTAATTATACAACCACTAATTATAGTTTGATTAGAAGGTGAGCCCTAAACGACAACAGAAAACGCCCGCATTTTGTTCACACCTCTAGAAGACCACAATAGATTAGTTTGAAAAATTCATAAAATTTGCTTATCAGATTGCGTACCTCACTCCCTCTGTAAATGTAACCGGACCTGGTAACCAAATCATCAGGGTGTCGGATGTGATCCGAGTTGCTGAGCTCACATGTGTGCCCATAGTTCTGAAAAGGTCCCAGGTTATAAGAGAGGCACTGGTGCTCTCTATAACACTTGATCTGACAATGGTCATCTGTCTTCACTTGCACTGTTTTAATCACGTGACCAACTAGAGCTTTGCCCTCGACAGGATACAGGAAGTTAATCTGTCGACATACATCTGAAAATATAATCATTTGTGAAATAAGTCACCTGAATTTGGGAGAGTACGTATTACGTTGTTTTGTTAAGTTTGATTTCATTTTTTGCTTCAATAGTCTTTAAATATTCCATTCTCGAAGTGAATATTTCAATGTTCAAACGGCGACTCGGTTCAAAACAAAAATGTTGATTTCATAATGCCTGGGTTCATGGGACAAAATATCCCTACATGTTACCACATGTCAATTTGCATTCAAACAAAAACTGAGTCAGCAACATTTTTTCCACTTGCTCTTCCGCCATAAGTATTTTTGAGCTAAGTGCACTAAAATCTCTTGCCACTCTTTTCGTCTTATGAGAGGGTAGAAAAAAGCGAGTAAAGAACAAAATGACGAGAAAACACTGCGTCTGGCACTTGACGATTGACCAGTTGCAGTCCAAATTATGCGAGTTCTGGCCAAATTCCCACGTGTTCGTCGCGTGAAGTCAGACAAAAACCCAATCAACATTCGAGATTGGAATCGAGTCGCTGTTTGAGCAGTGAAATATTCACTACAAGAATGGAATATTGAAGCAAAGAATGGAATCAAATTTCCGTTAATAGAGAGGTTAAGCATGACGTTTATGGCAAAATGCAAACGGCAAAAATAATTCTGATTTTGCTCACTTTTTCTTTAGCACTTAAATAAAGCCAGTCGAAAAATAGGAAAAAAATCCCTTAATCACAGTAAATGCAAACAATTTCCCTAAATTGTACAAACGGCTAAAATCAGACACCAAAAATTCGATTTTCGCCGTTTGCCGTAAACGTCATGCTTAACCTCTCTAATGAATTCATTAATTCACCCTTGATAGGAACACTTGAGCTGTTTTGACTGTAAAAAAAAGAGGAATTTGTTCCAAGAAAGATTTTTGCCAGTTTTGGTCATGTCAACCTTATTTCGCACACAGAGTCATACAAATTAAAGAAATGTTGAAAGGGTACATGAATAAGGAAATTTAGTTGATTAAATGTTACGTAATCCCCGTATACTGAATTGGTTGTTTTCAGACTAAAGTAAAATTAAATCAAAACGGTTTGGCAATCATTCACCAAACGACAGGGCGAAACAATCAGTTAAACACACTCGGTTGTGGACCAGTTAAAACATACGACAGGAAAACACTTATAAAAGTTTCTTTCTGCTAAAGAAATTTGTTGCAAATGAGATGTTTGCCAGTCAATCAAGTCAAGTCAACCTTAATTCACACTATATATTTATTTAAACATAAAAAATATTGAAAAATAACATGAATTTCTAGATTTAAATTTAACGCAAGCCTCAAATACTAATTAAGCCGGTTTATAGACGTTGGCTGGTACGTTATTAGTGAAATAAAAAAACCCGTTCCGAAACCCTTTTGGCAAACACTAACCAACAAGCCGAAACAGTTAAATTCACTGGTTAAAACGTTTCACAAACTTGCACCGTGGTTGTTGTTTATTCGTCAGTTTTTTTAAGACTTTGGGCACAGTTAAAAATTCAAAGAAAGAAAACTTTTTTTAATTTCATTAGTCACTTACCGCTTCCTTTGACATTTGGGAAGTAAATCAAAAGCGAAATGATAAACAAAGAGAACCGAACGAAGATTTCAACCATGGCGATCGACAGCTGCAGCTGCATCTTCAAGACTGACAAAGATAACATGTTTATTTGGGACTACTTGCAGGAGGCTAAGTTTTGCATTCCGTTTGTGTTCCAGTTGTTCCATTTGTTGTTACAATGGCAACCATCGCGTAATATATGAAAAACGAGGGCGAGTGTTTCGTTGGGTTTCCGAGACATGAGAAAACAGATGAAAGGTTTTAATTGTTTTGGAGTGTTTTCAATAATGAAATTAAAATGTTAAATCATGTTTCTGAAATTCTGACAAGAATTGTTTTAAAGGAACCCTCCACTGTTTTTACAAGTATCGCTAAAAATGTTCCAAATGTGTTAATTAATAGATCCTGTATTACTAAAAATGACTTACCTAGCGAACTGATTTTTTTATCGATTTTCGAAGGAGAGCCTCTCAGCCTCTTCGTAATTCCCGCGCCCGCCTCTTGAGCGCGCAGTGGACTGTGGGCATTGATGACGTAGCGTGGTTGCCCGCTCCAATCTATGCTGTATGAATTGGTAAACATCTGTAAACGCAGGGTTCCTTTAAAGCTATTTTGTTAACGTTGTTGTTGCGCTGGCTTATGAATATCCAGATCAAGAAACATTTTGCACAATGGTTTGAAAGAAATTTGTTCCAAATGAGATGTTTGCCAGGCAGTCAAATAAAGTCAACCTTAATTCACACTGTATATTTGAACATAAAAAGTATTGAAAAATTACTTGAATTTTTAAATTTAAATCTTACGCAAGCCTCGCATACTAATTAAGTCGTTTAAAGACGTTAGCTGGTACCAAGAGAGTATGAAGTGAGAGAGTTAATCCCCCATATAAGCCTTATTCCAAAGGTAATTTCTCTTAAGTTATTTTTTAGACATAACACCCAGTTTACCCGCGGATGTTAGCGCGCGTTGCGTGGTTGTTTTCGCGTGTTTTTTAAGCCTGGTTTAAAAGTCGCATTTTACATGGCACAAAGCTGAGGGTACATTAAAATTTAGGAGGTGGAGTGTGTGGCAGAGCCCGGGAGTTCGCAAAATTGTCATTGTCAAACTTGGAGGCTCAACGTTTTGCTGTTTGGAGGCCTAATATTAGTTCCTCGCATGGCGTGGAGCCCTGAAAAAGTTTGCAGTAGAGCCTGATGCCCAGGTTTTTTTGGTCCCCAAGCCTGGAGCCCAAACTTCTTTGTGGAAGCTCGAACCTTTTGACAAGTTTATACTTACTAAATATTTTTCATTATTATTTTTTTACTAGCTGGTCATTGTTGAAATCAAGTCATCAAGTGAAGCAGACAGGCGGATTCAAGAGGATTGCGCTTCAGGCAAACCATTCTCTGTATTTACAGCGCAGGAAAATAACATCTGTTCGTGTTTTCTTTTTTTTCGTCATTTGCGCATACAGCGATATCTGGGAAGGTAGCAAGCGAAACAAAAGTTGGAGGCAGCAAGGCGTGACCTCAGACAAAGTAATGAACTTGTTTGGCATCCGTTGAAATGATTTGCATTTGGAAGTTGAGAAATCCTTGACATTTCTCGTGCATTTCAAGCTTTTGTATCCGTTAGGAATAATTCATTGTCCGTTTGACCGGTAAGCGGTGTAACATAATAGCTTATTTTGCGTTGTAACGGTAGGTTTTTCCTATCTGGGCGACGGGGAAACGGGCGAACGTTGAACTTGAGATAACGAGACCACTGCGACGAAACTTGCGGGGGAAATTAGACTGAAACGGGGCACTCGCTTGCAAGGAAGAGCCGTTACACTCAGCAGCGTGGCCTAGTGGTTAGGGCGCTGGACTTGTAATCCGGAGCTCCCGGTTTCAAATCCTCCTCCCTGCCACTAGATGGATTTGTCTTCGGTGGTCCCGAATTCAATTTCTCCGCGCTTTGCACATAGCCAACTGGTCAGCCTCCTGTCAGTTGGGATTTTTTAACAAGTTTCTGTTTCATTTGTAACATTTGTTTCACTATTTACAGTGTCCTCAATTAGTACAGTCGTGCTAAACACATTGACACTTAAATAAAGTGATTTATTATTTTTTTATCTAACCACGAACTGGACGGACAGCAACAGCAACAACTCAGCTTGGTTCTAACAGCGTTAGAAATTAAAACTAGTGAATAGTTTATAAGTTCTGAAGTGTCAACTAGCGGCTTCTTGCCGCTCGATCACACTTTTTTCAAAAATTAAGTAACTAAACATTAATTAAACAACTAAATATGCCAACAACTGTATTCATACTTAAAATGCGACGAGTCAGCAACCAACACGTTGTTGATTAATCCTATTGAAGTAAACAGCGGGCGTGAGTTCGGCGCGAAACTTATATATTTAGTAAAGTAATCGAAAAATTAAATTAACTACTGACAAAATATAAAACTTACAGAAATGCGACAACCGCAAACCTCTTTTACGTTTAAAAGTAATTACGCACCGGTAAATTAACCAACCAGCGGTTATTACTAAAACTTAATAACACAACACTTTCAGAAATAAAAAGAACAATCTAATATGTCAGGCACGCGTTTTTGTAATTTCGGATATGCGAGAACAATACTTCACTAGTTAATAGATTGTTTTTCGGTTAGTTAGCTGCTGTTGGCTTTTTAGTGTGTTTTAAAATGCTAAATACGGTTAAACATAGAATGACCGAAATACGGCAAATTCTCCAAAACAACTTCAGCACAAACATCTGATACCAAGGCACACGCTGTATTTTTCTCTCCTTCTTCGTGTCTGCCATGCAATGCGCTGCTATTGTCAACCCTTTCCGGCTCTGTAACCAGCCTGATATTTAGCAGACTAGACACCTTTACCTTAAGCTCAAAGTTTACACACTTGAAATTATTTTACTTCCTGTAGATCCTCATGCATAATGTTGGCAAGCCTACACGAAACTTACGCACGTGTTTCAGCCTTCCTTGAGCATTGATTTAACGACTTATTTCATTTTCATATACAGATTACCAGTGACTTCCGGCTCTCTTACACGCTACGAGATAAGGTTCGCTGTAAACTTCCCTCAACAGAGGTTGATTAGTTTCGTATAAATACTTGCCCAATCATAAGGATCGTTAAATCTTGTGATGTTCTTTTCAGTATGTATCTCTCATGCGCATTGTACCTTAACTGCGGGGTAATCCAAGCGAGTCACACATCATTTTAATTTTTTCTTGTTAAGCAATATCATAGGAGAAACTAGTAGTTATAGTCTTTGATAAATTCTTCTGGAATAAGAGTTAACGATATACAAAAACGATTGTAAGGCACGCCAAAACAAACAGATTTGATATCCGTCGCCGGATTTTATAGACGAGTGCAAAACAAAGGAACAAAGTATTTCCCCTTTTCGGAGCTAAGTTCTTAATCAAATCCCAGTGTTAACAAATACGTTAACCAATCATCATGCGTTAATTTTACCTGCAATTACGCCGGGATTTTTACTTTATTTCACCCCAACAAAGTTCACTGTAGTAATCGGCGAGTGTCCGAGACAGAAAGATTGTCTGAAAAATCATTTTTCTACTAACTATGGAAAAGTGAGCCGTTGGCCGAGAATTAGCGAAGGACCTATGAAGGCAATTGTGAAATTTTGAGGTTTTTTGTTATCTTGTGGTTTAGCTAAAGCAATATTTGCAATTCAGGTTATAAATATCAACCATTAATCAAAGTCATCTATACACCATGAATAGATATTTTAAAACTACCTCTTACATGTAAGGCTGTTATTTACTTCCTCATACTTTTTTATCGCAACGAAAGTATTGGCTCTTGACTTTTCCTTTGCAGTCGCCGTCGTGTTTTCGTAAGGTCCCTTATTATTCCTTGAGCTTGAAAACTTCAAACTTTACGTCGAAGTTCTCACTATCTATCACGGACGGGATTATGTCGAAGTAGCGTCTCATTCCAGCATTCGTAAGAAAACGCCATTAGTTTAGAGATGAAATTGTTTGGAACTAATATAGCAGCAATGCAATATAGCGTCATTATATTTGATTAGGAATTAAAGAAACGTCCAACCATGAAACGGAAGTACACTATCAAGTATGATTTTCGTTTTCAGTCACGAAGTCGATTTGTACAATCAGCTGGATATAAGCTGGCCAAAAAGAAGAGTAAACCATACGAGTTAACAATTACTGAAACCAACAGCACCCAGAGGTGTTCCACTGCGGAAATGATTATCAAGATTTAAGTTGCTTCCCAGAGTACACTAACTTCATATTCTTGTAAATTTTGGCGATTTATATGCACTGGTTAACCAAGTGAAATGAGTAGCAGTACGCTGTTAGAAGTTTGTGGACAAATTGTGTTCCGCTTTACACGTGGCTTAACAGAGCACTACAACCCTGAAGAACCTGAATACACGGCAGAGTCTTTTGGCTACGATCCTTTAGAAAGCACGGGCCGAGAATGGTATTATCTCCCTGTTGATGAGCTTATTTACCAAGAATACAGCGACAGAGAAGTCACAAGCTCGACATATCTAGCGTCAAGAAGTATTAATGCAAAGCTTATAAACGCTTGCTTACCAGAGGAAAATGAAACAGAAGCAGATCAGAAAGACGAGGATCGAGCAATGATGTGGAAGCGGCTTCGACCATCCTTTCTTCAGACAGTTTGTAAATCCTTCTATATTGGAGCTTTGATTTCTTTTCTGTCTGCTGTTATCATTGGTATATTTTTCCTTGTGATCTCTTACCTCTGTTACAAAACTGTTCTCATATGTGTACATTATCCAAAAGAATCAATTCCAATTCGTGTGCAATGGATGAGAACGTTTTGTGATGCTATTTCGGTTCTTTCCTTTTACTTATGGCTCTTTGTTAATCTGTTATTTCTTTTCCGTCCATATCAGTTAAAAGGAATGAAGAGAAAACTGCTCCTGGTGGCTTGCTTGGCGTATTGTTTGGACATCCTTTATCGTGTTGCTTTACAAGCTATGGCGATGCCATATTATTTGGAACCTACATATTTTCAAGCTCCAATGTATACCTTTTTCTTTGTCAGCATATGTTTACAGCTGTATCTTGTCGGTAGACACTTTTGTGTACGATCAAGAAGAAAACTTCCAAGTCTCTTTTGTAAAATGGTGATGTCGACTTGTCTACCTTTTATTGGTGGTGCTTTAATTTCTGATTATCTTTATCCAGTTTATATCGAAAAAAGCAGCCAAGGAAAACTGGTCATTGCTTTGTTTTCTCCCCTTATTGGGGTCGCTCTAAAAACAATATCACGAATTTGTGCTCAGCGGTTATGGAACATTTCCCATCCTGGATATTCCCATGCCCTATTGTCGCCCGTGTATTTTGGGTTTGCGATCATTTTTCGAGTCATGCAGGCAGATCTTGACAATCTGCGATATATTGCCATTCTTGGAATAATTCACGGAGCTGCAGAAGTCATGGAACGCAGTGCTATGGTTATGATTGATCACATTTGTCATGTACTGTGGAAAAGAAAGTCGGCTCCTTGGGGAAGTTTTCGTACACCTCGCCGCGAGAGACTAATGGCTGATATCGATATCATGAGCATGTTGTATGAATCAACAGCTATAGTGTCTGTTAATGGAATAATATACTTGTATCAGTTTGTCTTCGTAGAAAACAGCTCTCTTTTAAAGTTGATACAGTCTTTCGCCATTCATGCTTCAGTTCAGCTGGTGATTGAATGGTTTTTTACCAGCATGTCTCTAGCGATCGAGACTCGCTATCAGAATATGGCTGTCACGGCTGTTTGGCGGCGAAGATGGAAAAGACATATCGTAGAAGGAGTAGTTAATGCAGTACCAATGGCAGCATGGAATAGTGTTTGCCTGTTAATAATTTTAAGCGAACGTTTTGGCGAAAGCGTCGATAAGCCCTGTAAAATGCCTTTTGTTTGAGAATTGAGAGTGGCCTTGTGGTCTCCTGCTTGTTTATGTAGTCGACGTCGTAAAGAACGTTCGGATGTCAAGTTCTAAAGACATTTTGTAGCATATATATATGTCTGATTTTATGAAAACGGGGTCAGCGTTATTTTCGGCGTTCTGTGCGAAATTCGCCGTAGACGAAAGTAGACGATATAAAAACTAAAGGAAATGTCATTTTTTTTTCTCTCTCTCTCTCTCTTCTCCTTTGACTTAATAACCCTTTCGCGCTGTTAAACATTTTTTTTTTCGTTTCTCGGCCCTCTTTTAAGCCTACTAAGGCCCCAAAGGTACATAGCCAAAGAGACCGGGGAGACTTTTCTTTGACCCCATTTTCATAAATCCACGTATATATATAATGCCACTTGCGAGCAGGATCCAAATAAGGATACCTGATGCCTTGGCTCCACGGAGTAGTAAATAGGTTGAATGAAGAATAAAGTCAAAAGCAAACTACTCGCAGGTCCATGTCTAATACAAACGTTTCGCCCTTCGGGCTTCTCCAGTGTAATACAAGCTTGGGCAATACTTGGCTAAAACTTAGTCGGATCATATATGTGTGGATAAAGTGATAGTTTACAAAGTCTAAAGATTTCTTAACTGCAACAGGTTAACAAAAAAGTGCTAATGAATTAGTGACAGAAAAAGCTAGCTTGTAAACAAAAACCAACCGTAACAATGAATGATAATTTGTTAGTTCATAAGGTATCAAAAAATAAACAATATAGTGCCAATTAGTGTATAACGTAAAAGCCTAGTTTGTAAAACGAAGGGCAACCATTACAATCGATAAAGTATTCAATGATGATTACTGGAGTAAGGAAGGAAAGATGAACGTTTAATCGTTTGTCTCACGATGGAATCGTTTTGAGTTGTTGATCGCGACGTTTCGACTGCAATACTGCTAGTCTTCATCAGGCGATGAGGTCGATTGTTTACGTGTCGCTATTTGTAGCACGTTGGTTCGCTTGGGAAATACTTGGCTAAAACTAAGTCGGAAACAAGATCATATATGTTTGGACAAAGTGATACAAACACATCTTAAATTCCTGGAGTGTTCAACGCTTTTTTCTGTTCTGTTAACTTTTTTCTGCGCAGGTGCAGAGGATAATAGCCGAGACGACAGCCGAGACAGATTGGCTGATAAATCAACGTTTGGCCGAGAAGCGAAGCTTCGAAGGTAATTGTGAAATTTTGAGGGATTTTTAACTTGTGGTTTAGCTGAAGTTATGTTTGCAATTCAGGTTATAAATATCAACCATAAAATTAAAGCCATCTGTAGACCATAAATAGATATTTTAAAACTAGCTCTTCCAGGTAAGGCTGTTTACTTCCTCATACTTTTCATCGCAACGAAAGTATTGGCCCTTGATTTTTCCTTTACAGGTGTGCGGATAATTAACAAGAGGGACCTTACGAAACCACTACGGCGACACTGATGACAATGTCGACTAAAAAATGAATTTAAATTTTACTTCACATTTTTGCAACTATCCTAGTTTATTTAGTGCGTTCATTTTTGTCAGGACCATTCTTTAGCTGAATATGTAAGGCCTGGTTTAAACATCGCATTTTACATGCGCGAATCAAATTGCCGAATTAAGTGCATGTAAATGTGACGTTTAAAACAATTGAATTCGGCAGATTTGAATTAAATGCGAGTTCAGTCAAATATTCGACTGTTCCAATTTCATTGCCGTTCATAGCCGTTCTTTGCGGAACAACAACGTGAAATGACTAAAGTTTGCGTATTGTGGACAACCTGAACCACGACGGATAATTCTTGGTTTTTATTTTTGGAATTGAACGCTCAGCAATAGCGTTTAGTACAGTGATTTACAGATTTGTTTGTGACGGAATACTCTAAATACTCCATTAAAAGACTACCTTATAATTTTGCTGAACTAATTCCATCCAGGATTCCCTTGGACGGTCATATGAAAACGCTCTTTAGTAGTAAAACAACGCGGCTGAGGGACCAAAAATGTATTATAAAACACTTTCTCAGCTCTTCAAATATGCCAGATTGGCCTATTTTTACTGCTAATCGCGTCTTGGGACATATAAATTTTTCAGTACTTTTTAAAATACGCCGATAGCACTAAGGTACATTTGAATAATTTGTACTGAAGCCTCCCGTTTAAGTGACCTGTAATATTTGTCCTTTTGTTTACTTTAACGAAAAACGTTTGAACGGAATATAATGGGTGAGTTAATTACATCCTTTAGAGTTTGCTGTCCTCTGAAAGAGTTATTTACAAGGAAACTTTGCAACGCTAGGAGATTGGAAATGTTTGTAGCTTATTGTTTGAAAACCTATGAAACAAAACAGTCACTCAACACAGGTTCCTATTGGTTGATCATAATTTGCTGTTCCAATGACATTTTGCTACTTTTTGATTGGTCGAAAAACACGTGTAACATCTTCTAGCCAATCTTTATATGCAAAGCCCTCTTCTTGGCCAATCAGAGACAGGAGTTAGCCATAATAGCGACTTGGAAAAACCCTTATTACGGTAATCTAGCCAGTGGAAACTGCTCCCTTAATAACCCGTGTGAAACGAAGTGGCTCCTTCATACACTTAAACAAGAAGTTCCGCTATAAAAGGGGAAAAGCACCTCCCAAATTTGTGCCCTTGCAGTCAAGGCACGTTGCGAAGTCAAGCTCCCCTCTGTAAACTTAACGTTAAGTTTTTAAACTCTGAGGAAAGCAAAATATACCATTAACAAATTGTAAAATAATATCTCAAGTACAAATGGTTTAAAAGAAAATTATTTGCAAAACGAAACCCGTTTTATCAGTAACGGTCGAAGATAAAGCGCATGTTGCCATTTGTTTACGCTTGGTGGTTTTGAGAATGACAAACCCCCCTCCCATTTTGGTCCGGAACTTCTTGATTCAAATCGCAAACTCTGTCTAATTACACACCAAATGAGCCTGTAACAACGACCAAGTTCTTTTGCCTATCACGCAATGTTTCTTTTCCAACAAACGTGTTTGCGTGACGAGGGAATAGATCAAAGGTGCGAAAAGCCATGTTCATTTTGTTATAGTAGTTGTTGTAGCACGTTTCTTCCGGCGTCGATAAAAAATGATCAAAAGAAAACCTGCCATTTGTTAAGTTTTCTCGGTCTGTGATAAACGAATTTGGATTGAAACGTTTTCTTTCTTTTCCACCAAGGCACCACTCATTTCTGCCTGCCGTTTTTTTCACATTTGATGAAATAACCACATTTATATCAAACTCGGAAGCATTGCGTTTCTGAACTTTTTTCAAACTCGTTTCAAGCGGGAAACAAACTCAGTGCAGACGAGGTGCGCTCAGCCAATCAGGATCAAATAATCATACCCCCTTGATTACCAAAAGTGATCTCGTGATTAAGAAAAAATGCCCTCTTTCTCTGCCAATCAGCGTTCAGTAATTTTGCTCCGTATGTGATGATGATTAAAAATCACGCGTATGATCTCAGACCAAATTGCACCCCACTCAATTCAATTATATGGGGTTGATCGCATGCAGAATAAATAATTGATTGAACCTTTTGTTTAGATAGAAGTCATAACCCTATGAATTGAGATGTGTTTAGAAATTGAACCAACAGAAAAATAATTATTTTTCACAGAACAATTTGCCCATCCCAAGTGACAGAGTTCCATACAGTGACTATATGATTGGCTTAAACTTTTGCGTGAAGCATCACTGTCAAGAAGCGACCAATCATAGACAAGCAGCAGTGCAAATTTTGGAGCATGAAAATCAGCGGGCGAGAAAAACGTCTTGCTTTTACAGGCAAGCTGTCAGATAGGATTTGTTGGCTTCCCTGGTTATAGGGAATTTTATTGTCACAAGATGATTAATATCTTCGTTTCATTGCTTGCGCTGAGCATCTCAGTTGCAGTTTTTTTCCATATTGTTCAAGGCAGTGGTAAGTGACTTTAAGCGTATGTTTACAAATTGAAATAAGTTAGAAAGTGGAGATGTTTCCAACACCTTTCCCTTAGTTCTTGCTTTGTTTTCTTTCTGGATTTAATGACCTATCGGGCTATCTTGTAAGAGTAACTGAAAGTTTATTTTGAGGATCGAGACAAGCTCTTATTTCTGTCCGGTAGAATCTTTACAAAGTTGTTATTCTTAATTTAGTCTTCCTTATGTAAGCTCTCAGCGAGCTCGCGGCTATTTCGTCAATAAAAGCTTAATATGTACTTGAGAAAGATTTTTTTAAAGTTTAAGTAGAGAAACATTACACTACCTCGATGAACTTTTGTAACGGAAAGCACTTCATTCGCAATTTAGTAATCAATTGTAATTGCTTTGGACTTAGTTACAGATATAGCCGTTGCAGGACAACGACGAATAAATTTCTCCGCAATAAAGCGCAAAGAGTAATAACAGTAAAAGTAAATCATATTGTATTCATTTAAATTGCTGCTAGCTTTTCGACCCCTACAGAGTGAAATCCAGTAATTAATCTACCAATTTCACAGTTTCAGTTGCAAATTTATTTTTAGTAACCATAGGTAGTTTCTTCGCTTATTTCTGTCTTTAAGTTTTACCTTACAGCATGAATGAGTTTTAAACGTCCGGGTTCATATTGCAATGGAAGTATAAACTATTAAAAGTCGATTCTTCATGACGTCATAAAGAGGAATAGGCCAACATTAATATGACTACCACTCCTTGGGAATCTTGGCCACTGTGGTCAATTTCACGATACGGGTTTAATTAAAATCTCCACGATACTAATGATCTGTTATTTAAATTATTTATTAATTGATTAACATCCGGTGAAATCTCAATATTTGGCTTCACTCATTGCAATTTTGTCCCCATTATATCTCTCGTTTCCCTTCAGAAATTCAAAAAATTGAGCTTCAATTGTAACTAAGAGGAAGGAAAAGACATTTTCAAGCTTGCATTGCAAAAAGTAGGGAAACTTAGAGAGGGTTTGACAACCCTCTGCGTGTGATTGTATTTTCTTTGCAGACTACACCGACAGTTTAATATTTTGCGCAACGTAATTGCTTGTTTTGAAGCCAGACCATTAAAACTACTTTATTAAAAAAAGACTAAATTCTCAACAACAAAAAAATAAAAATTGAAGTTCGATTGACTAACGAGCAGAGTTTGTATTTCCAGATGTATGCCGGGAACTGCGCTTCTTGCATCCAGTCACAGACAAAGCACTGGTTGGTCACGTGATTAGAAAGGTGCAAGTACACGACGGCGACCAATGCGAGATTAGATGTTACTCGGAGGTCGAGTGCCTGTCTTATAACTTGGGACCTTATCAAGTCAATGGCCATTCATGTGAGCTCAGCAACTCGGATCACATCCGACACCCTGATGATTTGGTTCCTATGTCTGGTTACGTATTCAGAGGAACTGAGGTATTTGTTACAATCAATTTACGTTTTATCCTAGCTGTTTTCTTTTCTGTGTCGCTTTAATTGACCATCAACCGAGTTCTAAAGGTGGTGGCAAACGAGGACACAATGTTGCGGACACATTGTTGCGGACACAAACGTTTCCCCGTTTGCCCGTGGGCGCAACAATTATTTACGTAATGCGGGCCTATGTTTTTGTCACATTTTTAACACAAGTAATTTTCCCTTCAAATTTTGTTTATGTAAAAGAAATATTTTTATATAGGATCTGAAATGAAGATAGAACTTATTTTCTTTGTAGAATAGTTGTTCTTCAAGCCCATGTCCAAACAATGCTACCTGCCTCTCATTGTCGCCAGGAACTTTCCAGTGCTTGTGTCCCGCGGGATTTACCGGGATGAACTGTGAAACCAGTAGGTGTGCAAGCCACTTATGTGGCTCTCATTTTAGACTAGAAAGGAAAAACTCCGCACATGTCCACATTGGAGTTTACATTATCGAACCAGGAAGTGTTTTCCTAGTGTTAAACTAACCTGCGCAAAAGGAGCAGGAGAAAGAACTAGGCGCCAATTTTTTCGCTCTACACCCTTGCACTCACAAAATTGCGTCTATGCATTCTGCTTACACTTAGGGACGGACCATTATTTTTCTGGAGGGGGGGAGGAAAAATCTCTCTCTGCAAACTTTTTTTCTTTATCTATGCACCTCTGCAAACAATTTTTTTTTCGATCTTTTTTAACCACGATCTGACACAAAAAGGAGGTTCGCTTTTGCTGCCATCAATAATTATTTAATTCAATGTCTTATGGTGGCGACCAATAAACACCTCTGAACTCATCTTTTTCGTTTTCTGAGACGTACACTACGAAGATTGGCGGCAGTATTTTTTTTTAATTTTTTAAAGAAGACTAGTGAGCTGCACAAGGAAAGACTTCTTGTGGTTGTAAGCTTGTCGTTTATTTCCGACACGTTTCGTTTCGAAACGCGTCGGAAATAAACGACAAGCTTACAACTACAAGAAGTCTTTCCTTGTGCTGCTCACTAGTCTTCGTTGAAAAATTAAAAAATAAAAAAAAGTTTCTCTGACTTCTATGCAAACTATTTTTTTAATACATATGATGTTTGCAAACAATTTATTTTGTCTTTTTAGGCCCTGCAAACACTTTTTTTCAATATTTTTCATCCTCCCCCCCCCCCCCCCCCCCTCCAGAAAAATAATGGTCCGTCCCTTACTGCTCTGCCCTCCACATTGGAGTTTAGATCACAGATACTGGAAGTACTTTTCAAATGTCAAACAAACCTGGGTATCAGACAGATGACAGAGAATTGGGCGTCATTTACTTCACTCCACTTCCTTTGCGCTCAACAGATGGCGTCTAATAAATATATGTCAAGCACTCTGCTAACCCCAATCTTCTGTCTGTTTATTTTCATTTTCTATTCATTTAGTGGAATGTGTTCATTTCTGTAGATATAGACGAGTATCAAACAAATCAGTGCAACTGTCCGCTGAACGAGATATGCGTCAACACCCTGGGCTCATACACATGCACATGTGCCAGCGGTCTGTACGATAGTGTTGGAATCTGCCAACTGACAGGTAGCCCGGCTTGTGTTATTAATTTATTTAAGCCCGGCTTGTGTTATTAATTTATTTATACTATACTTGTCTTCTTACAAGAACGATTCTTAAAATGTTTGCCATGAAGGGGATGAAACGAAATCAAAAACGCTTGAAAACAACATTACAACTGGAATAGAAAGCAATTTTATAATCAGGGGATTGTGATCGGGAGAAATGCCAACTAAATATAAACTCATGCCAGACGGGTTGTGCAGGTATATTACGTTTGCTCAGGGATTGTGCTTACTTAATCAATTAAAGCATCAGCTTCTTCCATGTATATTTTCCCTTCTTTCAAGGAAAGAGCTGCCAAGATATAAAGACAACATTCCCGCATGCTCAAGATGGAATGTATCAGGTACAGCCGGATGGCGGGCTCAACATGTTCTGGGTCTATTGTGACATGACGTCATTTGGCGGGGGATGGACAATGTGTTACTCAACCGAAAACTTTGTGGATTTAACAGCGGAAGTGACGTATGACGAGAATCTACCTTATGGAGCAAATGGTTACAGAACAGAATGTAACAACATTCAGGTAAGAATTTTGTATTTTTCTTAGAACATATTTTCAAAACCCTGTCCTTAATGCACATAGCCTGCGAACGCATTCGCACTTCGCAGATATTATTTTTCTGCGGAGAGAAACGACAACTGGAAATACGTCTGAGTTCGCAGGCTATAATACAAGTCGAAGGGGGAATTTTCCAATTCGCATTAACTTCCTCAACGATAAGGGTAACAGAAATCGACAAGAAAAAACCAAGATACACTGACCGCATCTCATTTGAAACTAACAAATATGACTCAGGTCACATCGGTCACGAAATACCACTTGTGGATTACACCTGAATACTTCAAGTAAAAGAGAGCATTCTGATGAACGACCATCCTTGTACGCCCCTAAACTACATGCACGATTGTTGTTTTGTAGGTCTTTAAAATAAATTAAGCAGGAACGGACGCAGACGAAAAAAAGAGTTGGATTATGTGGCTAGCTACCCCCTAGATCCAAAAAATAGAAAATAAATAGAAAATGGGGGCAATGAAATAGGGTGAGGTGTAAAAATTGTTGATAACGTTTCCATGAAAACTAGAGCTACTGTAAAAATAGAATAATAAACATTTGCTAAGAGCCATTCACCTTTGAATAGCCCTGTATCTAACCCTGTTTCTGCCCCTGCCGAGTGAAAAAAGCTTTCACTACATAGTAGATTTTACTTTATTCGAATCGAAAAGCTAGCATTTTTTTTGGAAGGTCGGAGAAATACTGTTTGTTTTTCTTGCAGTTTCGCGAGATTCTTTTTGTGGACGAAACAACAGGAGAAAAAGCATTCTTCACATACAAACTCAGTTCCACTCTTGTAGCCGCGGGGAATTACGGAACACAACTGCCAGCACTGTGGACAGGAGGAGGCATAGCAGACACGAGTTATGAATATCAGCTGCTCATCTGTGATACAGCGTTCTACTCTGGCTTCATGATATCCGGATATACAGACTGTTATAAGAGATGTGACAGTTGGTGCGCTGACTACAGCTCTCCTTACTTCCGGTCTGCATCTACTAACACGGCAGCTTATGGAGGTGTCGCCTTCAATGTCAATGGCGCGCGCCCGCTAAGGGACCGCCTGATCAGTGTAGGATTGCGATGAATGACGATCTCTGTTTCAAGACTGACTGAAGCAGTTTGTAAACTATCTAAGTGCCTCGGCTAAGGCTCAGTAAGACATTTCTGGGTTACTTTCAGTCCTTCTATATCTTAAAAGTTTTTTCGATGTTCGATCTGATTTGTACTTCTGAACTCTCTAACTTGACGAGGTCCCAAGTGTTTTATCGATCAGAAATGTCTTGAAGTGACTGTTCTTAAACCAAGACTATAAGAGAACATGCCACATGTATGACTCCTGAGCTGTCGCTAATAGGAAATATGGTTCCATGTCGTCTAGTCTGGCCAGGACTCTTGTTTTGTGTTTTATGTTTTCTCTCTCTTCTCGGGAATATAAACAGGTATCGGCAAATAGCTTAGTAAAACTAAAACATAAGTTGTCAAACATCCTGTATGCTGGTAGCTACCCATCCACGGTGCTATTAATATTCTTACTCGCTAGGTTCATGCTACGGAAACCTGAGTTATGCCCCGTAAGTGATTCACTACCAGCTAGGATTGAATTATTTAGTTCGTTAGACCAGGTGTATGTCTCCTTGGTACAGTAGATAAGAATGAGTGGAATAAAATACGCGTTTTAACCAGGTCATCCACAGGCTAGGATTAGGGTCGCCCATTACCTCTCGGAACGAGTTACTTCATTGGTTCTTAAAACAATAGATAACAGGTCATAACAATGCCCCTAGCCCTGCCTTGAATAACAATAGAGATAGTGTTTACAGCGGACGAATGAAAATAGAGGTTCCAGAGAGGTAGTGTCTTACTGTAAAATTAAGCATGAGCTTGAAGTTGAAATTCATAGGTTCTTTTTCTTTGCAAGGTTAGTAAGAAACCTGTAAAGATGATTTAAGTATAATAGTTTTTGCAAGCAGTAATGGTAACTTTTTCTTACCTTGTGTTTGCTTTGAAATTTGTAATCAGCATACAATTGTTTTGTATGAAACAATTATTTACCCAAATTAATGAGCACATTTGCACGCGAAAATATAATGCACGAATCAAATAACGCACACGAATCAAAATTTTATCTCAACATTTGGCGTTCATGGCAATCTATGTAACACCTTGTTAACTTGAAAGGCCTAAATAAACTTTAAAAGTTAAAATTTGTTGTGTATAATTTGTTTCTTAAAGGAAACCTCCACTCTTACAACAAGTTGACGTTGAATTGTTTGAAATGATGCCAAAATTGCAAATTTTACAGGTCAAGGGAGAAATAACATTTAATAACAACAATAAATGGAAAAGTTTATGGCTTTTAAATTTCCAGCGCGCCGCCATTTTGGATTTTTATGACGTGTTATGGCTCCCGCTATTGTCGGAAGCTTCTAAACAATATCGGGTTATTGGCCAAACGTGAGGTCAAGATGGCGGTACATTGGCAAAATTCTTTTGCGTGTAGTTATGGACCGAGACGAAGTCTAGGTCCAGGAACCCCCCCAAAAACGAACGAGGACAATATCCCGCCATCTTGACCAAACAAGCCTGGTCAATAAAGGATTTATTAGATGATTCGAAGGATCCCAGAGACACTGAAATGATTTGTTTGTTTTTAAGAGCACTGAAAAGGAAGCCAGTTACATGCAAAATCAATGGCGCGTGCTACTCTATCCTGATTGGACCAGATGAAAAATAAAATCATTTCATTGGTTTACAAGTTTAATGAGTGATTGTCAAATTCTTGAATGAATCGAGTCGAAGTAACGAGCACGATACGACAACAGGAAAATCACTTCTTTCTAGCCCTCAAAAGAGTTTTGAAATGGATGCGAACCCTCCCTGACACGAGTTTACGAGGTGAATATTGAAAGCGCAATTGTTTATTTATTTATTTATTTATTTATTTATTTATTTATTTATTTATTAAGGTTCCCCAAACAACAAACATTTACAACTGAAAAGATAAGATATATAAGAAAAATAAATAATAATAATAATAATAATAATAATAATAATAATAAATAATAATATAATAATAATAATAATAATAATAATAATAATAATAATAATAGTAATAATAATAAAGATAATAAAAACTAATGGGTGGATAACAGCAGGGGGAAACTGAATTCCCATATAAAAGCTGTTCTCCTAAATAAAGCTAAAATAAGCAAAGAGATAAAGCTAGTTACAATTTAATAAACTAAGATAAATAATATTAATATATATATATATATATAATCATATTACTACAACATTAGATGGTTTAACAACTTTTTCTTAAATAAACTTAATGATTGAGCCTCGAGGACATCACTCGGCAACGAATTCCAGTCGTTTATATATCTGTTAAAAAAGGAAAACTTAAAGTAATTAGTACGGGCATACTTAGGTCTTAATTTATGCTTATGATTGGATCTAGTACGAGATTCGCGTACTATGTCAAAGTACTTAGCAGCATCGATGTCACAAAGTCCAAATATTATCTTATATACTTGCACCAAAGAGAGGAACTTTCTTCTTAGTTCAAGTGTAGGCCACTTAAGTTTATCAAGTCTTTGCTCATAAGCACTTGGAGCTTAACACTTCTCAGGAAAAGCTTGAACTTTTCTTCATAATCTTCGACCACTCTTGTTCAACGTCAGCATTAAAGGGCTTAGTGAAAAGATTTTAAGCTCACAGTGCCTGGGTCGCCGTGCCGTCTGCTTACTTATCATTTTTTAAAAACTTACATGCCCGACAAGTTTACTGAGTTTTTTATTCTTCAGGTATGTAACTGACTTCTCGAACCTTTCCTCCCTGAACAAAACCGCTACCATGTCTTTAAGTAACGTTATGTTTTATTCAAATAAAATTCACGAAACTCGTCAACATTTGTTTGCATTTATTCGCTTTAAGACCTATTTCTTTGTTATCGAACTCTATATCGTTAGAAACAGACAGAAAGTCTTTGTGTTGTCTCAGAAAATAGTTTCATATTGCAAATTTACGGCGAAAAGCTTTCTGAACCAGCGTCCGAACAAGATTTGTCGATCGCGGGAACACAACGCGCCATCCCGAGCGGTCAGGAGGGCTCCAGCTTGACCGCTCGGGTAGCCAGTCAGAGCACGGGATTCGCTTCAGCTTGACCGCTTACTGAGCCAGACTGGTATTGCCGTCTCAAAATCTCAATTAGTTTATAGTATTTCGTAGTCGGAAAACACAATAACAGATGGATCGGAAAACTGACCAATCACAAGTTCATCCCATTCTTCTGCAAGGGTTTGACACACACAGTCATTATAAATTAACCCCCGGACTGCACGCATTACATCTTATGCCTTCTAAGTCAATGGTGATTTCGCACAATTCAGCTGAACTGTTAGCCTCAGCGGTACTAACAGTAGTAATTTTGTAACCTCATTATGCCTGATACCTTTATGCCGTTGTTCCTGCTCAAGATATTTCTTGTAATTTATTTCCATAGTGTAACAGGCAGTGGTAAGTAGGCTTCAAAATCAACTTTAAATTGAGTTCCATAGTTAGAACGTAATGATAAGATGTTTCCATTCGTTATTTTCCTCAGCGGCTTTTATAGCTGAGTCTAGTACAAAAATTTCATATTAACATTCCAAGAAAATTGAAAAGACAGCATATTCTGAGAGCACCGATTTCTTCATTAATCACCGTTTCGGTTTCAATTTTATGAGAAAAGATCGAACTAAAACATCTATAATTTCTATTTTTTAAAAATACAAATAAGCCAACAACGATTGCCCCACGTTTAATACAGCTATGTAACAAGAACTCCTCTTTTGGCAAAAATACTGTACCCATTAAGGTAGAAAATAGATAAAATTTAAACAGAGAAAAGTTAGTAAGCTAGTCGCCGGAGACAGGTGATAAACTAAAAATGCATGATAATTGTAGTGCTTAGCACCAATTTCTCGACGCCTTCAGTGAGATCCATTTTTAGAACATTGTTTAAACTTGTTTTTAGTTTCTCTTAGTTTACTCAGCTTTTGTCGAAGTATAATTAATTCACGTATGACAGGCCTCTTACTCTAGCTTAATCTTAATACAGTAATTTCTTCTGCACATTCTGCCAGTTTTACCGTTACTTTTCAGTACTAAAACCAGATTTAATAAAAAAAAACTTAATTGGGGCTTATTTCCATAGACATTTGTTAGTTCCTCGTACCTTTGAACCACAAAACAAGACCACTAATTAAAACGGTTTTTTTTTCGGAAAGTGGAGAAAGCTTTGAAACTAGGCCAGGTGTTGGGAAGCTTTGCAAAATATCGAAGTCGCAACCTAGGAAACACCATTCACACATCTTCCTATTAACAACAAAACACTTAATTAACTAATTGATAATTCCATTATGAAAGAAATGAAAACATGGCAAACTTTGGCACAATAACAGAATATAACTTAGCAAAATAACGCAATACGTACGCTCCCAAATTCAGGTGACTTATTTTACAAATGATTGTATTTTCAGATGTATGTCGACAGGTTCACTTCCTGTATCCTGTCGATGGCAAAGCTCTAGTTGGTCACGTGATTAAAACAGTGCAAGTGAAGACAGATGACCATTGTCAGATCAAGTGTTATAGAGAGCACCAGTGCCTCTCTTATAACCTGGGACCTTTTCAGAACTATGGACACGCATGTGAGCTCAGCAACTCGGATCACATCCGACACCCTGATGATTTGGTTCCTGTGCCTAGCTACATCTACAAAGGAACTGAGGTACACAATCAATTTGTGTTTATTTTCATCTGAACCTTGTTTCAACGATTAAAATTGGTAATCTAATATCCTTGGAATAGCCTGGTTGAGTTTTGATCAAAGGAAGTCCTGAATTAGCCTGCGTTACCGGCAGCCTTGAAAGCACAGATCCTGGAGTAACTTGAGAAGCCTTTGGGCGACAAAGAGGTTGCAAAAACAGCCTGTTTCTTCGATTGGTCCGCTTATTTTCAGCGAGAGACCGATGCTTTTGAAATAATCATGGCGTTATAGGTTTTCTGCGTCACTTGAAAAAGAAGACAGAGTAAAACAACAATCTAATATATTTAACTTCTTTTCTTTGTAGAATCGTTGTTCATCAAGTCCATGTCCGAAAAATGCTACCTGCCTCTCCTTGACACCAGAAGCTTTCCAGTGCCTGTGTCCCGCGGGATTTACCGGTACAAACTGTGAAACAGGTATGTAACATTAGCATCTAGGGAGATCTTCTCCCTATTGTGGACTATACGGGGAGTCTCCGCCCGAAAGGGGAACCTTTTACAAGCAGTAGGTATATAAAAGGGTAGGGGTTTTAACGAAATGGAGCATTCAAAAGGGATTCCCTCCTCCCTATCGAATTTATTCGAAAGGGTTACCTTTTCTCTCGAAAATGTAATACATGGATTTTGCCAAGCCTAAAGGTGGAGCTCCAAAAGAAAGATTCCATAGCCAAATTAAATCGTCAGCTCCAATCGCGAAAAAACAGGACTTGAGCCCGCAATCCACTAGAAAACCATTACCTACCATTACTTGATCATCGGTTAACTTCAAAAATACGTGGCGTCGATGAGGTCTGCCCCGAGTCCGCGATATGGTCATGTCACACTGGTCAGTAGATTCCTCGTTTTGGCAGCTGTCAATTGATCATAACATGAATCTTCGATTTTGAATCTCCAATATCAATGATATAAGCTGACAAGGCTGACAAGACCCTGACAAGGTATGTAATGGCCGCCATGTTGTGCGACGTCGGAAAGCGCGCGCACCCGCGAACCAAGTCCCTGGTCATGTTGACCATGAAAACTCGAATGCATGGTTTTACCTATTTCTGTGCAAGCGTCATAGTCATGGGGCTCTGCTCTGCGGCCCTTAGGGCCGCTGTACCGCTAATATCAAAGTGTAAGGAATTTTTATCTGAGGGCGGAGAGCATTCCCCACATTGGAGTTTAGATCACAGATCCTGGAAGTACTTTTCGAGTGTCAAACTAACCTACGTATCAGACGGATGACAGAGAATTGGGCGTCATTTACTTCTCTCCACTTCCTTTGCGTCTCAACAGATGGCGTCTAATAAATACATGCCAAGCATTCTGCTAACCCTAAACTTCTGTGTGTTTATTTTCACTTTCATTCAGTGGAATATGTTCATTTCTGTAGATATAGACGAGTGTCAAACAAATCAGTACAACTGTCCGCTGAACGAGATATGCGACAACACCTTGGGCTCATACACGTGCACATGTGTCAGCGGTCTGTACGATAGTACAGGAATCTGCCAACCGACAAGTAACCCGGCTCGTGTTACTCGAATAATGTATGTTTTATAACTACGAAATTTCTCGTAATCTTTTGTTTTCCAGTTCAGCTTCGGTGGCTAACTTCTAAGTTTGCGTCGTTCAGCGTTTTACAGCTCACTAGAGGACAAGGAAATATGTGATTTAATTTACGTTGCAATTTGATTTTTCATCAGACAAGTTTCTACGTACAAAACAAATAGAATGACATGAAGTTATGTTTTTAAGTTTCAAGAGTAACGACCCTTCCTCACTCCAAAAGTAACGCCTCTCTGAAGGAAGCGGTCTCAAACGTAACGGGATTTCTTATAACAACTTACCTTAACTTACAGATACAACAACCTGTATCAAACTGATCTTATTTTTTTGTCTAAGTTTCTTCAAAAGATTTGAGAAGGAATATTAGCGATATAAAAATTGAACGACGTTTCGATGACTCCATGTCATCATTATCAAGTTAAATTAGAATACAAAGTTGAAGCTTTATATAGTGATCGGAGAATGAATGAAAATATTTAGGGTGTGGAAATCTATTTATATGGTCAATTTAAGTAAACAGTTTGGCACGGACGGAGTCTGATTGTGTGTTGAGTTTTGGCTTTATGTTCCTGATGAAGAACATTTCGTAAAGTAAACAATCCAGCTTCGTGAGGCATTTCTTTAAAACAGTGAACTGATCTTGTACACTGTAGCCTTGCAGCTTGTGGTCTTCTTTTAAGTGTTGACCAATCGCAGAATATTTATGCTCAGCGATGCGTTGAAAAAGATGTCGGGATGTGAACCCGACATAATCTGCATCACACAGATTACACGTAGCCTGCGTTGCAGACGAAACTAAACCCCGGTATAGTCCGTGGACTATACCGGGGTTTAGTTTCGTCTGCAACGCAGGCTGATTACATGCGAATTTGTAAACAACGCAATGTTGATTTATAAGGGGAGGCTTGGCTTCTTCCACTTTGATGTCGTCAATAATTTTTCTGCTTGTAAACACTGGCTGCAGGTCACTTCCGATTTTCTTGTTGAGGTCGTTAAGATTACGGCGTAAAGCGTCAGCCGATCTCTGGTCTTTAAACGGCAAAACAATTCTGATGGGCTTGTCTTGCTGGGCTTCTTCCGGTGGTCTTGCTTGATCTCGTGTGCGGATAGAGTTGTTGATGGTTGATTCAATTAGGCGCGAGGGATACAAAATGGCGGGCTCAACAAAATTCAATTAGGCGCGGAGGATACTTTATTTATTTTACTGCGATGGGCCGATGCAATGATGGCAGTGGCGGATCCAGACCTTAAGCTAAGGAGGGGGCCCGCTTGACTATGAATGTTGAATTCTGTGAAGATAATTCCGGCACTTCAAAGAAAATGCGCTATTTCCGAAAAAAATAAGGCGGGGCCAGGGCCCTCCGGGCCTCTCCCCTGGATATCCGCCACTGGATGGTACACGTTTTAGGTACCCTTGCGGCCCCCGGAAGTTGCCATCAAATAAAAATCAGCGATATTTTTAACGCAACTTAAATCAAATGAAATGGAAAAACATATAGTCAGGACTTATAATCAAAAGAAATATTAATAAAAGGATAAAAACCATTCTGGGTGTGGGCGGGGGGCGGGGGGGGGGGGGGGGGGAGGGGGGAAAAGCCGTTGGGGAGAACGAGGTCGGTGGCGGATGAGTATGTTAGCGGGGCGGGATGCTTTGCTACTACTACGTCACAATATCTTCCCTTCTTCAATCAAGGAAAGAGCTGCCAAGATATTTTAACAACATTCCCGCATGCTCAAAATGGAATGTACAAAGTACAGCCGGATGGCGGGCTCAACATGTTCTGGGCCTATTGTGATATGACGTCAATTGGAGGGGGATGGACAATGTGTTACTCAACCGACGACCATGTGGGCCTAACAGCGGAAGTGACGTATGACGAGAATTTGCCTTATGGAACAAATGGTTACAGAACGGACTGTAACAACATCCAGGTAAATGCTTTGAAACATCAAGCTTTGAAAAATGGTTTCAAACATCACGGTGCCCCTTTGCTTGGGAACCCTGATGACTAACAGTCCACTGGACCACTGGACTGCATGCCCCAATTTCGAAGTAGTACAAAATTATAATATGTATCTTCCCTGTTTAACTTTTGTTGCATTATAATCTTGGATTTTTTGCAGTTTCGGGAAATTCTTTTTGTGGACGAAACAACAGGAAAAAAAGCCTTCTTCACATACAAACTCAATTCCACTCTTGTAGCAGCGGGGAATTATGGAACACAATTGTCAGACCTGTGGGTTGGAGGAGGCCAAGCAGACACGAGTTATGAATATCAGCTGCTCATCTGTGATCTTCCCTTCTACTCTGGCTTCATGATATCCGGATATACAGACTGTTATAAGAGATGTGACTATTGGTGCCATGACTCCAGTTCTCCTTACTTCCGGTCTGCATCTACTAACACGGCAGCTTATGGAGGTGTCGCCTTCAATGTCAATGGCGCGCGCCCGCTAAGGGACCGCCTGATCAGTGTAGGATTGCGATGAATGACGATCTCTGTTTCAAGACTGACTGAAGCAGTTTGTAAACTATCTAAGTGCCTCGGCTAAGGCTCAGTAAGACATTTCTGGGTTACTTTCAGTCCTTCTATATCTTAAAAGTTTTTTCGATGTTCGATCTGATTTGTACTTCTGAACTCTCTAACTTGACGAGGTCCTATGTGTTTTGTCGATCACAAATGTCTTGAATTGACTGTTCTTTAAGCAAGAGCAAAGTATAAGAGAACATGCTACATGTATGAGTCCTGAGGTGTCGGTAACATGAAATATGGTACCATTTCTAGCCAGGACTATTGTTTTGTGTTTTAAGTTTTCTCTCTCCACTCAGGAGTATAAAAAGGTGTCGGCAAATAGCTTAGTAAAACTAAAACATAAGTTTTGAAACATACTGTAGCTACTTATCCATATATGGTGCTGTTACTATTCTTAGTCACTAGCGTCTTGCTACGGAAACCGGAGTTATAGACCCTATGCAAAAACGGCTGTCAAGTTTTCATTTGTAAGCATATGTTGTGGTTCAATTTTATCCTTGGTTCAAATTTTATTTTCCTTTGTTTTTGGGTATGGTAATGTATGGTAATGAGCTAAAAACAAAGGAAAATAAAATTTGAACCAAGGATAAAATTGAATCACAACACATATAAATTAGCCTCACTAACCTCGTTCTAGATTAAAAATTTCTTTGAGCTATTAACTCAAAAACGAGGTAAGTTAGGCTAATTTAAATACATACAAAAGAATTGGCAGCCGCTTTTTGCATAGGGTCTACGCCCTGTAAATGAATGCGCCACCAGCAGACCATGAGTATTCATTGAAAGGGTGAGCGCGGAGAATAAGACAAGCGTTTGAACCGGGTCATCTGCAGGCTAGAATTAAGCATCAGTTTGAGGTTGAAATTCATAGGTGCTTTTCCTTACAAGGTAAGAAACCTGTAAACTGAATACGATTTAGTTATTAACAGTTTTTGCAAGCAGCAGTTAGGGACGGGGCCATGTCAAAGTCATGTGACAGACGTCCGTTAACTTGAAAGGCATAAATAAACTTTAAAATTTAAAATTTGTTGTGGAGCATTTACTCCCGAAAAAATTTGAATTCAATTGTTGAACAAATAGATTACAAAATGCAGTCAACCCGTATGAATTAAAAGTTCGTGTTCCAACTGCCTCCGTAAAGCGCAGCATACTTAACAATTAGGAACAAGCTCGAGGTTTCAATCCTGCAGATATTTGGCGAGAGACAAAGCTCCGAGGCAACAAACAAAAGCCGATAGAACCCGAAAGCGAGCAGTCTGATTGTTTTAACATATTCTTGGTTTTCATGACGCGTCATACAATTCTGAAATCAAAATTCACAAGGCCTGCTAAACTTTACATATCACTAGGTTTAAGGTGAAATAAAAATATATCGTTTTGCGAATTTCAGCTTGGTTGGGTCCTTCCTTTTTTAAACAGATCATTATGAATATTTGAGTTCTCAGTCGTATGTGATATCAAGCTGAGTGCCGTGAAAAAGTTGTTTCTGTTGTTTTGATTCAAAAAAGGCCTTTGCTTTCCATTTTTGCAGGTTGAACATTCCAAATGTAATAACTGCTGTTTAGGTAAAAGTATAATAGCTCATGAGCCAAAAGTAGTCGCTATTATAGCAGAATTTAGCTGCAGATGGTTCTCAGACATCACGGCAACCACATCTGTGCCCCTCGAAAAGACACAAATTTCTACTGCGTAGAAAGTTTCGTCAAAATACTCGCAAACGGTACACCGCACAGACCTAAGACTTGGACAAATTGTTTATCCATTCATCTTCTAAAATATTTACAATCATCGCTTCTGTTGTTGAATGGTATCGAATTTAATTTTTATTGCGTGGCGGTGAAAACCACCAAAAACCCAGAGCCCGATCTATTCAACAAAAAGTTCACTAAAAGTGCATGATCGCGAGTGCTTTTGCAAGATCACCAGTGCTCATGTATGATCGTGATTGCTTGTTCATGATCGTGAGTGCTCGTGCATGATCGTGATTGCTCGCTCATGATCGTGAGTGCTCGTGCATGTTCGCTTATAAGGAGTTATTGGTTGCTGCCTTTCGTGATATTCGGAATGATCAAGGGCGATGAACGTGCTGATAACGCTTCAGTAAAAAAAGCCGAATCCAATTATCGTTTCATTATACATTGCGTTGCAAACAAATTTAAGCATGACATACATTCAGTTGTGACAGCATCAATTTAGTCTCATGAACTAAAATGCTAAAACTCTTGCCCTTCTCTCGGTTTCTTCCATTATTTTCGCCGTCAGATATTCTTTTCATACTCCTTTGGGTACATACGTGTACGTTTTCTTATAATTTTTCCAATCTAAATCATCCACTCTTTTAGACGATTATTACTTTCAGAGACGGGAAAGCAAAACTTCAGAAAGCAAAACTCGTCTAAACGGTTTTAAACCCAATCCAGGAGCGCAGAGACGTCAAAATAACGCAATACAAACCTAAGGTAAGACATTTTATTCAAATTCTTCAATACATGTACTATTAAGAGCAATTTTCAAGCATTGACTCTGATGAAGGTGAAAAATTGAAAATAAAATAAATTACCTTTATTTAGACATGGTGGTATTCAAAGCTAGAAGCTTGTGGAGCCGTGTATTCCCGATCGAATTGGAATTTGGAAGTGCTTTTTTATGGAGGGAGGAAAACCGGAGAACCCGGAGAAAAACACAAGGACGAGAACCAACAACAAGCTCAGTCAATCCACACATGACGCCGAGTCTGGGAATCGAACCCGGGCCACATTGGTGGGAGGCGAGCGCTCTCACCACTGCGCCACCCCTGTTCCCCTAAAATGTAGTAAAAATAACAGATCAGCTTAAAAATCCTTTTTTATATAAATTTTCAAAACATTCTCATACACTGTCTTTTAGTCTGAAAACGTAATGCCAAATACGGAATATATTTTCTCCCAACTAGCCGTGTCAATATAAAGTGGTATTGCCATCTGATAATCGCAATTAGTTTATAACCGAGTATTTCGTAGTCGCAAAACACAACAACACCTCTGGATCTGAAAACTGACCAATCACAAGTTTATCTCGTTCTTCTACAAGGGTTTGGCACACACAGTCATTATAAATTAACTCCCGGACTGCACGCATCACATCTTATGCTTTCTAAGTCGATGGTGATTTCGCACAATTCAGCTGAACTGTTAGCCTGAGCGGTTCTCAACAGTAGTAATTTTGTAACCTCATTATGCCTGATACCTTTAGGTCATTGTTCCTGCTCAAGATATTTCTTGTAATTTATTTCCATAGTGTAGCAGGCAGTGGTAAGTAGGCTTCAAAATCAACTTTAAATTGAGTTCCATAGTTAGAACGCAGTGATAACAAGATGTTTCCATTCGTTTTCAGCGGTTTTATAGCTGAGTGTAGTACAAAATTTCATATTCGCATTCCAAGAAATGAAAAGACACCATATTCTGAGAGCACTGATTTCTTAATTAAATCACCGTTTGGGTTTCCATTTTATGAGTAGTTTTCCCGAATACTGTCGTAGCAACATTACTAACTTATTTAACGTTCAAAAATCGAACTAAAGCATCTATAATTTCTAATTTTTACAAATACAAATTAAGCCAATAACGATTGCCCCACGTTTTATATAGCTATGTAACAAGAACGCCTCTTTTGACAAGAATACTGTGCAGCTTAGGATAGAAAATACATAAAATTTCAAAAGAAGTCGCCGGAGACAGGTGATAAACTAAAAATGCATGATAATTGTCTTACAGCTGAACGAAAAACATCTTTTTAGTACCTAGCACTAATTTATCGACCCCTACAGCTAGTGCGATCCATTTTTAGAACATTGTTTAAGCTTCTTTTCAGTTTTCTCTTAGTTCATTCAGTTTTTGTCGAAATACATTTCTATAAAGTTTGACGGACCACCTACTCTTGCTAAATCTTGGTATATTTTTACTAGAGTCATATTTAGACATACCTTTGAACCAGAAAACATGACCACACTAAAGCATATTCTGAAACTAGGACAGATGTTGGAAAGCTTTGAAAAAAATCGATGTCGCAACCTAGGAAACACCATTCACTTGCAAAACATCTTCCTATTAACAACAAAACACTTAATTAACTATTGATAATTCAATTATGAAAGAAATGAAAACATGGCAAACTTTGGCACAATAGCAGAAAGTAACTTAACAAAACAACGTAATACGTAAGCTTCCAAATTCAGGTGACTTATTTCACAAATGATTGTATTTTCAGATGTATGTCGACAGGTTCACTTCCTGTATCCTGTCGATGGCAAAGCCCTAGTTGGTCACGTAATTAAAACAGTGGAAGTGAACACAGATGATCATTGCGAGATTATGTGTTATCGAGAGCACCAGTGCCTCTCTTACAACCTGGGACCTTTTCAGAACTATGGGCACGCATGTGAGCTCAGCAACTCGGATCACATCCGACACCCTGATGATTTGGTTCCTGTGCCTGGCTACATCTACAAAGGAACTGAGGTATGGAATCAATTTGTGTTCGTTCGTTTTTTAGTTGAACTTTGTTTCAACGATTAAAATAGGTAATGTAATATCATTGGAATAGCCTGGTTGAGTTTTGATCAAAGGAAGTCCTGAATTAGCCTGCGTTACCGGCAGTCTTGAAAGTACAGATTCTGGAGTAACTTGGGAATCCTTTGGGCGACATGGAAGTTGCAAATGAATTCCCAATTTTAACGCTTACAAAAACGGCCTATTTCTTCGATTGCAAATGTCTGAAGTCAAAAGGCTGAAAAAGGGGAAATGCAACGGTCAACATTTCGGCACATAGTATACAGCCTTTAGAAAGATAGAAAACAACGGCTCTTAAACCTGCATTTCAAATTTCTTAACTTCACGTTTCAAAGGACCTCCGGTCCGCTTCTCTTCAGCGAGAGACCGATGCTATAGAAACAGTCATTGCGTTATAAGGTTTTCTGCGACGCTTAAAAAAGAAGCCAGAATAATACGACAATCTGATGTAAAATATTTAACTTATTTTCTTTGTAGAATCGTTGTTCTGCAAGTCCATGTCCAAACAATGCTACCTGCCTTTCCTTGACGCCAGAAGATTTCCAATGCCTGTGTCCCGCGGGATTTACCGGGTCAAACTGTGAAACAGGTATGTAACATTAGAATCTGCGAGTCTTCTCCCTATAGTGGACTGTATGGGGAGGCTCCACCCGAAAGGTGTATCCTTAACAGGCTGTAAGTATATAAAAGGGTAGGGATTTTATTAGCTGGAGTATACAAAATGGATTCCATGTTACTATCGAAGGTAAACGAAAGGGTTACCTTATCTCTCGAAAATGTCGTATGAAAGGGTAAGGGTTTAGACTTCGAAGCGGAGAGTGCCCTCCACATTGGAGTTTACATTCATACCTTCCAGATGTTAAACTAACCTCGGTATCAGAAGGATGACAGAGTATTTGACGTCAGTTACTGCACTCCACTTCCTTTGCGTCTCAACAGATGGCGTCTAATAAATATATGCCAAGCATTCTGCTAACCCTAAACTTCTGTGTGTTTATTTAACTTTCGTTCAGTGAAGTGTGTTTATTTCTGTAGATATAGACGAGTGTCAAACAAATCAGGTCAACTGTCCGCTGTACGAGATATGCGTCAACACCTTGGGCTCATACACGTGCACATGTGTCAGCGGTCTGTACGATAGTACAGGAATCTGCCAACTAGGTAAGTCGGCTCCTGTACATGTTTTCCTTTGTTTTCGGGTCTGGTAATGTATGATAATGAGTTAAAACAATGGAAAATAAAATTTGAACCAAGGATAAAATTGAACCACAACATATATTTTACAACTGCGAAATTCCTCGTAATGTTTTGATTCTTTCAGTTCAGCTACTGTGGATAACTGCTGAGTATGCTTTGTTCAGCCTTTTGCAGCTCACTAGAGGAAAGAAGATATATTAAGAGAAGTTTCTTCGTACAAAACAATTAGAATGCCATGAAGTTATGCCATGAAAAATGGCGCTGGACTCCGGATCGGGCGGTCCGGGTTCGAGCCCTGGCCGGGGCACTGCGTTGCGTTCTTGGGCAAGATACTTTACTCTCATAGTGCCTCCTTCCACCCAGGTGTATAAACGGGTACCGGCGAATTTACTGCTGGGGGTAACCCTGCGATGGACTAGCGTCCCATCCAGGGGGGAGTAGCAATACTCCTAGTCGCTTCACGCTAGGCTCGTATACAGCCCCTAGGCTCGTATACAGACTTCACCATTGTCCGTGACCATTGCATTGTCCATGTCCATTTCAAGTTTGTTGGTCGTAATTGGTCTTCATATTCGTCAGATGAAATCATCGTTGGTTATTTTTGCGTTTTTATTATCCCGTTGGTATTTTTTTTATCGTAGAGAACCAAAGTAATCTGAAAGATGGCTAAAACATCGTGACATTGCTGCTTTAAGTTCCAAGAGTGATAGTCACGCCTCCACCCCTCCCCCACTCCGAAAGTAACGTCGGAGCGCCTATTAAAAGGAAGCGATGTCAAACATAACGAGCCGAGATTTCTTATAGAGAGCTTAAGCACAGACGTTTTCGAGCCAAAGAAGGCAACCGGAAGTGGAGCGTTTTCGTCTTTGGCGCGTATTGGAGACTTTTTGTTCATAAATTCAAGTTTTAGGTGCTAAAACGAAGGCTTTCTTACTTATTTTTGGAAGTAAACGTTCGCCAAAAACTAAAACATTCGCCTTCCGGTTGACGTCCGTGGCTCAAAAACGTCTCTGCTTCAAGCTATATCAAACTCATCTTATTTTTGTGTCTTAATTTGATACATTATTAAGTCTTTTAAGCGATTTGATACTTTTATTAGATTCTTCAAGCAAAAGTTTCTTCAAACGATTTTTATTTGTTTTACTGCGATGGATCGATGCAAGGATGGTACACGTTTTAGCTTCCCTTGCGACCCCGGGAAGTTGCCATCAAATTAAAGTCAGCAACGTTTTTGAACACAACTTAAATCAAATGAAATGAAATACATATACGGTCAGGACTTATAATTAAAGAATATTAACTAAGGATAAAACCGTTCTGGGTGGGGGAGGGGGGAAGAGCCGTTGGGAAGAGCCAGGAATTTTCTATCACCTCGGGCGGGATGAGTGTGTGTGTGGGTGGTGGGGTATGTAGGGGGGGGGGGGGGGAAATGCTTTGCTACTATTACATCACAAGCTTCAGTCGTCTTTACATTCCCTTCTTTACTCAAGGAAAGAGCTGCCAAGACATTAAGAAAACATTCCCTCAAGCTCAAGATGGAATGTATCATGTAAAACCGGATGACGGGCTCAACATGTTCTGGGCCTATTGTGATATGACGTCATTTGGCGGGGGATGGACAATGTGTTATTCAACGGATAACCTTGTGGGTCTCACAACAGAAGTGACGTATGACTCGAATCTGCCTTATGGAACAAACGGTTACAGAACAGACTGTAACAACATCCAGGTAAATGCTTTGAAACATCAACCTTTGAAAAATGGTTTCAAAAATCACGGTGCCCCGTTGCTTGGCCTGACGACTAGCCGTCCCTTGTATTGCATTCCCCTCATTCGTATAAATTTAATAGCAATCTTCCCTGTTTAAGCTTTATGGCATTATTATCTTGGAATGTTGTTGTTCTTTTGGGGAATTCAGTGAAACTTGAGATTTGTTCTTTTTCTTGCAGTTTCGCGAGATCCTTTTTGTAGACGAAACAACAGGAGAAAAAGCGTTCTTCACATACAAACTCAGTTCCACTCTTGTAGCCGCGGGAAATTACGGAACACAACTGCCAGCACTGTGGACAGGAGGAGGCATAGCAGACACGAGTTATGAATATCAGCTGCTCATCTGTGATATTCCCTTCTTTTCTGGCTTCTTTATATCCGGATATACAGACTGTTATAAGCATTGCGGCAGTTGGTGCAATGACAAAAGCTCTCCCTACTTCCGGTCAGCAGCAGGTTATGGAGGAGTTGCCTTCAACGTTAATGGTCATCGGACGCTAAGCAGGCGCCTGATTAGTGTAGGATTACGTTGAAGCTCTTTAAATGGAATTGGTTGTTTACCATTTACAAATAAAAGTCCGGAAAAATTCGGTTGGGAATTAACGTTCGGGAATAATGTGTTCTATTTGAAGTTTTTCACATTTACCCGCCGTTAAGCTGATAGGCCTGGCACGAATTTCCATTCCGAACGTCCAACCCGGAAAACGGAGTTGTTTTACTATTTCCTGGAATAGACCATTTCCAATGACCATTGAAAATTGGTACTTGATTTTCAAACTCAACAAACCAACCGAAAGAGACAGTAAGACACTGCCTCTCTGGAACCTCTATTTTCATTCGCCCGCTGTAAACACTAGGGGTATTTTTGAGAACCAATGAAGTAACTCGTTCCGAGATTTAGTGGTGGGCGACCCGAAAGAGATAGCGCTTACCATTTATAATGAAGTCTTCGGTTATTGTTTTCCCTTGATTGCAGACTGGAAACGAGAGAAATAAACAAATGGTACAGAATCTTTCCCATGGTTTGTAACAACCGGAATGAGAGCACTAACTCAAAACGGAGTTCTAAATTTTCGAACGGATTTTTAAGAAAATTACTGCTCCATTCATTTTCCAACCGAAATTACCCGAGACTATCTTCTCAATATTTCCTTTCCTTCCGGAAAGTTTCCAGTGGAATAAACCAAAAGGAAGGCCCAATTTCTTCCGACCTCTCGAGTTCGGTCTTTCCTCCCGGGGGAGGAGCGCGGGCTCATTTCCGAAACAGCGGCTGGAATTTCAGGAAATTTTTGGTAAATGGTAAACAACCACTGTGACGAGTCCTTTGCTTTAGTGTTTGCTCAATTGCCGCGTTGTTTACAATAATTAGAGAGCTTAAGCACAGGCGTTTTTGAGCCACGGACGGCAGCGGAAATGGAACCTTCTCGTCTTTAGCACTTACTGTCAGCTTTTTGTTCATAAATTCAAGTTGTAACTGCTAAAATATTTTAATAAAGGTTTCTAACTTATTTTTGGAGGTAAAAGGTCGCCACAATCTTAAACATTCGCCTTCCGGTTGCTGTTCGTGGCTCAACAAACGTCTGTGCTTAAGCTCTCCGTTGTTTTCATCTAGACCTTTAAGTAGCAAAATCTGCTACTTTGAAAATGGAACAAATGTGTTGTAAACGCAGAGTTTGTATGGAAATTTCAGGGATTTCCATGTCAAATAACCTTCATATAAAATTAAGTTCCTGAATTCTTTTAAAAATGTTGATTTTATTGATGAAACTTTTTAGGCATGTGACCTGAGTGGGAAATGTACCTGTAATCGCGCTTTAAGTTTTCCACGCGGGGTACCCCCTGAAGTTGACTGACTATACGGGAGCGAACGGTCAATTCATTTAAGTATTTTTAAAGGGGGTTATTTAATTGAGATATTAAGAGAAAAGATCCAGTATTTCTTCTATAGTATGTGAAACGGGTACCATTTTCCATCAAAGGTATACGAAAGAGCTTGGGCATCTGGGCGGAGCCTTCCCGCATAAAATGACCTTTGAGGGGTGCTTATTATTATAGTTTAGCCACGTTCAATAGCATTAAAGAAAGATACTTCATTGCAGGGCCTAGGCAGGGGGTGTGATGGGTGCATCCGCACTTCTCATGGGCCGCAAAGGTCCATTTAATCGGGAAATGATGGTTAAAATAACTCTCAGAAGGCAGGAAATGTGGACTTCAACAACTCTGTTTTTCAAAATATCTTGGGGGAAACATTGGTAAAAGTTCACCAAAACACAGATACAGTAATTCTGTAAAATATGACAAAATATGACATACTCCGACCAGCGTTGACCCAGTAATTTGCCAAATATTTCTTAGCTCGTGTTTTCTTTTAAAATTGTAACAACATACAATTATTGTGCAAGAAACAATTATTTATCAACAACAACAACAACTTTATTTACCCTAATAAATTACAAGAAAGAGAATATATATAGTATAAATAAATAAGTAATTAATTATCCAAACAAATATGTACATTTTGCGATGCACACGAATCGATTATATTTCAATATTTGGCGTTCATGGCACTCCATATGTAGCACCTTGTTAGCTTGAAAGGTATAAATACACTTTCAAAGTTATAATTTGTTGTGTAGAATTTATTTCCGGAAAATTATCTATTTAAAGCGGGTTCTACCTGAATTTGAGTGAAATTTTAAGAGATTTAAAGAGAAGTATAATTATTCTTAGAACACCACCAGACAGTTGACCCCAATGCAAGAGCACCCCAGATTGTTAGGGGATTGTTTTCGTGTCCATCTACTAATTTTTAATTTCAAATTCTAATTTTAAAATCACATTTAATCTTCACCATTTCTTATTTCTCCAAATTTCACTGTTCCATTGAAAAAAAAAAGATCTCCTCCCAAATATCCCCAAAAATTTACAAAACACCGCAAAACATAGATTCATGGGACGAGTTGAATTGCTTGAAACGCGAACGAGATATTCGCATTGAACCCAAGTTACGCGGTGGAAAAAAGGCCTTCAGGTAAAACCCCGCCTTAAAAATACACCCCGTATGAAAATGCATGATTTCAATAGAACACGGCCTTACTGAAGTAAAATGTTCGTGTTCCGTATAACACAGCCTACGTTATACTAATTGTTAAAACAGTGGAACACAAGCTCAAGGTTTCTATCCGGCAGATAGGTGGCGCGGGACAAAGCTCCCAGCCAACTATCAAAAGACGATAGAAACCGAAAGCGAGCAGTCTAATTAGCATACAACCCACAGCCCGGTGTATTAAAAAAAGAGTCCACTGATAATCCAGTTCACTGAAAGTGCATGATCGCGAATGTTCGTCCATGCTGCACGATTGTGAGTGCTTGTGCATGATCAACAGTGCTCGTCGAGTATCACCAGGAGTGACCGAGCAAGATCAGATCCTCTTGGGTAAAATGTTCATTTTCCGTATAACGCAGCCCACTTTCTACTAATTGTTAAAACATTTAGACAGCTGATAGTTAGCGAGGGACATAGCTCCAAGCCAATTATCAAAAGCCGATAGAAACTGAAAGCGAGCATTCTAATTTTTTTAGCATACAACTCACAACCCAGTCTATTCATCAAAAAGTTCAGTGAAAGTGCATGATCGCGAATGATCGTCAGTATATGCTGCACGATTATGAGTGCTTGTGCACGATCACCATGCAGTGCTCGTGCGGCATCATAGGGAGTGGTCGAGAATTATATGAGCACGAGTTCTCGTGCACGATCACCGTGTGCGTGCATGATCGCGAGTGCCTCTGCATGATAGTGAGTACTCGTGCATGATCGTGGGTGCCTCTGCATGATCGTGAGTGCTCGCGCATGATTGTGAGTGCTTTTGCTTGATCGTGAGGTTTCGTAAATAATCATCGCGTCCGTGCATGATCGTAATTCCTCGTTCACGATCGTGAGTGTTCGTGCATGTCCGCATTTAAAGAGTTATTGGATGACGTTTTTCATGATATTCAGGGCAGAAAAGCCGAATCCAAAATTTATTTTATGACTCACACTCAGTTGTGAGTGGATCAGTTTAGCCGGATGAACACTGTATGGAGACCTCATTCGTTGCTAAAACTCTTGTCCTTCCCTCGGTTTTCTTCAATAACTTTTCTCCTTGAGATATTCTATTAATACTTTCTTGGCTAGCTACGTGGGCGTTTTCACATTTTCCGCGTCTAAATTATGCACACTCCCTTTGAAGTCGAAAATGCTATGACAGGTGACAAAATATCCCCTGGATCTGAAAACTGACCAATCAAAAGTTCGTCCTATTCTTCACAAGAGTTTGGCACACACAGTTATTATAAATTGATCCCCGGGTTGCATGCATCGCATCTTAAGCGCACAAGGTCAGTGGAGATTTTGCACAATTCAGCTGCCTAAACTGTTCGCTTAAGGGGCACTCAACAGTGCTAATTTTGTAACCTCACGATGCCTGATATCTTTGTGCCATTGCTCCTGTTAAAGATCTCGCTTGTAATTTATTTCCATAGGGTAGAAGGCAGTGGTAAGTAGGCTTCAAAATCAACTTTAAGTTGATGACATTGATTCATTGTAGGTAGAACACAATGATAACAAGGTGTTAACGTTCGTTATTTTGCTCAGTGTCTCTAATAGCCGAGTCTTTAAAATTCACATTCACATTCCAAGAATTGAAAAGACACCATATTCTACGCACCGATTTCCTAGTTATAAATCGCAGTTTGGGTTTCCATTTTATGACTAATTTTCCCGAATACTGTTGCTATGTCGTAGCAACATTAGTAACTAACTTAACGTTTAAAGATCGAACTAAAACATCTACAAACACAAATTAAGCAAACAACGATTGCTCCATGTTTTATATAGCCATGTAACAGGAAAGCCTCTTTTGACAAGAAAAGAGATAAATTTTAAAGAGAAAAAAGTTAGAACACAAGTCCCTGGAGACAGGTGATAAACTAAAAATGCATGATAATTGTCTTACAACTGAACGACAAACCTTTTTAGCACTTAGCAAGACACTATATTCTTAGAGCACCGATTTCTTAGTTAAATTACCTTTTGGGTTTCCATTTTGTGAGTAATTTTCACGAACACTGTTGCTATGTCGTCAAAACATTAGTAGCTAATTTCATGTTTAAAGATCGAATCAAATCATCTATAATTTCCATTTTTTACAAAAGCAACAACAACGATTACCCCGTGTTTAACATAGCTTTGTAACAAGAACGCCTGTTTTGACAAGAAAACTGTACCCCTTAAGATAGAAAATAGATAAAATTTAAAAAGAAAAATGTTAGAAGACAAGTCGCCGGAGACAGGTGTTTAATAGCGCTTGCATGATAATTACCTTACAACTGAACGACAAACACCATTTTAGTACTTAGAATTAATTTCCCAGAGTGATCCATTTTTAGAACATTGTTTAAACTTGTTTATAGTTCTTTCTAATACCCCATCACACCAAAGCTTAAACATGTTTAAATGTTGTTTAGTTGAACACGGTTTAAAATTGTTTTCTCTTCATGGAAGTTATTGACTGATGTTTATCGACTTCAAATTTGGCTCAATGAAAGCACAAGTTAGAGCATTCTTGAACCCAGTGGCGGATCCACTTTTAAAACTTTTTTTTTAAAAAAAAAAACTTTAATCGGGCTTATTTCGAAAAATATTTTTCAGTTCTTCGTACCTTTAAACCGCAAAACAAGGCCGTCAAAGGGTATTTCTCGGAAAGTGGAGAAAGTTTTGAAAATAGGGAAGGTGTAAGGAAAGTTTGCATATTAATCGATATCGTAACCAAGAAAACATCTTTCACTTGCAACGCATCTTCCCATTAATAACAAAAAAATAGAAATGAAAACATGGTAATCTTTGGCACAATAACAGAACTTAACAAAACAACGTACGTAATGTGTACACTTCCAAACTCAGGTGACTTATTTCACAAATGAGTGTATTTTCAGATGTATGTCGACAGGTTCACTTCCTGTATCCTGTCGATGGCAAAGCCCTAGTTGGTCACGTGATTAAAACAGTGCAAGTGAAGACTGATGATTATTGCGAGATTATGTGTTATGGAGAGCACCAGTGCCTCTCTTATAACCTGGGACCTTTACAGAACTATGGACACGCATGTGAGCTCAGCAACTCGGATCACATCCGACACCCTGATGATTTGGTTCCTATGCTTGGTTACATCTACAGAGGAACTGAGGTATTTAATCAACTTACGTTCTTTAATACGTGAAATGTTTCAACGATTACAATAGGTGCTCTAAAATCACAGAATAGCCTGCTCGAGTATTGATACAAGTAGGTGATTTATGCGCCTTTAGGAAGGAAGGAAGGAAGGAAGGAAGGAAGGAAGGAAGGAAGGAAGGAAGGAAGGAAGGAAGGAAGGAAGGAAGGAAGGAAGGAAGGAAGGAAGGAAGGAAGGAAGGAAGGAAGGAAGGAAGGAAGGAAGGAAGGAAGGAAGGAGATCATCGCCTGTTTTTTCCTTCTCGAGTTTCCAATCTGATTTCAACGCTTCCAGAAATGCCTATTTCTTTTTAGACACTCGATTACAGCAGTCTGAAATCACAAGTTTGAAATAAGAGAAAATTTAGTAGTCAACATTGCGACTCATAGTAGACAGCCTTTAGAAAGCCAGAAAAGAACGGCTCCTCTGGTCCGCTTATCTTCAGCGAGAGACTGATGCTATAGAAACAGTCATTGCGTTATAAGGTTTTCTGCGTCGCTTGAAAAAGAAGCGACAATAAAACTACATTATAAAATATTTTACTTCTGTTCTTTGTAGAATCGTTGTTCTTCAAGCCCATGTCCAAACAATGCTACCTGCCTCTCCTTGACGCAAGAGGCTTTCCACTGCTTGTGTCCCGCGGGATTTACCGGGACAAACTGTGAAACAGGTATGCAACAGTAGCATCTGCGGGTGTTCTCCCTATAGTGGACGGGGAGGCTCTGCACGAAGGGGATACCTTTTTCAGGTTGTAGATATATATACTAGTTATGCAACGCTTCAAGTGGTATACTATGGAATAACCCAAGAGTCACTTGTATTTCTTGGTATACAAAGGAGCCTTTAGGAGAGTGTGTATACCAAGTAAATACAAGTGACAAGTGGGATATTTCATGGTATACCACGAGAAAGTGTTGCATAACTATTTTATACCATACTATAGAAAATACGCTTACTAAATTTCGTCCGGAATAAGATCGCAGCAAACGATGGGAAGGTTACGTTTAATATCGTCGATTATTAAAAGCTAGCAATGGTATATTGCATTTCCTTCGTTTTGATTGGCTAACAGGCAATGATATATGAGCTCATATACCATTGACCACAAATTTCGTAGCCGATACGCGTCAACGAAAACAGCTGGGGAACTCAAATATTGCAATTCTTTTGGGCGTTTTTGATAAAATAATTATTCCACTCGCGCTTGTTGGATATGAGATCTTTATAGCCAACTCGGCGCTAGGCGCCTCGTTGGCTATCTACCATCTCATATCCAACGCGCGCTCGTGGAATAATTGTTAAGTATACCACAAGAAAGTGTTACATACTGAACTATTTTATACAATGCCATAGAAAATGTGCTTACCAATTTCGTTTGAAATAAGATCGCAGCGCACGATTGGGAAGGTTTGGTTTAATATCGTCGAATACAACCTCGTTCAAAGGGCTTTTCCCTTCTCGTGGGTGGCCACCCACGAGAAGGGAAAAACCCTGGGAACAAGGTTGCGTCGAATATACAATGGCTTTCCTGTAGTCTGATTGGCTGAACTTTCTATGGCACGGTTTCAAAACATGGTAGGGATTTTACTAATCGAAGTATACCAAAGGGATTCCATGTTCCTATCGGAAGTATACGAAAGGGTTACCTTTTCTCTAGAAAATATACTATGAAAGGGTGAGGGATTAGACTTCGGGGCGGACAGTGCCCCTCCCCCACCCCCCTTCCCCCCCCCCCCCCCCTCCACCCCACATCACACATCCTGGAAGTACTTTTCAAAAGTCAAACTAACCTGGGTATCAGACGGATGATAGAGAATTGGGCGTCATTTACTTCGCTCCACTTTCTTTGTGTCTCAACAGATGGCGTCTAATAAATATATGTCAAGCATTCTGCTAACCCTAACCTTCTGTGTACTTATTTTCACTTTCATTCAGTGGAATGTGTTCATTTCTGTAGATATAAACGAGTGTCAAACAAATCAGTACAACTGTCCGCTGAACGAGATATGCGTCAACACCTTGGGCTCATACACGTGCCAACTGACAGGTAACCCGGCTCCTGTTACTCGAATAATGTATATTTTACAACTACGAGATTCCTCGTAGTCTTTTGTTTTCCAGCTCAGCTGCTGTGGCTAACTTCTGAGTTTGCCTCGTTCAGCGTTTTACAGCTCACCAGAGGACAAGAAGATATGTGATTGAATTTACGTTGCAATTTGACTTTTCATCTGACAATTTTCTACGTACAAAACAATTAGAAAACCGTTTTTAAGTTCCAAGAGTAACGACCCTGCCTCCTCTGAAGGAAGCGATCTCAAACGTAACGGGGTTTCTTATAATAATTTACAGATACAACAAGCTATATTAAACTGATCTTATTTTTTGGTCTCAAAAATTGATGTTATATTAATTCTTTGAAAGACATTTGATCCTTTTATTACCACTATTTTGCAGAATACAAATTAGGAGTTTAGTAGACGAGCGAGTTGACTCACACGGTCAGTCGATGGTCGTAGAATTTTGTTTGTAATTCCGCTGACAAATGCATAACTGGACTTGACGAAGATGAAATTAAATGTCGGCAAATGTGAAACTTAGTGAAATAATGATGAGATGGCTATCAGCTATGTCAAGAGCATGGGGTGCAAGCATTTTCAGTTCTTATTTGAATTGTTCCAAAACATTAGTTAGAAACATTTGATATCGTTGTTACGCGAAATAAACGTGGGCTCCAGGCAAGCATGGGTTCAAGGGACGGAGCATTATTTTTCTGGAGGGGGGTATAAAATATATTGAAAAAATTGTTTGCAGGACCTAAAAAGACAAAATAAATTGCTTGCAAACATGACATGTGTAAAAAAAATTAGTTTGCATTTCGAAAAAAAAATATTTGCAGAGGTGCATAAATTAACAAAATACCCACCTCCAGTTACCTCTTTGCGACATAGAAAGTATATAAGTGGTGATTAGAGTTTTTACATTGTAATTTGTTCAAGTATTGTATTGTCATTAGAGTAAGCAAGCGTAGTGTACTATTGTAAGTTTTGTAAGTATTGTAATTCTTGTACTGTAGAGTGGTGTAGTGTCCGCAATAAAAAAAAAAAAAAAAATGGTCCGTCCCTAATAACATAATGCATGCAATGCATGAATATTGAGCAAAACAATAAATGAAAAGCACTTATTAGCTTCTTGGGGGGAAAGGAAGAAAAACACGTCGGAGGGGAAAAAAAGATCGTGTTCGTGTCCGCCCGTGTGTTCATCTTTTTTGCTCATGTACTTCATCACGTCAAATAGTCGTAGTGTCAAAGAGACCTTTGATTATAATCCTTAGGCAAAAGTTTGTTCAAAGGACTTTTATCTATTTTACTGCGATGGATCAATGCAAGGATGGATCACGTTTTAGCTACCCTTGCGACCCCGGGAAGTTGCCATCAAATAAAAGCCAGCAACGTTTTTGAACACAACTTAATCAAATGAAATGAAATACGTATAGTCAGGATTTAAAATCAAAGAAATATTAACTAAGGATAAAACCGTTCTGGGTGGGGGAGGGGGAAAGAGCCGTTGGGAAAAGCAAGGAATTTTCTATCACCTCGGGCCGGATGAGTGCGTGTGTGGGTGGTGGGGCATGTAGGGGGGGGGAATGCTTTGCTACTATTACATCACCAGCTTCAGCCGTCTTTACCTTCCCTTCTTTACTTAAGGAAAGAGCTGCCAAGACATTAAGACAACATTGCCGCATGCTCAAGATGGAATGTACCAGGTAAACCCGGATGGCGGGCTCAACATGTTCTGGGCCTATTGTGACATGACGTCATTTGGCGGAGGATGGACAATGTGTTACTCAACTGATAACTTTGTGGCTCTCACAACGGAAGTGACGTATGACGCGAATCTGCCGTATGGAACAAACGGTTACAGATCAGACTGTAACAACATCCAGGTAAATGCTTTGAAACATCAACCTTTGAAAAATGGTTTCAAGGCTCACGTTGCCCCGTTGCTTGGCCTGATGACTAGCCGTCCCTTGTATTGCATTCCCCTCATTCGTAGAAGTATAATATGAATCTTGGAATTTGGTTGTTTGCTTGGGGAATTCAGTAAACTGAGATTCGTTCTTTTTCTTGCAGTTTCGCGAGATTCTTTTTGTGGACGAAACAACAGGAGATAAAGCCTTCTTCACATACAAACTCAGTTCCACTCTTGTAGCCGCGGGAAATTACGGAACCCAACTGCCAGCACTGTGGGAAGGAGGAGGGATAGCAGACACGAGTTATGAATATCAGCTGCTCATCTGTGAGGCAGGCTTCTACTCTGGCTTCTTTATATCCGGATATACAAATTGTTATAAGCAATGCGGCCATTGGTGTGGTGACACAAGCACTCCCTACTTCCGGTCAGCAGCAGGTTATGGAGGAGTTGCCTTCAACGTTAATGGTCATCGGGCGCTAAGCACGCGCCTGATTAGTGTAGGGTTACGTTGAAGTCTTCAGGTGGCATTGGTTGTTTACCATTCCCCCAAAATATATACACCTTATTCGATGGTTTAGCATATAATACGCGCGGGTATTTTGCGAGTTGCGTAGTATTTTTCCGAGCCCCGAAGGTGCTCGGAAAAATACGAGCAATGAGCAAAATGTCCGCTCGTATTATATGTTAAACCATCGAATAAGTGATTTATTATTCCACTAAAAAATGAAGTTTTGTTTGGCCATTTTGTCGCTCCGCTTTCAGTCCATATTTTTGCCCTGTTCTACAGTGTAATAACGTGGCATATTTTGCGCGTTCTTTTGCCCTTATATGCTAAAATGGCGCAATAGTGGAATAATAATCCGAAATAATTAGATTCGGAATTTACGTTCGGGAATAATGTGTTCTATTTGAAGTTTTCCACAGCAACCCGACATGGCTGTTAAAGCCGGGCTCATGCAGAACTCCTGTCAAAGATGCAAACGGCAAATGGAACACGAATTTCCATTCCAAACGTTCTACCTAAAAAACGGGTTTTTTTTATCATTTCGTGGAATAGACCATTTGTTGCAACGAAAGGGATGGCGCTTACCGTTTATTGCACTCTTTTTTTCACAAGAATACATTTTACAAGAATATCGAGGCTGAGATTTGCGAAATTTTAAGAATATTTTAAGAATAAACCTGCGGCTGAGATTTTGAAAAGAATATATTTTTTTGTGTTGAAAATTTGTAAATACAATACAATCGTATGTTTTTAAAGGTATCCTCGGCTGTTGAGGCAAGTTGACGTTAAGTTAGAAATAATGCCTAAATTACAAATTTTACAGAGCAAGGGAGATATTAAACGAAGAAGATTACCACCTTTAAATTTCCCGCGCGCCGCCATTTTGGATTTTATGACGTCACCGCGTTGTCGCTATTGTTGGGAAGCAGAGGTTCTCTTGTGTGGAACAGTCGGGCAACTCATTGACATCATAAATTCGAAAATGTCGGCGCGCGGGAAATTAAAAAGCGATAATCTTTTCTGTTTATTATTGTAATTAAATGTGATATCTTCCTTGTCCAGTAAAATTTGTAAATTTCAAACAACTCAACGTCAACTTGCCTCAAGAGCCGAGATTCCCTTTAACTATATAAACCGTATAAAATTCCTCCTTTCTCTAAACGGTCAAACAAGCCAACTAAACGATATGAACCTGCACTAGGCAAATGTTTGATGCTTATGACAGTTCGATAAACGTTACATGTAATTCATATGAATGGTTTTCAGATGGTATACAGTTCAACACACCAAAAACTTGTAATTGATACCCCAATACATTCTAAAACGGATATGTCATAAGCTATAATCTAAGATTATTCACAAGAATATTTTAAGCCTAAAATCGACAGAAAGATAAGAATCAGCCTGGGTCGGAAAAAAACAATATTCCTATATAAAAAAGAGTGCATTATTGTTTTCCTTGATTGGGACTGGAAACGTGAGAAATGAACAGATGGTTTGTAACATCTGGAATGAAAGGACTACCTCAAAACAGAGTCAACAATTTTCGAACAGAGTTTTTGGAAAATTTTTCTTCCATTTGCTTTCCAACCAAAATTTCCGGGATATTTGGTAAAATGGTAAGCTCCCGACGACGAGACTATCTGTTTAGAAGTTCCGTACCTTCCGGAAAGTTTCTAGTGAAATAAACCAAAAGGTTGAGTTCCATTTTACATTCCAACTGGAATTTCAGGAAATTTTTTGGTAAATGGTAAACAACCACTGTGACGAGTCCTTTAAGTAGAAAAATCTGCTATACTCTGAAATGGAGCAAGCATGTTGTAAAACACAGAGTTTGAATGGGAATTTCAGGGATTTCGATGTCAAATGACTTGAGTTTCTGTATTATTTTTTTAAAAAAATCGTTGTTTTTATTGTTGAAATTTTTTAGGCATGTGGCATTAGTGGGAAATGTACCTGTAATCGTGCTTTAAGTTTTCCATGCAGGGTACCCCCCTGAAGTAGACTGACTATCTGGGAGCGATCTAGCGAATAGGCTCGATTTCCGCCGTCCTCTCGTGTTCAGTCTTTCCTCCAGCTCCCCGAGAAGAGGAGGAGAGGAGCGCGGGCTCATTCCCCGAACAGCGGCTGGTAATCGAGCCTAGGGAGCGAACAGTCAATTCATTTAATTACTAGGGCAAGGCAGCCTTGTGGTAAATCCGAGCGTTGTGATTGGTTCTTTCTTGGTCGGGATTTGCTATACGATTCATTTCAATGGAAACAGTCATAAGCCATGTATTTTTTTGTTCTCCAAAGCCGGCAAATTCAAATTTGCAGCTGAAATGACTGCCATCTTAATAAACTACTTACTAACCTAGCTTGCTGACGATATTCTTGCTGTGAAATAAAAGTCTAACAGAACTGAAACTAAAACTCGCACTCGATCCCGACAATTCAAGGTTAAGTTCGGTCAGTGCTACCACTTCTTCTTATAGTTTTGTTGACCCTCGTATCCCTCTAGAATTCTGATCATTTTATGGGAATGTTTTTGTATTTAAGTTCGTCGACAAAATGAATACAAGCACTTTCACACAACATTCCCTGCCATTGCGTTTCTGATCGTCTCTCAAAAACACGCGAGAACATCCACGCAATGAGCGTTTACATCCGCGGGTGAACTGGGTACCATGCCTAAAAATAACTTAAGAGGAATTACCTTTGGAATAAGGCTTATATGGGGGATTAATTCTCTTATTTCATAATCTATGTAAGAGGTAAGTATTTAAGTAGAAAATTGATGCAGTATCTTTTCTATAGGGTATCAAAGGTATACAAAAGGGTAACCTTTTTGTCAAAAATGAAAGTGAGGGCGTGGACCTTTTCGCGGAGACTTCAGGTGTAAAAAAAAAACTTTGAGTCGCCCCCTCCATCCCTCCCGGGGGGTCTGCAAAACATCGTCGCCGTTGTCAGTACAGGAAAAGTTATGACAAATTTATGGAAAACGAAATAATTACACGTCTCCGACCTTGGCCACATCCGTGAAATCCCTGAAATTCCCTTACAAATTCTGTATTTTACTTCAGGCTTGTCCCATTTTCAAAGGGGTAGATTTTGTCGCGAAAAGTTCTTAAACACCATCGTTGTAAAATATTTTTATTTTATTTATTTTTTATCATTTGTGGCGCACCTGTGAACAAGCTGGCGTTAAAATTTTGTTTGCCAGCTGCTACGCACACTCGACTACAAGCAGTGCCACTTTTTCTTATTTTGTCAGGCATGAAGCGAAATCAAACGCTTGTAGGAAAAATGGTCGCGCGAAAGTCTGCTTATAGACCTTATTTAAAGCTAAGTGTACGGACCACGCTTAGTAAAGTCAGCTATGCTTTCGCAGAACATCGCTTCATACTTAACCGACGAGGCTGTTGACCGAGTTGGCTAAAATCAATATTCCGCAAGATTGAGCGGGATGATTGTTTTATTATTCAACAAATTGTCAACGAAACGCATTTTACAGCGAGAAAAGCTGTGGTTATCCAGCGCTTCGCAAAGACAAATCTTTGCAACCTACGTACTACGCATGACGGTGACAATTGAGCTTGTATGAGAATCGTGCGAATTGAATTTGTTGAATAATTTGAATAATAACGCTAGTCAAGTTCTCAACCTAGATTCACTGAGCCTGAGGCGAATAATTGTTTAGTCTAATTTTCAGAGGTGAATATCAAGAACTACAAAACAAAGAACTAAAACACGGAAACAAGAAACACAAATGCTCGCTTGCATACGTGTAACAAGTTTAATTCATCATAAATCAGAATTTACACTTTAGTTTAAGCAATAAAACGGAACAAAACAAGCACTAAGAAAAAGACAGATATCTAGTACCTTTCATTAGTCGTTGGCGACTTCTGAACAATTGTCTAAATCCTCTTGAAATGAGTCGAGCAGCTCTGGTCTGAAGAGAACTGAATAATTTTGGGGTCAATCGATCGCATTGGTTTTCTCATGGCCGGATTGGCCGCGTGCGATCTACAAAACCACCGTGTTTACCATCAATTCTAATGCCTTGGGAATCATCTTTTGAAAATATTTTCGGTCCAAAAGCTTTGGCAGACAATTTTCAAAATTCCAACTGTGCTGAATACTCCGGATTTGGAGTGATTTCTTCAGAGTGAACGAAAATTTCATTCAGCAAAGGCTGCCCCGGTTGTTCGAAAGGTGCATAACGCTGTCCACCGGATAAATCACTATCCAGTGGATAAGTGTTGGCAAAGCAAACTACGCTATCCACTGGATAGTGATTTATCCGGTGGATAGCGTTATCCACCCTTTGAACAACTGGGGCCTGGATGGCAAAGGTGGCGTGGCTGAGTAACCAAGCCCTGAAATGCTATATTCACCTCCTAGCGAGGTGAATTTTCCACCAATCAAAATGTTCCATTCTTATATTCACCTCTGGAAATTAGACTAATAGAGAGTAATCGGAATTTCACGCGTTATATGAAAAACGGACCAGCGATGTGTTTGCAATTTTCTACCCGCGCTCATGATCAATTGTTAAAATGGTTATTTTACCTCATATATGGACCTTTAGATCAGAATACGAGTACAATCAACTCTCTCCTTGGGGACGCCCCGCTATTACGGACAAAATTCAAATCCCCAGCTATAGAGGTTTGACTGGAAATGACTCCCGCTATTACGGACTCTCGCTGATTACGGACACTAAACGAAGTCCCAAGCGTGTCCGCTATAACGAGAGTTGACTGTACTAGATCGAGTTCGAGTACGACTTTCCAATTTCAATCTAGATACGTTCCCAGAGACCTCACTCCTCCCTGTTGAACAGGAGACTATCGGTACGAGATTTTTGTGAAATGTGATAGTGGAAAGCATAAGCACTAGGTTGGAAAAGTTGTACTTGTACTCCGATCTGATGGTCGGAATTGTTTATCAGTGACTGATAGTGAGCTATCGTACACAATCAGCCACTGATTAGTGTGTAGTGGTTTGAGGTCGTCTACAAAATGGTGACGTTTGCTCGTTTCTCTGACGTTTCAAAGCAGCATTTGTAAATATTACTGGGCAGTTGTTAGAGAAAGGCATTTAATAGTTATAATAATAATAATAATAATAATAATAATAATAATAATAATAAGAAGAAGAAGAAGAAGAAGAAGAAGAAGAAGAAGACGAAGAAGAAGAAGAAGAAGAAGAAGAAGAAGAAGAAGAAGAAGAAGAAGAAGAAGAAGAAGAAGAAGAAGAAGAAGAAGAAGAAGAATAGTAATAATAACTGTTTATTAATCGCCATTGCAGTTAAAAACGGAATTAACAGGATATAAAAATACAAAGCTATCACCAATACTATTATTATGTTCACTACTAAATTGTATTGGTTAATAGGCCATATTCGTATTCTCGGTATTGGACTAGAACTAGCTTGCAATGGAGGCTTATGCGGTTTAATCTTTTCACATGCAAATCACATGAAGTTCTTTTTAATGATATTCCCCCGCATTAGTCTCCATTGCAAGCTAGATCCAGTCCAATACCGAGAATACGAATATGGCCTATTGATAGCATTTACACACCGTGCTGATGGAAAGTAATAAATGAGCCGGAACATTGCGTGCTTACCTGTTGAGACATGCCTTGGTATTACTGATCATCATTGGCCTGAGGCTATCGCTGTGGGTGTGACCTCCGCTACTTGGTAGTAGAAAGTGGTTTTGTTGTTTACTATTATGCAACTTTTGTATTCACCGTTACGTATACGTTACTCGCGCGTGTACACAGCTAAAAGTTTCAAATGACAATTCGGTAACGTTTTATACTAAAATGTGGAGAAATTATTGGAATTCGTTATTGGAAGGAATATTAGTTAGAATTCTACTAAAAAACAAAATAGATTATCAGTACTCGATTTCTATGAGGTGATAGATAATTGGTCTTAATTTGGCGTTCAACCTCATCAATTATCACCCGGAAAAGAAATCTCGATCGAGCTAAACGGAATCTAATTGTTGAATATATTGACGCAAAAAAGACTAGATTTGGCTCAACTTCCAATTGTTTACCTGTGAATTGCCTTAAATTAATGTCGGGAATGAGAGTGGGTAAAGCTCTTTTTTGAGCAGGGGCGGGGGAGGTGCTTTTTGTTATAACAAGTCTTCATTGTAACTCACAAATAACTAAATACTTCGTGCACTTAAAGTCTCAAAAAGCATCTCTTTGTACCAACTTAACCACTTTTATCCCCATTGTCTGTCTGATCTATATGCAGACGAATTTCCTTCACGAAAACCCTTTCGCTGCTAAAGTCGACTTTTGGAGCAGTCATTGAACCACTTGTGACGTCATCCGTTTGTACTTCAGCGCAGCAGACTTTTGTCACAAGTAACTGATACAGCTCGGATAGATCTTTTCAGAGAACTGTTCATTTTGCGGTATATAGACTACATTCTGATGACAGAGCTAATCGAAAAAAAACATGATCAGCTTTTGGTGCAAAATTAGTATGGATAATTCATGGTGACGAGTGAAAATTAAATAGGAAATAATTTCACGAGCGTTTTGTCAAAATTGTAATAACTTCCCGAGCCTTTAGAATTTTGACAAAACGCAAGTGAAACTATGTTCTAATTTCACGATTATCATCATTTGTTGTGTAAGCAAACTTTGTTTCCAAGAAAGAAAAAATTGTTTCAGTGAATTTTTTTAGACACAGTTTGTTTCCGCAGTAAATGCTACTTGTGCGCAAACAGGACAAATTTTTCAGGTACCTGGAAAATGGAAAAACAAGCAAATCCACAATATTTCTAAAGCAGCGGTTAGGTTGTCCCAGCGCGTTTGAGGAGTCAATTAACAATTGGTTCATGCTTTAGCGCGCACCAACGAGTTATGGTGCAAGCGGGAAGTTTGGAGAGCACTCAAGAAGTCGTAAGAGTTGCTCCAGGCAATAGCCGAAAGCAGCTCTAGGATCTTGAGACAGAGTGCTATCCAAACTTCCGAAGTATACCTCAACTCGATAGTGCACAGCTAAAAGCATGATCAAATCGTTTTATAGCATTGTCGGGGGAAATGTACATCAAAACCCGCGCCAAAACTCGCGCGAGAAAAAATAATTACCGGCGAAGCGATTTGTTCACGCTGTCAGCGTGCACTATTGGATTTTGTGCACGCCAACGTATGCAGAATTTGATTGAGTTTCGATCAAAATTCTTATATGACTCGATAACTGAATTTTGTTCTGTCGTGCAACGGAAATGCCATAAAAGGCCAACGTATGATTCGAACCTTGCTGTTGTTGAAATTAGTCTATTTAGTGTTTGTTACAGTCAAAACAGCTCAAGCATTCCTATCAAGGGTGAATTAATAAATTTAATTTAGTTCCTTTTTTGGAGGGGAGGGGTCAAATTTAGGATTACGAGGGGGAGCAGGGTAGAAGTTTCTGATGAAGTGGTGGGGGGGGTCATTAGATATTGCAGAGACTACCTTCCAAATTTCATCAGCCCCCACCCCCCTATTTACTTTTGTTCTTACTATTTTTTTTCTTTTTACTGAAAACCACTGACCGAGAGCCTGGAACAGGCTAAGGGGTCTGCGGAGGAGAGAGTTAGTAGTCGGGGATGCTTACCATTTACCCCCAAAATCGGAAATCTCGGTTGAAAATCAAATGGAACAGTAATTTTCCGGGATATCCGTTCGGAAATTGTGGACTACCCTCCTTCTAGTTCCCCCACGCTCTTGGTACGAAACTCCATCATGCTACGTCACGATCATGCTAACTTTAGAAAATGACGTACACGCACCATTCCGTGCTTTGCGCTGAAGCGAATAAATGAGTACGCAAGTCGTAATAATATTATTCAGAGCACAGGATTTGACTTGATCGATTTTGGTACTTCTTAGTTCTCGATAGCTAGTTTTGACGCCAGGTAAGTTATAAATTTGTTGGTTTTTAGTGTTAAATTGATAAAGTTCCGAAGATTCTCTCACCTGTGTTCCAACGGGTTGCGTTGTTTTACCATTTAGACAGCTCTTGTGCTTTTTACAGGTTTAGGTTATATGTGTTACATGTTTAAGAACCATACAGGTAGATTAATACTGCTAATTTAAATTTGTTTAATTTATAGGGAGACTTCAAACGACGGTACAGTTTCGAATCAAAGCTGACCATCACGTGAAACGTCGGTGAAGAATTATCGTATTTCCGACACGAACAACCCAAGGTGAGGTACTAAAAGGGATTTCAAAACAACAGAAGAAGAAATATTAACAAGGAGACGTTTAAACAAGTGTACTATAACCACAATGAGCTATCAACCAGCTCCACCGCCATATAACCCGAGCGCGCCTCCACAAACTGGCGGAGTTGGCTTCGAGCAGTATCAACAAGGAAGCCCTTATCCTCCACCTCCTTACTCAGCACCGTACCCGCAGCAACACTACCACGGTCATCATCCCCAGCAACACGGACATTATCCACCGTATGGCCAGCCGCAAGTGGTGTACACTGAACAACCCAAGACTGTTTATGTCTACGATGATCATCACGGAAGACGAAGGCAAAATGATGACGCCGCAGAGTGTTTCCTTTGGGGACTTTGCGCGGCATGTTTGTGTTGCTGTTTGCTCGACAGTTAACTTGAATTTAAAGCGGTTTGATATGGAACTGTCTCTTGCAATAGCTTTAATTTGCTTCGAGAAAAGTGTGTGTTGTAGATATATATACTGGTTTGAGAATTTGAAAGTTGCTAGTCATGGGATCCTCGCCCCGTCCCTATAATTATTTTGCCAGTTGGCAGTTTTGTTTTCGTCGTAAATAAATAATTAGCAGGTCCTTCTACCATATATGGTAGCATATTAATTAAGTGTTAACTAATTAATGCAAAACTGTTAAACTAACCACAGTTTTTTTATAGGTTGCATATAATTGGTACTTTGTGTTTTCAGGTGATAACTTTCTTTGGCGAGATTTTTATAAGACTACGAGCTTGAGTTTTCTTTGAGCGAATAGTTAGTGAGGCGCCAGCCTAGTTGACTATTGCTCAGAGAAAACAAGGGTGTGTACAGTAGTCGTATTGTTTTAGTAGAGACTCTAAAGGATTGCAGTCCAAAACCCACAATTTTTACATGTACTTTTAAAGCCAAAAATCGACCATGTTCTGTCAGCAAATAGTAGCGTGAGAACAAATCAGATTCGTGAATTTTCAATAGAGCACAACTGAGTTTCTACTAAGAGGTGATAGTTGATGAGACCAAAGTTTGAATCAACTATCACCTCATTATAGGAAACAAGAGTGAATAATCTTGTTGTTTGAGTAGAATTTTAACTAATTTCCTTCAAATAACAAATTCCAATTATTTCTCTACATTTTTAGTAGTATAAAACATTACACTTTAGACTGAATTATCGCTGGAAACCTGCAGCTGTGTACACATGCTTGTCAGTTGATTCAACAGTATGCCTGATAGTGTACAATAGCTTAGCCAATCATAGTATTTGCATTAGGACACTAATTAAATAGAATTCTACTAATTGAAAATAGTTTTAAGTGTCAATTCAACCTCTCCTTTCAGCAGGACCTCAGTTGCTACCTCGTTGTTACCTATTTTCAGGGAACTTAATTTATATGTTAAAATTATTAAAAAGATGTTTTTGCGGGTTTTAAATTTGAAATTTAACCTATGTTTTTAAAATGACGGTGCAATACTCCCAATTTCTTTTGTAATGTTCAGATATATTGTTTTGCGAATTGGACTTCCCAGTAAAGTTTATCAGGTATCCCATTTCAAGCTTTACATTTTCTTGAGGTTTGTGACAAGAGTTCCCTGTTCTCCCAAAACAGTGTTTATTAGAGTTGTAGCCTCGGCACATTATGCAGTTTTCACTTTCTTTGACCTTCTTACATAATTCCTTTCATTTGTTACCAAGATAGTCAAAGAATACTTTTTTTTGCCCAAAAAGTTAGTCAAAAATTTGGGGGGAGGGGGCACTTTGGATTTATGGTGACAGGGAGGTGCGAAGGATTTCTGGGGGTTTGAAATTTACTAGTTAGGGGATTTTTGTACAAGAAAACTTTGGCTTGTGTTGTTTTGGGTGAATAAATTTTATCAACGATTTTGGGGGGTATCCAGACAGATGGGGCGCTATTTGTACTGTTGATCTTGTTTGACCTTTTATTCTTCCTGAGTGTTTTTACAGTTTGAAATTCAGCATGGAATTTTTTGGGTTCTAATTTTGGCTCAGGGGATTTTTTTGGGTTTCACTTCAAGTCTGAGGGATTTTTTCAGGTTTTAATTTATGACCCCATTCACACGGTCTCCCCATCACAATAAATCCAGAGTACCGCACAGGGGCAAAAGTAAGGTCAAACTGTTTTGTAAGTCAATTTTCCATGTCGCTTGAAACTAGCATAATTATTTTCAATACCAAAATATTTTTACCTTATTGCTCATGTGTTGCGACAATAAGAAATAGTGTCTTTATGGGATAAGCTTACCTTAGAATATAAGGAACAAAAGACTCAAAATGTCCCCCAACCACCACTACCACCATTTGATTGCATTTGGATCTGCCATTAACAATGCTAAAGAACTGGGCAGGAACAGCAGCTGTGACTACTGTACGTTACTATCTGCTTTTAAAAACCTGCCCTATATGACATAAATTTTCAGAGTGTAATATATTGCTATCATTTTGATGACTTCTATAGAAACCAATAAAAAATACATTTATTTTAGGAAAGGAAATGGGTAAATGTCATAGCTAATGCCCCATTCACATGAACAACACTTGTTTAGTTAAACGTTTAGTTAAACCAGGTTTGGTGTTAATAGGGTATAAGTTTGTAATAGCTGAGCTTGTGTGCAGTCAGTTATTAAAATAATCTATGGTTTATTTGTTAAAGGATCCATCCATTTTCCTCAAGAAAAATTTTGAATAAAAATTACTGCTATGGAAAACACAAAAAAGACATTAATTTTAGGAAAGCATTTAAAGGAAAAGGGTAAATGTCATAGATAGCTTAGGTTACTTATATGACATACATGTTTAGAATGTAATAAATTATTACTATCATATGATGACTTCTCTGGAAAACACAATAAAACGACTATAATTTTAGAAAAACATTAAAGGAAAAGGATAAATGTCATAGATAGCTTAGTTTGTAATAGCTGAGCCTGAGTTATTAAAATAATCTATGATTTATGGTCATTTATTTGTTAAAGGATTCATTCTTTTTTCTAAAGAATAAACTTTGAATAAAAAGAATCTGTTGCACTTTTGTTGTGAATTATGAAAATTTAGGTGAAATATATTTCTCAAACTCATTAATAATTCATCTATTTAAAACAAAGGAAATCAGAGCCGTGACGGAGTTTGGAAATCTGATCTTAATTAGCATAGATTTTGACGATTTTATTTTTCCGTTTTCTCCGTAGTTTTAGTTTCGATTGAGAAGATATATCAAACACTCGACAGAGTGTTTCATCACATTTCCAAACACCTCGAAGTTCGTCAAAAATACCCCACTGCGCGTCGTATTTTCAACTCTCTTCTCGGTGTTTGGAAATGTGATGAAAAACGCTCTCTCGTGTTTGATATGTTACATGAAAAAGTATTCCCATGGAGGTATATGAAATTAACAATAACTCCTCCCTACTTTCAGAACTTTTCTGTTCATGTCGTGTAGCAGTGGATAATATATATTGATACTTTGATTAATATTTGATGAGGAAACATGCCTACCTAACCCTTGTCCAAGAGGTTTTATTTCTAGAGAAAGGTATCTAATGTGTACTTTTTTTTTTCCTTTTATATCTGACCCCATATCTTAAAACCAGAAACCCATAAGGGTTGAAACGTGTAACTCCCTATGATTCGCATTGTACAAAGCGTCTGAACATTCGTTTTCATTAAGTACCATATTTGGAAAATCACGAGAAACAAATCAACCAATCAAAATTGTTAAATTCACAGCGCGCGCAAGCTCGCGCTAAATGGCGTAATCTTGTTTTTGAACAACTTTGGTCGAATAAAGTTAAATTTGGTTAAATTCTTGTGTTTCATCGTCATTTAGTAGCCTGGAAAACTTCACTTGGATACTCTTAATGAATTTCTTTAGTTTCTGTGAGTAATTTACGGCGTTTTGGTCGGAATTCAAGTGACTTACCGCAAAACCGAAAATTTTATTGCGTGTGTCGTTACGTGAGTAAATCATTCGCGTACAACCTCTTGGTGTTTCCAAATATGGTACTTGGCAAACTGAATATTCGAACGCTGTGAACGCGCGTTATACGTTTCAACTCCTTATGAGTTTCTGTTAAAACCCATTTAAATGTTCAAATTTTAATTTCATAGAAATAAAAAAAAACTTGAATGGCCCATCAGGCCGGTGGTCCTCAGTGGCGGACCCAGAGGAGCCCCCCGCCAAACCCCGCCCCCCCCCCCCCTTTTTTTCGAAAATAACTCATTTTCTTTGAACTACCGGAATTATCACCGCAGAATTGAACATTCATAGTCAAGGGTCCCGGGATACGGGCTCCACGGGGAGCTATAGGTCCCGCCCGGGTGTCCCGTTTAATTCACGGGAAAACACGCTTGACCATTTCGCGATTGGTTTGGGATTGGTCATGTCTGATTGAGTCGCTAGCGTGAGGTTTTTTAGCCCATCACAGAGTGTATGGCTAAAACCAAAGCAATTAAGTCATTGAATCGATCTGGAAGTGCGACCTGAAAGCTATCTGAGCCGAAAAAGAGTACATCAGGTCTAAAATATGGTGCGGATTTTGTGACTCTTAGGGAGTAACAGCCCAATTTCGATATATTAAAATTCGGCCTAAACAAAGACGTTAGTACGAGGCTCCGGGGAATAAACTATAGAGTTTGTGGGGTTTATTCCCCGGAGCCTCGTAGTGATGTCCTTGTTTCAGGCTGAATATTGAAATATCGAAATTGGGCCATTACCGGAGTAGCCTCCGGCCCTCGAGGGAGGGTGCTCTCTCACGCTCCAAAATATCAAAGTCATAAATGTCTTGATTATAATAATGAGTACAATATTTTAAGGCGGGGGTACACCTGAAGCCTGTTTTTCCACCGCTAAACTTGGTTAAATGCGATTAGAGAGGTTAAGCATGACGTTTACGGCAAACGGAAAACGGCAAAAATCGAACTTTTGGTGTCTGATTTTAGCCGTTTGTACAATTTAGGGAAATTGTTTGCATTTACTGTGATTAAGGATTTTTTTCCTATTTTTCGACTGGCTTTATTTAAGTGCTAAAAAAAAGTGAGCAAAATCAGAATTATTTTTGCCGTTTGCCGATTGCCGTAAACGTCATGCTTAACCTCTCTAATATCTCGTCCGTGTTTCAAGTAATCCAGAAATTCTATGCTCATTTCACAAAGCTATGTTTAGCAGTGTTTTGTAAATTTTTTGGTGATTTTTGGGGATGTTTGGGAAGAGATAGTTTTTCTCAAAGGATTAGAAAAATTCGGAGAAATAAGAAATATTAAAGATTTAATGTGATTTTAAAATTAGAATTAGTATATGGACACCCAAACAGTCCCCTGACATCCTGGGGTGCTCTTGCGTGGGGGTCAACTGTCTGTTGGTGTTTCAAAAATAATTTTCTTTCTTCTATCCCTAAAAATTTCACTCAAAATTGGGTATACCCCCACCTTAAGTGCTCATCTAAGTGAATAGGTTTTCAGGCCCGTGGGTCCTTCAACATGATTTCACCTTGCTGTTATGGGCCGTTTAATCACGCCCACGCAGGTAACACAGGTCAGGAAATGATTGAATTGCTAGGGAAGGCATGGCATACTCTACCACCGGAAATCATCAACACGGTCTCAAATCATTTCATCCTGCCTGTGCTTTCTACACCCACTTTCTTTATTATTGTCAAGTTAACATTCTTTCGTACTCAAATAAAACAACGCCATGGAATTTTGGTTACCGTAACTGGGGTTCCTACCATCACGACTTCATAAAAAGATTGTGACAAGGCGTTTCGATAAAGTGCATCTACTGAAGCAGTTTCGAAAACTATTCTAAATTTGGTTTCATCGCAGTCAGGATAAATACCACTTATACCGTTTATATCTTCAAGGTTTGTTGTTCAATAAACAGGGGAAACTTACTTTTGTTATACAATATCGACGCCTATATTTGTCTTTTGATAAAATGCATGCCGGCTAGGTGTGTTTGTTGACGTTGGTTGTGGAATATTTGTTTCCGTTTGTGCTTTTAACACGGACCTAGAACCGTTCCGATCCGGCTTATAATCGCGCAAACCGAAAAACATAGTAATGATACAAAAGTAACAAAAAGAACGCATTCACAGAACTTCGCGCGATGGTCACGCGCGTTCTTAAAACAGGAACAAGAAATAACGCAATTCTGTCACGCAATAAATGTGACGCATTTTAAAAACAATTTACACACTGAAATCGCTTATTTGTTTGCAAATATCTGACGCATGATGAATGTTGTTTATTTAACCTCAAAGCCCGTTAATAGTCTTAAATTATGCGGAATCAATGTAAAATTAGACTGGGAATTTTCTTTTTGATTGCAATCACGAAGCTGCTGGATGCTGAGTCTAGAAACGTCTGACATGATGATTTTAGCTCATTTTGGGGGGCTCATTTTATTTAATGCTTGAAAGGAAAAACTCGCAAGCGAAATGAAATGTTTCATGATCTATAAGCAGAGATTAAGAATGCATGTTTATCCCACGCGGTTATAACCGGATGTGTAGTGAAAAATAGAGCGACCGGACGCAAAAAACGCGCGGGAAGTTTATCGGTCAGGTAATTTCAATTGAAAATGTAATGCGACAGAAATTATTTTTATCATTAAATAAAGGCATCTAATAGCTAATCACTTTTAGCTACAAGAAAGCTCGGGGCGTTTGTACTGTGCGTTTCAGTTCGTCATTTGGCATCAAAATATCGTGATAGATTCAGCGATATATTCGCAAGGTTCCAAAAATATCACAACAAAAAGCTCGCAGAGCCAGCGAACAATACCATACTGACAGCAATAACAATACGCGAAGGAATGTTGAATGATCGCTGCGTGCGCATATCGCGCAAATCGACAACTTCAGCATGGCTAGAAGCTTTTCCAGCAGCTGATAGACGCAATGTTCTTTTAAATATGGATTTGATCGAGGGAAGAGTGCGTTATCGAAAAGGCAAAAAGGTTAGGCGTACATTCGAGCTAATTTTATGCGCGTTTCAACGCTAACTGGGTTGTTTTGATTGCAGTGGAAGGTCCGATGGGCCGTCTTGAGACGGGTGAATCCCGCCACAGGTAAGCTACACACAAACACTGCTAAATTCTACTGATTTGCGATGATTTCCTCCGCTGTGGTAATAGCCTACTGTTCGTTAAATGGTAGCCCTTGTGCAGCTGGTATCTCAAATGTTTTTCATTTAATAGTAACGGCTTTATACTTCGAAGGGCTTCGTCTATTGCAATGCATATTAGTCGACGGAAGAACATTGTTCAGATCTTGTACACAAGATTTCATTCTTTGGTGCACCGTTTGAAATTAGTCTGTACAGTAGCAGGCGATTCACAGCTGCATAGCTGATCGTGTGTTTTATTTTTAGTCTAATAATTTTTCTTTCACTGGAGCACCGCTTTTAAGAGCTAGTGGAATTTTTTCTCGGGAAAACTCTATTGGCTAAAGCAGTCGTGTTGCCAAAATCGTGTTTTCGCGAGCAAAAAGAATTATTACACTGACTTATTGCCAAAGTGAGCCAACAAAACTCTTGGAAAGGGCAATTGCATTTATAAACACTTTCGATGTAATATTCATTCATCTTCTATTTTGCCGTTGTTGGAATCTCTGCGTTCATCGATCGCGTGTTGGTTGTCGATTTCACTGCATTCGATGGGCTTACTCCTGCTATCACCCGCAGCTAATGCAACTCTCTATTTTGTAAGCTGTCCTTAAACCCATTGGCGTTCTTTTATAATTTTCGTGCAACACTGTGGTCTTTCCAAACATAATCTTTGAACTTTCTTTTCGCTTCAGGCGCCACGATTCTTTTTCCGCTTTCTGACAAATTAATAGCGAAAAAGGATTTAAATTTTTACATCCCAGTTGAAAATGACAAAGTCAACAGAAAGACTCGTCGAATCGGTTCACAATTCAAGCGGGAACTATTTGTTTTCCTTGTCGTTCGTCCGTATTTAACTAATACGGGTAATTCATTCATTGTAGTATATTCGGAGGCTAATAGTACTTGTCAGTACTGTTGTAGTATAAATCAATAGACGTCTTTACTTTTGCAGAGACACAATCATAATATTTATATGCGCTTGCTTTGCGAAGTGCCCTCCATTTCCTACGACAATCTATTGGAATATTGTTTCTAAATTTATTTTGTTGCGTGATAACGTGGAAATTGCCGACTCTCCGCTCCACTAGCTAATTACTTGTCGAGATCACTTGTTTCCGTTGTTTAAAAAAGTTCGATTTGTCTCTCAGAAAGAAAAGAAGATAATGAAGAGACTGCATTGCAGTTTTATCTTTCGGGAATAATTATGTTCACGAGATTAATACGTGTACTTGTACCTTGAATTTTCAACGTAAAAATAACCACATTACATAATAATAGTTTGTTTCAGTTTTTTACTCTTGATTTGCATGCAGAAAGCCTGCATTGTCAAGAGTTCTTGCTTTACATTTTATTTCCAAGTTGCAAAATTGAGAAAAATAGTAACCTTCACTATACAGATTTTTTTTTATTGGCATTCCCATTTTGTTTTTGTATTCTTTTAAGGGATATACCGCACCAGCTAGATGATCATTGCTTTATTTGCATTTCTGCAATTATATAGAGCAGTTTTGATGTCCAGTTTGCTCGACATATCTTTTACCTGTCATTAGTCATCTTGGATACATTTACATTAATTTTTTATCAATAGCAGTAAAATGAGATCTTTCAATTTGTTGTTTTAGTCGTTGATCATGTGAATGGCAAAACCTGTGACATACAAATTTACTAAAAATAGCATTTTCATCAAAGTAGTCAAATTTGCATTTTTTGAGGATGTGTGAAAAGCAAAAGTGTACACACATGTCCACAATAGCAAAGATCGTGCATTGCAATAACTTTGCTAAACTACTGTATGCTGTCGACGGTTAGCCTGAATAATGTTCTGTTTACCCAGTGTTTAACAATAATAAGACTACAAATCCAATACTGTGAAAGATAATTATTATTTATAGAAAATGAGATCATGTTCTGTAAGCGATTAGAAACTAATGGGAGAACCAATCAAATTTACAGATTTCCAATAGATCATGGCTGAGTTTCTTCTTATTACAGTAAGGATTCAATGGTTATCATAACAAATTCGGTATTTGAGTAGTATTTTTTTTATTTTATGGTGGTCCATTTGGCTGGTCCATGGACTGTTGGGGGGGGGGGGGGGGGGGGGGCAGTGTTTTTGCCACATCCATTGATTGCAACATTGCTAAAAACTTTCTTTTTCCACACGCAGATGTGTTGAATCTTGTGATGTACCCTGATCGTCATGCAGATCAAACAAATGCAGGAGTTCGTCACAAAGCTCTTCTATCCCTCAAGGGATTCAGTGGATTACATGTTCTTAACAAGATGGACAAGCATTTTAATGTCATCATCATCATAACTACAGACGATGTCATTCCACTGAGTTTTGAGACGATTGATCAACGGGCAGAATGGCTAGCAATTCTTCAAGGCCACTTTGGAAAAGGTGACTTTACAAACCTTAAAATAAAAAGCTATATACCCATCACTGTTGACTACCACCCAAAGACAAAAATCCTCATTTCTTCTTTATATTTAGATCTGATCCATAATTTTTCCCTTTGGCATACCTTTAGGCATTTGACAACAAGGGATTAATTCTCTGGTACTAATAAGAAGACAAAATGACTCTGTTTCAAAATCATCAGCAAATCTATATTAATATGGCAAGCTTTAGGGGGAATTGCAGCTATTTTTGTACCAAAATAAAATATCCCTGCAAGCAATGACCTCATGATAGGAAATTGACACTTGTGTTTGTAATTGACACTGAAGGAAGAGCACAGTCAATTGAAATCCAAGTGAAAGGATATCCTGATGAAGGAAGTAAAAGTAATTGACACAAAGAATTTCATTTTTTTTATGAAAACAAGAACACGATACAGAGCATTGCAAAACATAACAAAAATACTTGATATATGTGGTATACATGTACGCACAAAGATACTTTTAAGAATGACCTGGAGGAAGTTGAAATATTGTAAAAGTTTACAATAAATGCTTTTCTTAGTGTTGTAAAAACTACAATAAGGTACTACTTTGAAACATGAAAATTTCCCTCTTTCAGTAAATTAGAATTTTCATTTCCCATCAATGATAACTAAGGTAAACTATTTTGAAAGGAAGGGAAGAGGTTCATTTTGCATAACATGGTCAAATTAAGGATTCATGTGTGACACGTGAAAAGGGCAAAAATTAGACCGTGACGTGTGAAGATAGCTAGAAAAGACACGTGATTCGTGAATTTTGCTGTTTCAAGAAAACGTGTCACATGAATTTGGTTAAAATTTGTGTGTGAAACGGGATCACGAACCACCCTTTGCTGCTACCTTCATTATTGAACACAGGTTACAGCTTTCTTACAACCATATCATTGCCCAGATGACTATCACCTGACAGTGTAGGGGAGTAAACAATAGCAAGTTTTCTAATTATTTCAAAAGGAAATTGAATTTCAAATCAAATGGGTTGTTCCAGAAAAAAATCCACCCCCCCCCCCCCCCCCGAAGGACGGGATTCTGGAAATTCTCGCAGGATGGGAATCCAGAATCCCCCCCTCCCGCCTGGAAATCCAGGCGGGAGGGGGGGTTGAACTTCAAAAAGTCTTCCGCAGGGGTCATTTCAACCGATAATTCAAGCGCTTCGAACGTTTCATTCGGTAACACTACAGCGCTCTCAGACCGTGAAAAAAGTAGATATTTTTGTTCAAATATTTCTCACCAGACATAAATGATAATCTAAGTTCCTTCACAGGTCCTTGTATAGCAGAAAATGTGAAAACAAGATACAAAATTAAAGAGGAACCCGTCACAACATTCCACGCAATAGAATTCTTAGCTTAATATTAGCTGATGCTTTAGAAATTAATCAAGAACATCTTCTAGACGTAATTGTCCATATTTTCTATTAAAATTCAATTCCATTTAAGCCTAATATTTTTTTCCGAAAATCCAGGCGGGAGGGGGGTCTTTTGTCTTGGAAATCCAGACAGGAGGGGGGGTCTTGTGCTTCAGGAAATCCAGGTGAGAGGGGGGGGGGGGGTTAAAAAATGACCCATCCTTCGGAGGGGGGGGGGGGGGGTGTGGATTTTTTCTGGAACAACCCAATTTCAATTAAATTTTAATATCACACAACCTTGATTAAATGGCATTGCCACCTAAGTTATTAATCCTGACTTAGAGTGTGACATTTTTTTATCACTGACAAGTGGCAATTAGCAAAACTCAGTGGATGACTAAATTGGCAAATTCACAGTATGACCGATCTAGGCAAGTGTCATCCCTTAGAGCATGATGACGTGGGTTTTTCATGCATCGTTGCAAAACTTAGAGCTGAACCCTAAACAAATCTGCCACTGGGTTGTGCTAAAACGGTCATAGATTGCTTACACTTGGTTTCTATCAACTTTGATATTGTAAACTTTAAAGGTATCAACCAACGTGAACCTCTCCCAAAAGTAGTGACCCTTTCAAAGTAGCAACAAAATTTTGTTTTCATTAAGGCCTGGCCAAACTAGGAAACATTGTTGTGGACGCAAATGTTTCCCAGTTTAGCCACGCAGGAAACATGTTACGGAAACAAAAAATGTTTCTGCCTCATGTCCAAAACATTTTTGCTTTCCGGACACAAATGTTACTACTGAAACATATGTTGCCCAGCTTAGCCACCATGGAAGGAATTTTGACTAATATACACTCATACATGTATGTGACACTTTGTTCCTGGAACACTGTTAACTAGTTTAGCCACTCAGGCAGCAATTTAGCCACCTAGGAAACATGACAAGGAACAGTGTCTGCAACAATGTTTCCTAGTTTAGCCAGGCCTTTAGTAAATCCCAAAAGTATAGACCCTCCTATAGTAATAACTCTCTGAAAGTGGCGATCCCCAACGCAACTTCACTTGTTACAAAAACCAGTGGAAACAACATACAACAAGTTGTATCAACATGACATTTTCATTTATTTAGATGGATCAACTCACATATGGCGCATGTTTTAAATAGTGCCCGATAATAGCTCTCCTCCCCCCCCCCCCCCCCCCCTCCAAAAGTTGCCACCCTCCACAAATAGGGTAAGAAAAGACTACTCAACCCAACAGTAACTAGCCTTGTTACTTTTGGAACTTGACGGCAGTTGACCCAGGAATTCATTCCTCACTAAGCACCTGCAGTCTTATTGGCTACATGTATGTAAGCATTTAGAAACGGTTTTATCCCAAGTTGATTAGTTTCTTGATTCTCATCATCTGACAATGTAATGATATTGTAAGGAGAAATTACATTTTGATCACTCTTGGGGGGAGGGAAGAAGTCAGAAATAGAGGCCAAAGATTTTCTAATTAATATACTATTGTTTTGAGTTAATATTTTCTTTAAAAAAAAAGATGACAAGAAATAGAGAATAAGATCAATGAACGGAATTTGTGACCTGTGGTCAATACACATCTATCATAATTTTCTCCTAAAATGTTACTCTCAGCAAGGGATATTGTTTTGATTTACCAGCTAAATCTCAGAACTTGTGTTGAACAAAATATGTGGCAATGAGAATTTACATTTTGATCTTCAAGCTGAAAATGTTTTTTTTACCTTCCCTTTCCTTAGAAAAATCATTTCAAGGCATTGTGCCACACAAGCAGAAGATCAAGGCTGGGGAAGCTGTCCTGCGCTTCTATAGCACTTTCTTTTCGCTGACTAAAAAGGACAACTATCGTCTGATTGGTCACTGGAAATTTACGTCATTACCTAAATATGGCGCAGTGGAAGGAGGGTTTGCCTTTCAGGCAAGACCAGACTCTCCAACAGGAGATAAACTGCTTACCTACTTCTTTGCTACGCGATCAGGAAGGGAGATACAGCAGTTATTTGACAATGTCTGTAGAGCAGGCGAGGTGATGCCTAATCAAGAATTCCAATCAGGTAAGGGGACAACTTGAAATAATAAATTAGTCAATTTTACATGTCTATGGTTCACAAAACGACCTTTATCTTCCTCAGACATAACCATGCTTGCTTATTTCTTCTTGGCATTTTTCAACTTTACAAAGCTATTACTTTTAGGATAAAAAGGCAAAGCCTGCTGTTGAGCCAAGTGGCTCACCAGGCTGAAGCTTATACATGTATCAGTTTCATGGATGGGATGCTAGTCAATCACAGGGATACCCCCAGCATAAAATTCACCAGGACCCATCTGTACACCCAGGTGGAGAGAGGCATTATAAAAGTAAAGTTTCTTGCCCAAGAACACAACGCATTGCCCCGGCCAGGGCTCGAACCCAGACCCCTCGATCCAGAGTCCAGCACATCACACTCTAACCATTAGGTCACTTTGCCTTCCACATTACTTTTGGGGTTCCTACAATTTTTGTACATTAGAAAATGACCTAAACACGCCATGACATGGCATCTTTAAGAAATTAAAGAAATTATTTTAGCACAGTTGACGATTATTGCAACTGACATCACATGGAGGCACACAATAGTTGAAGAATTGAAACAAAACTTAGACAAAAAGACATAAGTTAGTTGATATCTTGTTATTGATGTCTTGTTAATTTATTCAGTTCTTCAACTATTTCATGCTCCCTGTGCTTACATCTTGTGAGTTTTTAAGACATAGTTATGAAAAAAAAAAAAAAAAAAAAAAAAAAAAAAAAAAAAAAAAAAAAAAAAAAAAAGGAAAACAAAAATAATAATTTGTTATACAAACGAGGAGCTTTCGAGTCACACTTTTAGTTTTATATGATACGGTACATACTGTAAATAGATGAGTTTTTACCAACCAGGGAATTCTCAAAAAGAATGCAGCTTACCTGGTAAAAAGGCATAAATCTTGGCAGTTACAAAAGTGCATCATATTTTTTTTCTTTCACCCCGAGAAATATTCAAATCTTTGGACTGGAGTGGCTGCTCAGTTCAAAGGAGACTGGGCGCAAACAAAACTGAAACCATTTTGCCTCAGTTTCAAAATGAGACCCATATTTCATTTTCATTTCAATCATTCCTTGCAACTGCACTTCTCTGATTCTTTCAGACACTAGCCAGCCCGGTACAAGTGAAGAAGATAGCAAACCCCATCCAGGCTTTCTCAGGCGTGCCTGGCTCCGAATGAGCGGCAAACGGCCACGCAAAGGAAAAGCACCAAGACCACGGAGTCAAAGTATGCCATCTACTAACAAAAAGAAGGCTGAAAACATTGAACGAAGATCTCCCATAGAACAAGACATGTCTTCTGTTCGAAGGAATGAATCTGTGCCCGCAAACCTAGGAAGCGGTCGTGACCATACTGACAGTTTTAATGAGGTGTTTGCGACTGAAGAAAAGCCTGGGGCTTCTTCACCGAAAAGCCCACCTCCTGGGTACGAGAATATAGCGGGGGTTACCCCCGAGGGATACGAGGTAATGACCCCAGGGGATGATCAAGTGCTCAGTGGGAGGAAAAGCAGTGGCACTTACGGGCCTGCGCGAAAAGAATCGTCGGGGCAAAGGAAAAGCGATGCGGTGCAAGATCAGACTAATGGCGGACATGCCGGCGAGGTGGAAGGCTACGTTGTAGTGGAAGGGCACGATGAGGAGCTTCTGGAAAAAATAAGAACGAACTCGTACGCTAAAGAAGTCAGAACATCGCGCGGATCCGAGAGCGGACGAAAAAAGTCATCCGCATCAGAAAAGAGACAAAGCGACCGAGTGGAGGAAAATGGTGTAATTCAAGAAGAAAAGGAAGGCGAGGAGGAAGAGAGAAAAAATTCCGAAACTGAAAGACAACGTTTGTCAAATGGAGCAGTCCAATGTCAGATTGTTGTGACAGCAACAAAGGAAACCGATGAAGAAAAAGTTAATAGCCCCAAGGAATCAGTGGCGAATGGCGACGATGTTTTCGATACAATTGCAGAAGGAAATAAAAGGAACAGAAGTAGCACAAACGAAAAGGCTGCGAAAAACACCGACTATGTAAACGGGGATATAACGACGCAAAGCAAAGATAAATTTAATGCGGACGAAAAACAAACTAATGACAAGTCCCCCAGTGTGTCTACGCGGCGAGGCATGAAAAACCCGCCAAGCCTTTCTCTCCCGCCAACTTCGACAGTTGGAAGTGCAGAGCACCTTTACGTGAATTCCCCTAAGATTGTTGATTACGTGAACGTTAAAGGTGGCAGAGCGGGGCCTGGTGCAGTGAGACGCGGCAAAAGCGGCGCGTCCAAGTCTCCCGGAAGTAAGTCAAAACTAAACCCGTACGCGATGTATGATGGGAACGATGATTCGATATACCACAGTGTGGAGTCTCTGATGCCGTCACATCCGGGATATCAAAACGTCTTAAGCGATGACCCGTCGCGGAGCCACAGCTTCGAGAATATCGCTGGTCATTCGTACGCAAACGTGACGGGCGCACACCCCTCGTATCAGAACATTGGGCACATGGATAGGTCGTATGTGAATGTTATGTCGCGGCCCCATCAGGGGAATTTAAATTATATTAGACTCGAGGGCGTAGATTCCCCTCACGTAACCAGCCCGCTGGTAAGTACCTCGCCGAAATCGGCAAAGCCTTCAAGCGACTACACCTGGATTGACGAGAGAAAAACGAGGCTGTTGCAAGACACGGCTAAAATGCACTCTGAACGACGGCAGGAGAATCTGCCACGCGTCATGAAGAAGTAATTTTGTAAAAAGTTCTAGACTACAAGCAGTATCAACTTACCCTTCAATATTGCCGCCCAACAGCGTGGAAAATGGTCTCGTAAATACTGGGGAGGCGTGGTACTCGCCCCAGGTTTCCGCGGCCATTTTCCACTAGCGCTTTTGAGGGAAAAGTAATTTCGGTTTTATTCAGGATAGCTTTGTACTTATTTTTTCACAGCAGGTTCTGTAGTTATTAGTTATATCATCGGCATTTTACTGGAAATATCCTCTTTCAGAAAGTAGTAAAGGGGAATGATTGATTTCACATATTTAAAAAAATTTAAGAGCTTATTTTTGGTAAAAAAAGAAAACGGTGTTTTACACGTAGGGTTCGAACGTCTACTAGGATAAATAGCAAATTTTCCAGACTTGTTATTTCTCGTTTTTTTCTGCAGTCAGTGCAATGTTAAACAGGCACCTTAGAAAAAAGAAAGTACTATCTTGATGTACCAACAAATTCTCATAATTAGGATTCAAAGAATTATATAACGGTCATTAAGGAGAAATTATATTTCGAGGTGTAGACGTAACAGTTTATTCTCACCGGCCATAAGGAAAGAGGAAGGTATTAATTAGGTTAGGGGATTGGTAGTATAGGATGGGATAGGCGCCGCGGCAAAAACATGCGACCAGTTGTTCGTTCACACTTCCCCCTTTTCAAAGGTAATTTCAAGTTCAGTCGGGGGAGCAATTGCCAGTTGGTGGCGTGATCACTTCTCCGAAGAGTGACTGAGCCCGCGGTTTTTGCACCAGAGGTTGCTAAGCAACATGACGTATTTGTTCACACGATTGCTTCCGGAGTAGTCGTGAGCGCTCGCGCTAGTTTTTGATTGGATGAAATAATTAGAAAACTCTTCGAGTGCTTCAATGAAGATTTGCAAAAACAGGCACTTGTTCCTCCGACTGAGTTAATTAGTTCCATTTTTGTTGATAACCTGGAAAACGTCTCTTATACTATTATACTAAAGGTGATACTAGGATTAATTTTTTTTTAGGAAATTTGAGAAACGTTATAGCTTTACCATACTGCGAGTCCAAAGTCTATCTGGTAAGCAATTGGCCATTCACGTAACAAAGCCGATAGTAACCAATAATTCAAACTGTTTCAGCGTAACCCAGTTGCAGTGCTGATGAGGACCTGGGCCAAACTATTTGGACAATGGTGCAAAAAGTTGCGCGCCCATAGGTCTCTGCCCCAAGAGGGCCTATGTGTAACTCATCAGATTGCGAGTTATGCGAAGCTCCTTCAGTTAGTCGTGTGTTCATCTAGACCGTACAGGGATTTTGTATAAAATCAAGTTGAAATAGACGGGATTTTTTTGTAAAAAAAAAATATATATATAGCAAGTTTAATCAATTAAAGGTGTTCGCAATTTTAATAGTTTAGACCTGTATTTCGTTGTTTTATACCTACCGTAAGGAACTTAAGCTGAAAAAAGTGCGTGCCTTCCAGAAGCCGCTTTCAGTTCTGCAATGGCTCTAAGACTCTCCTCTAAATCTCAGTCTGATCAAACACAAAACACACACGACCCTTGGGTGTGGCTCACTTCAAACCAAGCGCTGTCCAATGAGCAAACATAAGATACCGACGAGAGCATATTTTTCCTGCTAATTCCACAAACGCGGGAAAATACTCATCCTCAGACAAAAAAAAAACAGTTAGAATACGTCAATTGTTAATATTGGTCAGAAACGTGCTGGTACGAAGCACACGACCTTTCAAACCGTAACCTGCGTGGCAGGTGTCGCAAGGGGAGGGAGGAAAAGGGGGGAGGGGAGGCCTGCCACACAGTCTAATCAAACTGTAGCTCCGTTACTTGCCAGTTTATCACAACAAGCCATTTCCGAGTTGTTTTTTTACCTATTACCGAGTCCTGGTTCACAACCTTTTATGAAAATTAGTTTGGTTTGCAACACTAAAAACGCGAAAGTAAATCTATAAATTTCCAACCTCGTTCCCTGGGAACGAAGTTGATAAATTTCCATTTTTAAAGTGGGGGGGTCTAAAAAAGGTGGCACCATGACCAAGCTAGACTCGGTTTGATACAGAGGAAAAAAGGCATCTAGAGAATTGACATTCTCTGCCTTGGCTCCAGACGTCGCTCCTCAGTCGTGCAAGAGACGTTCTAGATTCGCGTGGGATCGTTGCCTCCTAACCATCAAGCCCCGCGTTTTCCGCGCTTAAAATACAAAATATAGCAGCACCTGGGGTTGAGGCAGATTTTTGCCTAGCTCCTAGGCCTGTGTAATTTGCGCGGTCAATCCGCTTCGGGACACGTGTTCCGTTCGTCTCGGAGACGTCACCAAAGTGAATTGACTGTGAAAGCCGAGATAAAGCCGTACCAGAACGAGGCAAATTTGGAGTGTTGAAATAAAAATTCTCAAAACATCTGTCTGCTAACGGAATTTTTTTTTTTCGATTGTACTCCCCCCCCCCCCCCCCCCCCCTCCCAACCCTGTTTAAAACCTTCCACCTCCAGCTGGAGATTATATATTTTACACCCTCACTGGTCCTCACTGTTGCTGTAAATAAAACGCTTGAAAGTAAAGTACAGATCAAAAGGCAATCAGTGTGGCTTTCATACAGTATATTCCTCATCACTCTTGAAGCTGCTTCTTGTATGCTGAATCCACGCCGGGCAAAATGTCTTTTTTGCATTATAATTTATTATACCAAAATAACCACAGCTGCAAACAAACTAGCCCGGATGTCGGTCGTTTCGCCTACATTTTCACGCTTTTAGAACGAGGAATATACATTGTGTTTAGCGTGTTTGGGCTCTCACGTTTTAAGAACGAAGAATATACATTATGTTTAAACTTCAGGGTAGGTTAAACATCTCAGATAGTGTAGGCGATCAACTGAAGTGTAGGCGAATCAACTTGTAGGCGAAACATCTTGCAGGCGAAACGACCGGAGACCACTAGCCCAACAGAAGAACTTACAGCTAATATATCCTTCCTTTCTACTCTGTTTCTCCTTGAAAATGATCTACAGTAGCAATCCCTTAAAGGGTACTCCAGTGTACAGATGTGCTCGGCAGAAATTTGAAAAACATCCCAAAAAGGCACTGTTTGGCTTAATCTAGTTTTGAAGGTATGCTTAGGTCAATATTCCAGAACCCATTTTACCAAATAAACACGCTAAAAGGCACGGAACCACTAGGGAATGGCCGCACTGGTGCAGTGTGGAATCTCTACCCACCTCTGCCCCCCCCCCCCCCCCCACCCCACCATTGGGTACCAGTAGGTAGACCCCAATTAATAAAATTGAGACTGCACATAACAGGAGTAAAACCTGAGAAAGTATGAGGTAAGTAATCAATAATTTCGTCAGGGGGTGGCAAAGTTAGAAAATAGGGTACCCAAAGGTTACATGTGTGGGATACAATGTTGCAACTCATTTGCATTAAGAGACTTACAGCCCGAGCACACTAGTGTGCAATACCACAGGAATCCCACACAAAATACTCATGATCATTCAGGTAAAACAATAACTTAAACAGTTTCACAGCACAGATTGAACCTTGTGGATGATTTATTTTTAGCAGCAAACATTTTATCAAGGTGATATGTGATCTTCGCAGTGAATTTCCAATTTAAGCAATTGGAATAAAGAAGCCTGAAAAAAAAAAATCAGGGCTTCAACGGGATTCGAACCCGTGACCTCCGCGATACCGGTGCGATGCTCTACCAACTGAGCTATGAAGCCACACATAGCTCAGTTGGTAGAGCATCGCACCGGTATCGCGGAGGTCACGGGTTTGAATCCCGTTGAAGCCCTGATTTTTTTTTTTCAGGCTTCTTTATTCCAATTGCTTAAATTGGAAATTCACTGCGAAGATCACATATCACCTTCATATATATCCGCAGTTCATATATGAATTATTTCATATACATTACATCAAACATTTTATCACAAAACATAGTGGCCACTACTATAGATACAAACTGCATTAGCTACAAAATGATTACTGCACCCCACAAATCTTGGAGCACAATTTCAAAATGCTGAAGCATTCAGTGCCATAAGAAAATACTACTTTATTACCAATCTCAATTGGTCGAGTTAGCCTACCCTTCTTTATTATACAAGGAAACAAAATTAGCCTGCATTCAAGCTCGCCACAAATACATGTACATCTAAAAGATTGCAAACATTAGAGCGTTACATCACATGGGTCTTTTTGGCCCACTGACAATAATTATACAACACAAAGTTAACATGGTTCAAAGACAGGAGTTTCGGTAAGAAAATTGACATGAAAACAGTAAACAAAATAATTATTTAACGTTCAGTAAGAATTTGTTGAATATGACTGCAATACCTTACTTTGTCACCTAAATGCAGAAAATATGAAACTGATTTTTAAAAATACCAAGCCATTTATATATTGCTCAACCTCCCACAGAATGACCTGTATGTATTATTGTACATGTGAAACAAAATTGACTCAACCAGCATTGAACAAGGTTTAAGTCCCACCCTGAAAATTTGGCCCAAGTTCTACAAACCAATAATTTAGGGGAGTTTACATTTCGATACAAAGGTGATTATAAATTTTATCAAGAGTTTTGTGAACATGTCCTATCCTATTCTTTATATGACAAACATAATTAACAGTTATAAGAAACTTGGAATCACCAAGTGAATGTAGCCTGTTACAAGTGGAATCAAAATGGTGCTTTTCCTCAAAAGTTTCCAAGAGAAAACAACATCAACAGTTGCAAAGCATCTGAGTGTCCCATGCAACATTTACTGAGCAGCAACAGTTGCTCTTGTGGCTTGTCACACAATCCTACCTTCTTGTCACACAGTGTTCCTACTTCGTAGTCACACCAGGACCCTTTTGGGGCATGGTGTGGCTTTGAGTGGCAAAGAGTCACAGGAGGAAGAATAACGCTTATTTCATCTGTACATGTAGATTTTACAATTCACAGCGACAACTAACTATGCAACATTTATCTTCGTTAAGAATGGAATTTCATTTTCTCTGCTTGAATTTCCTTGGCTCTTTTCAAGATTGCTTCATTTTGCTGTTTAATCCGTTGGATGCGTGCATCAAGTTCTCTCTCCCTGTCAAGGTCACTTGAGTCTGTAGCTGTTGGTTCCTTTTTAGTACTTTCCTTGGTTTTCGGCAGCTTTGCTTCATTCTGTGGTTTAATTTGTTGAATACGTGCACTGAGTTCTCTTTCCTTGACAATTTTTGTTGGCTGCTTCACTGTTGAGTCCTTTTTAATTTGAACTTCATTGCGGCTCCCTTTCTTCCCTGAAAGTCGAGATCTCAGGTCTATGATAACAACAAAAGGAAAAAAACTGTCAACATGTAATTTTTCCTTACACAGCTTCACAACTTCATAGGATTTCCTCATTTATGGGGATAATTGTATCGAACAAACAAATTTCTCAATTCTGATTGATGCTGTGCACACCTATTTGTCATGTAATTGGCATGCAACCAGATGGGTGTCCAATTAAAGCTGTCCTATTACAACCTTTTGTAATTGGATACCTGTAATAACAAATTAAATCAATTCTATGACTAGCGTTTTTCTTATTCGAAAATTGCCTTGGTCAATAACGGAGGCGTTATTGAAGTCAATGGAATGGTCATGGGACCATGCATGGTTCGCAATTCTGGAGCCTTTAGCCGCTGTTTTTACATTTCTTATGTGTTCTTTTCTTCGAGTGTTAAACGCTCTGCCAGTTTCACCAATATAACACCATGCACAGTTAGCGCAAGGAATTTTGTAAACAACGTTGGTTTGTGAATCTGGAGCAGGGCGAAACTTCGGGGCCGGGAACTGTTGTTGTAGAGTGTTCATTGGCTTATTTAATTTATGACCGAGATATCATGTTTTTTCAAAACGCGGGTCAAGGGCTCAGTTACCCCTTTAATGTATGGAAGAGACGCGAAAGACTTGCGTGACTCAGAAGGTTCAACTAAATTGAAGAACATTCCGGCAAGTTCTTCAGGGGGTAAATTTGGCGATGGTCGAGATTTTTTGGTATGTAAATCGCGGATAAATTTTGACGGATAGCCATTAGACTCCAGCACTGCGTAAACAATGATGATGTCGTACAATTCAGAGAGTAATTATTGTGCTTGTAATTTCAATTTCGCTAATGACTCCGTAAATTGTACTCTCAGTCCAATTACTATTGCTAATAAAATTTCAAAACCAATCATCTGCCATTGATACATGGATTGCATGTAGTAACGGTAAAAAAAGGTTAAGTCTGTATACAAGCCTAGTGGCCCATAAGGCCAGACCTTATCCCGGTTTCCGTAGCATGAAGCTACTACGAGTATTTCTACTTCCCCCTGGAAGTAGTCCATCGCAGGGTTAACCCCAGCAGTAAATTTGCCGCTACCCACTTAAATACACCTGGGTGGAGAGAGGCACTATGGGAGTAAAGTGTCTTGCCTAAGAACGCAACACAGTGCCCTGGCCGGTGCTTTAACCCGGATCACCCAATCCGGAGTCCAGCACACTAACCATTAGTCCACCTTGCCTCCCCTTCTTAGTATTACGCACGCCACCGATGTGTGGAATAGCGCCAAGTTTTCGCCTTGCTACGCCGCCCACTTTCTTCTACTGCCCTGCCTACTTTTGTCTGTGAATTCCAACCGTCGCCCTGTCGCGTATAATTCACAACTCGCTAATTACATTAGGATTGTTGTTGAATGAAATGTGGAATAAATGGTCAGTAGAAGAGAAATTCAATAAAAGTTAGGTTAAAAGAAGTGTTTGTTATTTTTTTAAGTGGTGGTGTCAAAATTCTGGTCCTGAATTTACATTTCAGTGCGAAAAAATATATTTAACCAAGATCATCGTTCAAGCGTGGTTCAAATGAGCAACTGTAAACAACAGTGGCGGCAAAGAGACTCAGCACACGAGCCACAGGAATTTCTGGAATTTGTCAACAAAGTGGGCGGGGTAGAAAGGCGAAACAGTGCTTTCAATAAGCACCGACGGCCGACGAAAAGTGTCGGCTACTTTGCTCGGAGAAGTCGGCTACTTTTTCCCGTAAATTGAAGAAACTAGAGAAAGATCCTTTAAAACCTTGTTGATGCAGTCGGCTACTCTATTCGAACTAGCTGCCTACTTCAAATTTTATTGAAACCCCTGGCGAAAAGTTGGCCCGATTCCACACATTGGTGGCGTGCGTAGTAAAGACTATCTCCAATACCACACAAACCTTTGGGTTGCTTGATAATTATACCATCCACATCTCTTTGTATTGTGGGCTTTGAAACTACTCTACTTCCATTAGCAGTTTTGAGCTCAATCTTTGAAGACTTTACTTGTTTAACTTTTACAGTTTTCTCCTCATCAGTTCTATCTCGCGTCCTAATTTCTTTTCTTGGTGACCTCAACAATGGTTTCACATTTGTTTCCTTTTTAACGTCAAGACGTTCTTTAACACTACTTCTGACACTCTCCTTAACTGGTTTCTCAACATTTGATTTGACTACTTTTTCCGCTCTGCTACTCCTAGTTTTCGAGTTTGACCTTGAGCGAGAACGATAATACCTTCTTTCTCTGTCTCTGCCTTTGTCACTAGAAATCCTGTTATGTTTTCTGTCTTGACGACTGTCATTTCCTCTGAGGGTTGGTGGTGAGCGTGATCTTCTTTTAGTAAATCTTTCTCTAGATCTGTCTCGCAAGCGCTGATCTCTGAATCTGTTACGGTATGAACGCGACAAAGTATGAGATCTTTCTGGGGAACGAGAATGTCTTTTTCTGTCATTGTCTCTGGAGTGACTCCTTTTCCTTTTCAAATTTTCTGTGGGTATTTTATTCAAACCTACTTTGGATTTCACTGCTGGTTGGTTCTCCTCTTCTTCCTCAAAATCACTGTCTTCATCCTCAATACTTAACTGATCAAAGTCCATTTTCTCCTCACTTTCAGCTTTTGCCTTGACCTCTGTAAATAAGCCCTTTGATTCCTTCCCTTCAGAAGCCTTAACCTTGCTTCCCTGGTTGACAGCTTTGCCTGATACATTTTCATTGCCTTTCTGAGCCTTATCAATTCTTGGTTCTTTAGTCTTTTCTGCTGTCTTCTCCTTTGGCATTGTCTTTTCCTTTTCCTGAGTGTTGTCTTTTTTAAGTTTTGTTGAAGTCACAGTCTCTGGTTTCTCTGCATTTGGAAGCTTTAAGCTTGGGCTTTTCACAACTATCTGTGAAGGCTTGACATTTAAATTTATAGCTTTGTCAACTTTTATGATGTTCTTTGGTTTTCCTTTGGTTACTGGCAATACCTCTGTCTTAACTTTTTCTGAAGAAATAGTAACACAAGACACCATAGAAGCTTCCTTCTCCTTTTCGTTACGAGTCTCCATAGTCATTTCTCTTCCACTTGCACTTTGATTTTCCTTTATCATTTCGGTATCGTTCCCAACTTCGCCAGCACTTTCATTGTCACTATCTGACTGACTGACAACAATACGCTGTGTAGATGTCAAATGGTGTTCATTTAAACTTTCACTATCACTTTCTTCCCCTTGGTTCAATTCAGTGTTTTCTTCAACTTCGTCATCATCTGCAATTTCCAAATGCTCATCCATGTTGGTGGGCGAAACTAAAGATTCATTCGCTATAGTGATACTGATGTCATTTAAAATGTTGATTTCATTATCTGAGTCCTGCAGCTCATCTTCAAATGTTTCTGAATTATTTTGTAAATTTTCCTCAGTATTAACATCATTATCTTCATCAGACAAAATGTTTTTTACCACATCATCTTCGTCGCTTAAATCGTCGTTGCCAATATCACCCTCATCAATTGAAACATCATTGTCACCAACTTCTTCCTCGTCGGACAAACCATTGTTTTCTTCATCAGTTCCTACATCATTGTTTTCAACATTGTCCTCATCTTGACCTTCATCAGAATCTTCTTTAGCATCCATTTCCTGATCATCTCTTGGAGAATCACTTAGAAACTTTTCCTCGCTTTCTGCAATGTCAACATCTGAAGCACTGTCATTTGCTTCAGAATCTGGGAATGTCCTCTCACTTAAGTCAATTTCCTCATAATCTGTACTTGAAGAGGAGAAGCTTGCCTGTCTTTCTAGAGCGACTATTTGCAAATCAGATTTATCTTCACGGCCAAGACTTACACGCCGAGTGCTGCTTAACTCTGCTACAGATGATCCCTTCTTTGCATAGGAGTTCTACAAAAGAGAAAAACTTTGTCTCACAGACTGTAAACATATGAAAGAAGAAAAAACTCGATTACTAATTCTTTTCTTACTTTTGTGCCTAAGCTCCTCAAGGCAGCGAGCCGCAGTGCTTCTAAATCATCAAAGTCCTCCTCATCATCGTCGTCATCATCACCCACGCTTCTGACAATCCTTCTGTTTTGTTGTGACTTCAAGACAAACATCAAAGATAAAAAAAGTATACACAATTTTAAAGGAGCAAATTAACTTTATTATGACAGTTGTTCTGTGTACAAAGAATATCTTTAAATAAAAAAGTGGCAAAATAACTAAGGTATGAAAGACCAAAGATGTAATAATAAACTCAACTAATGCAAGCCGGATGGTTACATGTATGACTAAGATTATTAGGATGAAATAATATGCCTGGCTGCATTTTATGTAGGTTGCGATCATAGTCCATGTGTCTTAACAAGCGTACAGGTAACTTATTTTGGGTAAGAACAGAAAAAGGAGGACCTTGGCATACACTTTTAAAACTTTGGCACAATTTTGGTATGGGATGTGCATGGAATACACATCCAACCCAACTCGCCACCAAGCAAAGTCACCTTGGCTCATGGATTAAAGAACGAGGAATACACCAGTTTTGGTGGCGAGTTGGTTGGTGGCGAGATTCCCTGGTGGCGAGGTGACCGGATACCCCTGGGTAATATAAATGACAGATTTTTTAGGTCTATTGGGTAAGCTTGTAGTTGACCTTTCTAAGCAACTTTTATTTAATAACCACAGTCCACAGAGACTAAGCCAAAGAGTTTCCTTCCGGGAGTTTTGATCTGTTCTACAGCAAAGTGCACATGCATGGAAAATATGAAAGTACATGTAGCTAGAGTGGAAAATATAGAGCGAATAAACTAGCTACATTAAACAAGTTTATTGAGGTCACATTCATCACCTATAAATAGCGAACTCAATCCAATTTATCAGTTAGATGGGAAAACACTTAGGGAAGAAACAGTGAAAAGAAACACCACTTTAAGTCCCTTAATCCCATAAAACAATAAGCTTCAGTTTGACAACAAGATTTGTACAGAACGCGCATGCAGGTAACCTCACCTCATATTCGTTAGCGACATCAACCCGATAAACATCCCGCCTGAAAACGTCGTAATCATTCTAAAAGTAATAAAAGATACATGAAAACAAGGTCCTGACGTCTCAACTAAGCCAAATTATATCAATATTGCCTGTTGTTCTGAGCAAAATACCTGCTCTACGGCGTCCATCTTGGAAATTTTCGGTTTTGTCTCTCCTGCGCAGAAAAATGCGCATCATTTGCTAAGAAAAACCGCTCGCAAGTAGGCGCGGAAAAAGGTATCTTGGCAATTTTATTTCCTGCAAGAATAATTTAGCGGGACATTTATCGGTATAAAAGTATATTTCATTTCACGTGATTCACATAAACGTCCTTGTACTGTGTGATCAAAGCCTTGAGGGCTGGCAAAGTTGGGGGGAGGTGGGGTGGGGGAGGAGGAACTGTTTTAGTGACCAAAGAACCCCACCCACCCCCTCAAGGACCCTTTCTATCCACCCCAGAAAGGAGTTTAAAAGTGAAATGTACATACCGTAAAATTCCGGTTATAAGCCCTGGGCTTATACAACTTCGTAAGGGGTTTTGGGTAAGCGGCGGGGCTTATATCCGGGGGGCTTATAAGCGGAATAAAAAAATGTTCCGAAACGAGCCATCGAAATACATTTTTGAGTTAAAAAGTCAAAATAAAGCAACATTAACCCTGTTCAGTACTGTCATCCAGCAGAGGGGGGCTTATATCCGGGGAGAGGGGGGGGGCTTATACTTATAACCGGGTGTAAAGTTTTGTTTCCAGTTAGATGGGCCTATAACCAGGGGGGCTTATAAGCGGGAGGGCTTATATTTTATGGTATGTCAATGTCGGGGTCTTTTTCTCGCCAGCGGTAATTGATTCATAAAAAAAAATATCCAATAATATTATGCAAAGAGATTTCAGCATTATTGGGCTCCCAGCTCTCAGTGCGTGCATCAGCACCTGTTACGACTGTTATGTACATGTAGTGAGTGTGTATGGTTAGTTTATATAACTTATTTTACCTCATTGTGGACTGCATGTAAACCCAGCAGAACCAAATCAGGATTACTTTAGGGATGGACCATTAATTTTTATTTTGAGGCAGGAAGGGGTTGGACAATTACCAAAAACAAATCATGCACAACTAAAAGTGAAAAGAATTATGCACAAGCACTAGACAGAAAAAAAATCAAGCTAAAAAAAAATTGCCCAACCAAGCCCCCCTAAAAAAAGTGGCCCATCCCTTAGTGGGGATGTTGATTTTCACTAAATTTCTACTTCTGGGGTAGAGAGGCCAAGCATAGGTACACTGTACCTAGGCCGTGACCTACAGGTGGTCAATTACTGGTTTGTTAGTTCCAATCCTAAATTTAGAGCAGTTTGCAATGCTTTGGGTTTGGCTGTCAGAAAACAAACTTTCACGCAAAATTTTCAATACAGTTAATATTATTTCAGTTATTTCCTGTCAAGGTGGGATCTGTGGTGTATAATGGTAAAGAGGTGATAGTTTAGAAACTCATAAAAGCGGACCTTTATTTGCTTTCAGATGTGAAACTATTGTCTGAATGCTTCAACATCATTGGTCTGTTTACAAAATTCATTGTTATTGCCATTCATTGTGATTGGTTAATTTTCTTCCAAGTAGCCTTGTTAGTTGCAGTGCGATGTATACAGAACATGGTCCATCCCTGTGCTTGATTGTAGTCATTCATGGACTACATCAACACAATGGATTGTGCATGTGTTTGTTTACATTCCACTGCATTGGCTTCGTATCATCAGTACTTCTTGGTGTGAATATCTTAAAGTCAACCTTAGTTTGCAACAAATCTAAAAGAACGGTAAAACTCCACATACCCCTGCGACCCATTATCACTGGCAAAAGCCTCTAATATTGCTTGGATAGTAGGAAGTGACTCCCAGTCCATTTACACTTAGTTACAATTTTGTTTCTGAAAATTGGGGGTTATCCACAAGGTGGTCCATGTACTAGGTCCACAGGGTGGTCCATGGACCCGAGTCCACAGGGGTGATCCATGACCAGGTCCACAGGGGTGGTCCTGGGACCTGGGTCCACAGGGTGGTCCATGGCCAGGTCCACTGGGCTGACCGGGGTGTTCCATGGACCTGGGTCCATGTTTTTTATACATCCTTGTATGGGCACATGTATAGTTTTCAGTTGTGTAGAAAAATAAATAGCAAATATTGCAAATGGTGTTGATTTTAATTTAACAATTTTCTGTTCTTCCCTGTGCTAATCAATACATTATTTACCAGGGTTTTTAAGATTTCAAGTTTATAATCATGTAAAGACTTCACAATGATATGTACATGCAAGCAGTTTGACTACATTGATTACAAAAAAAATCATTAGGCTTTCAAATATGTGCAAATACCACACAATCTATCACCTATTTACATTACAACACACAGAACTGATGTGACTTTACCTCACTTTGCACATCAAATCACTTATTGGCTTATCAAAATATATTGTTACAAAATAATATATTTCTAAACTCTTTTGTTCTTAACTTTTGCTTGGCCAGATTTTCGCTGTAGAAAAATAAGTTATGTTTATTATAAGGTGCAGCAATTTACCAGAAATTGCAATATTATCGTTCAAAAGGAAGTTCAATTTCTTTAAAGCAAATCCACATAGCATGTTTAAGTCGCGAAGATGACACACACCCAGTATTTTGTGATTTATCCACTGCAGCTGACACAGGCCTCAGGGTTTTTAAGGGAGCAAGCAATAGCCTCTTCTTTCTGTCCTTTCGTCATGGTTGGTTTCTTGAGGGATTCCTGATCCACTGTAAATTGAATTGCATTTGCCGCTGGACGTGTACGCAGGTAATACATTCCAGTCTTGAGACCCTGGAAGATTTTTTCAAAGAAATCGTTAAATTAGAAATGACTACAGCAGTTTGGATTTACCCTAAGCCCTGGCTAGCATCATTGAATTGTATTCTTGGGCAAGACTCTTTACTCTCACTCAGCACAGGAGTATAAAAGTAAAAAAGAATGGTACTGGCAAAATGCTAATGCAACCTGCCAATGTGCTGGAGGGCAGCCTGCAATGCACCACAGTGCATGAAAATGTGAATTTCAGCTTACTTGCCCAGGGCAGTTGCCTGATTACCTCAGAGGACTTTATGATTTCATTGGCTGTTGCCTGGGAGCTTATGGGCAAGTCAACATGTTAAGTTATCTAACTGGCAGATGTCCTGGATGACTGGACATTAAGTTTTTCAGAGCACTGGACTAGCTAACACCGCCAAAAGATAAGAGTCCTGGTTACTTCATGCTATATAACACTGAGTTGTGGCTTGAGTGTCGCCTCTGGCACCAAGTACCAACATGTATTGACTTACCTTTCTCCACCCGTAGAAGTGCATGCTTGTCAGTTTGCCAGGGTTGGGTTCAGCAAAGAACACATTGAAGGACTGGCTCTGGTCAATGAATGCTCCTCTGTCGGCCGCCATATCTACGAGAGTCCTCTGGGAAATTTCCCAAACTGTTTTGTACAGCGGCTTAAGATCATCTGGGATCTCCTCAATATGCTGAAAGATTGAAAAGTAAAGGTCACTTAATTGGAGTAATGTGTCACCGTAATAGTAAAGAAAAGCCATTTCAAGGTCTTAGAATAAAATTCTCTTCTTCCAGAATTTGACAAGTTAAAATTTCCTGGCTTTTCTGTGACCTTGAAAACTATTTCCCTGACTTCTTTCTGACCCATGGAAGCCATTAACAGGATCAGGGGGTACCCTCTGGGTTCTTTAAAATATCATTCTCCTTCCCAGAGCCCGCTATCCATTGGGACTGTACCAAGATCAAGACATCGGGCCGGTCCCAATTTTCAAGCATACGCAGAGTACTCTTCTGTATTTTCAGCCAATCAGATTTGTCAGATTTTACAATGAGTCTGTGAGTCTTAAACTTCCGGTGATGGAGTCGGCCAGAGTTCTCGATCCTTGGCACAGTCCAAATGGATCGCGGGCTCTGGGGGTGAGAAAATGTGTTACATTTATTCTTTATCAGTAAAAATAAATAAATACCTGAATAGATCCATTAGCAGCCACCAGTTTGTTTTTTAATGTTTCATTCCACAATCCTCTCTCAGTCAAGTCCTTCAGAAGATGATGGTTTACAACCTACCAAAATAAAAGATGTTCTTCAGATTCAAGGCTTGTTTAAATAGGAAGAGGATGAGGAAAAAAAAACAAGGCCCAATTAATTTTCATGGCAAGTAGTCTCTGCTTATGAGAGATGAATTTTTAGATAGAATCTATCAAGGGTGGAGCCACAAAAAGCTAAATGTATCAATTTAGATGATTGTGTTGACCAAGGCATTGTTTTTTTAGAAATGTCTGGGAAAAGAACATGTCTGTTTACAAAAGGTATCCATGTACCCATATGGCACTGCTGTGTCAATCAGTCAAGATTATACTGCTATCGTTCCATTATTTTCCATAAATTGAATGCTAAAATACCTGAAATTCTCCCGAGAGAACACGTCTTGAGTAGATGTTGCTTGTGTAAGGCTCAAAAGACTCGTTGTTACCAAGAATCTGTGCAGTGGAAGCTGTTGGCATGGGTGCCAATAATAAGCTGTTCCTTAATCCATACCTTTAAACAACCAAAACATTAATAATTTGTCTCTGCTACACAGCAAGGTTTGTGGGAGGTGCAGTCACCTAATGGTTCGTGCGCTGGACTCAGGCCAGCTCACATGGCCCAGGTTCAAGTCATGGCCAGGTCACTGTGTCGTGTTCTTGGACAAGACACTTTACTCTTAGGTATATAAATGGGTAGTCTACTGCTGGGGGGTAACCCTGCAGTGGACTAGCATCCCATCCAGGGGGGAGTAGAAAACACTCCTTGTCCCTTCATGCTACAGAAACTGGCCTGATGGGCCACTAGACTTGAATGCAGACTTACCTAACACAGCAAGGTTTGATACAAAGACTAAACCTGATGAGATACGCTAATGACTATACTACTGTAACATTCTCAAGACAAGCCCTGGGCTTGTATTTTCTCAGTGGCGCTTCATTGCATGACCCTAGTCCCTGTTACGCTAAATTGGTACATTGTTCTTACTTTTTAATATCTGCTTTAAGTGCTGCCCAGTCCCACAGATCTGATGGTGTTACTCCCCAGAGATCGTACTGAAGTTTCTTTAAAAGAAAAGATGGAGAAGTATTACATTAAAATAAATTTACTTTACTAGGCGTAGCAAATTCTATTTTGCAAAAACACATTAGATGTCACTTTTTTAAATGAGACTACATCTATTTGAGACATCTCTGTTATGAAAACAAAGAAATGTACAATGTATGTATTTTTTATCATTATCATTGTCATAAAACTGAACTGAACTTTATTTACCCTCCCAGATTGTAGAGTAGCTTTGTCATGGCTATTATCATCTCCAAGCATTTTGCACCCCAACATTTGCAGTACAACGGGCTACACAAGGAACTTTGTGCTCTTCTCTTTATGACAAGAACATCTAACTACATATTTGCAGATGTCATTGCAAAGGCAGCATATTCTCCTCAGTTATTTTTAAGACCCTGAATGTTGGTCCAGTCTGGGGCTCAAACCAGAGACCTCCCGCAAGGTAGCCTGGCACTGTACCAGCTGAGCTAACTGGTCGGTGGTTCAACATGATCACTATCCTTAACATCATTTTTTTTCCATTCTATTGACCATTCTGAGTTAGTGGGTGTTGCTATTATATTCATGAGCAATATGAAAAATAAATGGTTAAATTGATTTGTACCCCTTGGCTTGCAGGAGATCCTTCATATGTTTCATAAACTCCCTTTTCTTTGGCCAACTGGCAGGATGCCTAAAAAACGTAAACACATTGATTAGAAAACACAATTTTCAGTACATTTTATATGCACATCTCAGTGATAACAACAATTTATTTTAGTTTGATTTATCTACAGATTTACTCGATTAAGCACCATTTTTTATTTACATTTGTAAATAACCAGAGAGAGATGGCAATATGAAAATGTAGCCTCTTCAAACTGAAAAACCTTAACATAGAAAATATTTGAGGCTCACTTAGTTTGAATTGTGCCATGCTTTGGCTCCTCAAACAATTTTACTAAAGATGCTTCAATTAAGTGTGAATGAATACGGTGCTTATTCGAGGGCAGCTCTCTTTTTAATATTCTTGCTATCATATTCAGTGCTTAATAAATCGGGAAAATAGAGTGTGTTCCATAGAAACCCAGTTTTTTGGATGATGAAACAACAAAAATAGCCAGAGTACTATTAAAAAGAATTAAATTTAATATGAACAGAACTTACTGTCAGTGCACCATAATAAATTGTCTCGAATATTTTCGTGTTCAATTCTCGGGCTTCAGGGCTTTCAAATGGATATCTCATAAGAATGAATGCATCAGCCATTCCCTGCAATTGCAATAACACCATCCTGCTGTGAACTTTGGTTGCCTTAAACAGTTATCTCAATAAGTCCCTGCTCAAGCCAACTGGCCAGCTCAACACTGGTTTCTGCGGTATAGAGTGACTCAAAATACTTCATCTACTCCCCCCTGGATGGAATGCTAGTCACGGCAGGTTTCCACCCAGCATCAAGTCCCCAGTACCCATGGGAGGCGTGGTGGCCTAATGGTTAGTGCGCTGGACTCCGGATCGGGCGGTCCGGGTTTGAGCCCTGGCTGGGGCATTGCATTGTGTTCTTGGGCAAGATACTTTACTCTCATAGTGCCTCTCTCCACCCAGGTGTATAAATGGGTACTGGCGAATTTACTACTGGGGGTAACCCTGCGATGGACTAGCATCCCATCCACGGGGGAGTAGCAATACTCCTAGTCGCGTCATGCTACGGAGACCGCAATAAGCTCTGGCCTGAAGGGCCCCTAGGCTCATATACAGACTTTACCTACCCATTTATACACCTGGGTGGAAAAAGGTACTAAGAGAGTAAAGTTTCTTGCCTAAGAACACAGTAAAACAACCATAGCCAGGGCTGAAACCAGATAGCTTGATCCTTGTTCAGCGCCCTGACCATTTGGCCACCTGGCCTTATCTCCATCATGTCAATAAAATCCATGTGAAAAAATTAAGGTATTGATGAGTCAGCGACACAAAGTACTTTGAATTTTCCCCCCAGTTTTCTAAGGAGTCCAACCCGTGAGAATACCAGTGAATGATTTGGTCAATTTGTCAACATGTTACCTGTACTCCAATGCCAATAGGTCTGTGCCTCTTGTTTGATTTTTCAGCCTGATAAAACAAAAATACATGTAAATAAATAAATAAATAAATGCAAAACCCAAAGAAATGAACAAAATGTAGATCAATATTGTTTGTTTGGGCTAAAAGCTTGTGGGATGATTAAAGCATAACTTGTTTAGAGGTGATCATGAATGCTGCTGAACATTAACTTTGGGCAAATGGAAAGTGGACGCTTCTACTAAAGGTTGGCTGTTTAATAGGGGTTAATCAGAAATTAGTATAAGGGTTGTAGAAACAACACCTTATTGCTACGATTAATTCAAAAGATCGTCGCAACCTGGAAACGAAATTTCTTTTTGAAAGAGCTGCTTGTTGACTTCATTATTTGTTAGGTTGTTAATTTGGGAAGTTCATGAAGGAAATGCAAATATTCAGAGGAATTATGAAACGTAGAATGAGTGGGCATAGACAAGCATGGTTTAGAGAGGTACGTTCGCTAAAAAACTCTCATGCGGGAAACCACGGATTAAAAATTGATGTGAAATTCACAAGTTCCATTTACAAAAACAAGAAACAAAGCTATCACAACATACCTCCTTCACTGGATAATAGTTGATATCAATAATCTTGTTTAGGTTGCGTGTCACCACCTGTCACACAGATAAAACAGATCAACCTTTTATTTAACTATTGCTATACATACACTAAATCCAGGGTTCGTATAAAAACGTAATTGCAACCCTTTTCCAAGGACCACCTACCAGGAATGTAATTTCACAGATGATATAAAAATTATACCATTAACGAACATTCCCAGTCCAAACTAACAAGTTTTTATGGCTTCAAGCGTTTGCTCCATCTCCCTTTCTACATTTTTCAGTTGATCACTTGTCTTTCTCTTTATTAGCTGCTTTTACACCTGAGTTTTACAGTGTTTTAAAATGCTTCCCTATGAAAAGAATATCAAAGTCTATGCAAAGCAATTTACTTTCAACCCCACTACATTCCAAGTTGAAGAAAACTCAAGGGCTTACACAGATATTCAAGGATTTTTAAAATGGAATTCAAGAACTTTTCAAGGACTCACCCCTCAAATTCAAGTACTTTTCAAGACTGTACAAACCCTGTAAATCAGTAACAACCGTTTTTGGGGAAACTCATTTTTGTGTCTGTTTACCTGGGTGACCTCAAAGAGTTTTTGGAAATTAAACTCTGCTGGAGTTTTGTCATCATAAGTTACAACAAATTTGTTAAGTGCAAGTGAGGCCAAGTTACAGACGGCAACCTGCAACAAAAGAGCAAAACATTTCACATGCATATGTTTTAACAGCTGTTGATCACCCAAATTCCCCAACAACTAAATGAAACAACCTCAAAACAATAGCAATCTTCAAGTTAGCCATGATGGTTCGGTTCGCTCACCAGTTGCTTTAAAGATTGGTAATCAGATCTCAAAAGAACCACAGCTAACCTACCTAAGTGATTCTACTTGGGTACCCTGTAGAAGATCCGTAATTTATTGAGAGCAAGAATACTTTTTTAATCTTCCACTTGTTCATTGGACAAGTACCACTAACGCTTTGGTTGTCCAAAAGTGAAATGCAATTGTCCTTACTTGTGGCCAAGAACAAGATCGTGTTATTCCCATTACTCACTTGATGTGTATACCACAGTTGGAGGACTTAGACTTCGCCGATGATCTGGCTCTTCTCTCACATAACCATGACCAGATGCAGGGCAAGACCACCAGATTGGCAGCAACATCAGAAAGGACTGGTTTAAAGATCAACAGGGGTAAATCAAAGGTCATGAGGATCAACACTACCAATGAGAATCCAATCACAGTAGGAGGAGAGCAGCTAGAGGAGGTGGACTCGTTCACATACCTTGGCAGTGTTATTGACAAAGAAGGAGGTACAGATGTAGATGTAGGAGCAAGAATTGGCAAGGCAAGGGCAGCGTTTAACATGCTCGGAAACATCTGGAAGTCCAAGGAAATCAGGACTGAAACCAAGCTTCGCATCTTCAATTCAAATGTTAAATTGGTTCTCCTTTATGGGTCAGAGACGTGGAGACGAACAAAAAAGGCACTACAGAAGATCCAAACATTCATAAACAGTTGCCTGAGACGTATCCTAAACATCTGGTGGCCTGTGAAAATTCGGAACGAAGAGCTGTGGCAGCGAGGTGATCAAGAGCCAGTAGGAAGACAGATGCTAAAGAGGAAATGGGGCTGGATTGGCCATACCCTGCGGAAAGAAGCAAGTAACATCACTCGCCAGTCCCTGACCTGGAATCCACAAGGGAAGAGAAGGAGAGGGCGACCCAAAAATAGCTGGAGACGCGACACGGATACAGAGCTTAGGATGATGGGCTACACCTGGAAAGAAGTTGTGCGAGCAGCCCAAGTTAGAGTTCGCTGGAGAGCTGTTGTTGATGGCCTATGCTCCACTTGGAGCGACGGGCCTAAGTAAGTAAGTAATCAGATCTCAAAAGAACCACAGCTAACCTACCTAAGTGATTCTACTTGGGTACCCTGTAGAAGATCCGTAATTTATTGAGAGCAAGAATACTTTTTTAATCTTCCACTTGTTCATTGGACAAGTACCACTAACGCTTTGGTTGTCCAAAAGTGAAATGCAATTGTCCTTACTTGTGGCCAAGAACAAGATCGTGTTATTCCCATTACTCACTTGATGTGTATACCAGTATACCAGTCTCAACAAAACAGTGTCCAAGACTGGTAAGTTTATGATTAAAATAAACAGAAATTTGCTGAAATCAGGTTAGTTAATAAGGTCTAGCTGATGCTTGGGCAACTCAGAACTCAATGAAAAAAAAATCCCCTGCAAGTACCGGTAAATTCCACTTGTCCTGTCCGAAAAGTGCTTTTCGAAATCCACTTGTCCGAGATCAAAATGTACTTGTCTCGGACAAGCTGATGAGTGGAAAATGTCTGTCTGATATTTATTGTTACTCAGGTCCAAAATTTCATCAGCATATTTTGGAAAAGACACTTTTCATGCAAACTAACAAGTGATCACAAAAGGAATGGCTACCATTTTTAATTCACAAGATAGCTATAAGTTAAATATAAATAACTTAATTATTTGCAACTCACTTCATCTGGACTGCTGTATTCGACAATTTCAGTGCAAAGATTGCTGCATTTGATGGTCCCAACATTCTAAAAGTGAAATAAACAGTCCATTTGAGGTGTTACAGTAAATTGATGCAATTGAATATTAATTCAAAAAACATATCTTTTGTTTTAGTCCTGAATGAAAGAAAGAGTAGAGGGCATCAAATAACGTCAAAACCTAAAATGTTTATATAACGCAAAGTTTGACATGGACGAGTGCACCCAGAATAACTATGGAGTCACCTTAAGAACCCAAATAGTCTAAAAACCTACTAGTAACTAACTTGGAAAAATACAGGTTCTTATATGCCAGTTTTTACTGAACCTCACTCACTCACCTGCTGATTACTTTTTCTGTTGCACGCATCTTTGTACAGCATGTACGGCGTGCCTGTCTCTGTCTGCGCTTCTAAGATTGCAAACCACAGCTTCTGAGCTTTGATTTGTCGGCGAAACTTTCCTTGTTCCTCATAGCTGTTCCATAAAGAAACTGAGATCTTATCTTCTTCATAACTACATAACTTCATTAATTATTATTATTATTATTATTATTATTATTATTATTATTATTATTATTATTATTATTATTATTAGTTACAGTATACCAATAAAATTCAAAGACTTTCCTACTAAGACTACAAAATTGATCTGGTATCTAGAAATGACTTAGCCAAGTTGTTTCCCCTCAGTCAAAAGCTACAAAATTAGTTGCCATTTCCCTTGTATTTTGTTATCAACCATAGCAGCCTTTCAGAGCTTCCAACTAAGTAGCATAAATTTAAGGCCCAAATTCTTTCCCTCCTGTTAGGCATGAAAGTTTAATGACAAGCCTGCAATAAATTATGAACTGTAGTAACATACCTTTCATAAAGCTTCTCGAATTTTTCTCCCCAGCAATCTTGTAGCCCTGGACACTCGTTGGGGCACATGAGGGACCACACCCCATCACTCTCCACGCGCCTCATAAACAGGTCAGGAATCCAGAGAGCATAGAACAGGTCACGTGCACGCTAGAAAGGAAAATATAACAATTTACATCAGCAAAATCCTGGCACATTCTAGGGAACAGTAAATATTAAAAGCCTGCCTTTGGGCTTGGAGTTTCATCAGGCCAGAGTTTATTCCAGTTTCCACATCATTAAACAACTAGGAGTATTTCTACCCCACCCTCATTGCTGGGATGCTAGTCTGTTGGATGGTTTTGGGCTCATTTTTACCATTTTCTTTGGGAGAAAACCTAATAAACATCATTTGCCATGAATTTCCATGACCCACGTTTAAATTCCATGACTTTCCAGGCCTGGAAAATGAAACTCTAAAATTCCATGACTTTCCAGGTTTTCCATGACCCGTACAAACCATGGAGAAGCCACCTTGAAATCATAACCACCTCATCTTGAAATCATTCAGCCACCTACTTTTGCTGCGACAAATGGCAACTCTGTAGCTTTTTGTTGAATAAATTGGGAAAACCAAAAATGTTCTAGATTATGTACCTGCTCTTCTTTGCCTGTGTTTTTTCTCAAGTCCAAGAAATCAAAGATGTCGCTGTGCCAGGGTTCAAGGTAAATAGCAAAGGCTCCAGGTCTCTTATTGCCTCCTTGGTCAACGTACCTTGCCGTGGCATTATAAACACGCAACATTGGTACAAGACCATTTGAAACTCCATTGGTCTGGTTAAAATAGAAAAAAAAAAGACAAACCCCTTTAGTACAAGTCAAAGTAGGTAAGGTAAAGTATGAGCCGAGTGGCCCATCAGGCCAGAGCTTATCGTGCTTTCCGTAGCATGAAGCAACTAGGAGTATTTCTACTCCCCCCTGGATGGGATGCTAGTCCATTGCAGGGTTACCCCCAGCAGTAAATTCACTGGCACCCATTTATACACCTGGGTGGAGAGAGGTACTATGAGAGTAGAGTGTCTTGCCCAAGAACACAACGCAGTGCCCCGGCCAGGGCTCAAACCCGGACCAATCGATCCGGAGTCCAGCGCACTAACCATTAGGCAACCATGCCTCTCTTACCAAGTCAAAGTAGCACACTTTTAATCTGAACTGATATTTTAAACACAGGGCTCAATTTAATGTAACATTTCAGTCAACCAGCAAAAACTTACCAGTACCTATGATTTCTCACCAGGCTTGGGTATCTGAGCATCCAAAATTTTATCAAAGGGACTAAGACCACACCCTCGAGTGGGGGTATGGGGGTGCATACTCCCCTAGAAAATGTAATAATAATAATAATAATAATAATAATAATAATAATAATAATAATAATACTCTGGGACATGCCAATCCAAACCGATAAGAGATAAAAGCAAACAGACCAGACATAGTGGTGAAAGACAAGAAGGAAAGAACCTGTCTGCTTATCGATATGTCCATCCCCACAGAGAGGAACGCCTCCTTGAAAACAATGGAAAAACTCACAAAGTACAAAGATCTTGAGATTGAAATCGAGAAAATGTGGGGAATGAAAACAACAACTCAACAACTGTCCCAGTGATCATTGGAGCTTTTGAGCTTGTCAAGAAGGGAACAGAACACTACATCGGCAAGATCCCAGGCAATATTAGAATAACAGAGCTACAGAAGACCGTCTTCCTTGGGACCGCTCACATACTTAGGAGGACTCTATCCATCAAGTAATCCAGCAGACTTATGACTGCCCTAGGCTCACGGATTGAACTCAGCACCATAAGTTAAAAGCGGCAAGACTTTAAGGACTAAAAATAATAATTAATAATAATAATAATAATAATAATAATAATAATAATAATAATAATAAAAACAATCTTTAAAGAGGAAGCACCCATTACGTAAATACGTGGTTTTCAGGGAGGTCCTCCATAGAAATAAAAAAGTATTAAAATCTAAAATAGGAAGTACAAATGTCGCAGATCTAAAATAATACAATGACTGAAACTATGAAAACTACCTACTGTCCTAAAAACTAATTACAAATAGTTATCTATTAACAATATGTCATACAACTAAAAATATTCGTTTATCATTTAAAAATGTTATCCTTTAGGAACCTTGTAAGGTTTTTCTCAAAAATTGTGCATGGCATTGGCTTTCTTAAAAATACTGGGAGAGACATCCAGTCATTTGTAAAATGGAAGTAGGACACTCTCTTTCCACTTTCCGTTTTAGGTTTAGGCAGTCTAGGTAGGTAGCCATGTCTAGCGTTGCAGCCATGTGAACTTCTTAAGGTTACACAATACCTTCAGAGGGCTACTTTTGTCGAAAAAATTTTTTTGGGACTAAAATAAAAGTTTGCTATAAATCTAACATTTCCCCAAAAATGAAAGTAAAATCTTAAAACGCGCGCGAGTTATTTCGAAAAGAAGGTTTTTTAATAAAAGTTAATAAATCAGTTTGGTGTCATAATCCTCATAGCGCGTTGATTCCCCGACAATGTTTTTGCGCGAAACGGCCTCATCCGCGAGCTCTTATTACGAGGACCTCATTAGCAGTTTTTGTTTACATGTGATTTTGCTTCTCTTCCATTCTCGATATCACTCGTTTCTCGTTATTGGCCTTGTTGAGGTCGTGAAACGAATTAAAAAAAAAGGGAGAAAAGTTCTTGGACAGCACAAACATCGAAGCCAGGACCTAAGAAGAAGACAAAAGCAGAATTTGCCGAAAGCAAGAAGAAAATTTGGCCAACAGTGACGAGTGATCCTTCGAACAAATCGAACTACCCATTGATACCTCATTTCTGTTCTCTTCTCCGTATATTTTTCTTGGTCTTTCCAAATCTATCGCACGCTGAAGTTCGACAAAGAGAATGTACATGACTCAGGTCACACTATTGCTGCCTTTGAATTCCCGCGAACATCGGTTCGCTCACTGTGAACGGTAGGGGTGCCATCATTTCATTGGCCGGCGGCATATCCGTTTGACAGAAGGTCGTAACTTGTTTAAAAATCTTCAAATGGCGAAAACTCGCAATCGTTTCTCGCGAGAATAACATGTCTTTGAACGAATTAATAGGGTATGTAGAGTTGACGGATTCTAACGAAATTTGGCAAGAACATTCACTATGCATCGAGGAACAAAAGGGTGTCGGGGATTAGCTTTAATTTAGATATTTCTCATTTTACGGCCGCGAACATAACGGCGTCGGCAAATTATTTGCTACTAAAACTTTACAGGTCTATAAAAAGATAACCAATAAGAATTAAGAAAAAGCCTGACACCCTTTGAGAGATTGATACTTGCTGATTAACATTGTGCAGTACTTCTGCAGTAGTGGTGGAGTTTGATACCCGATTAATTCGGCGGAATGACACTCGGTCGTTTTCGGTTTATCGGCTTCTTTCTTCTCAATAATGGCTCTGCCAAACAGCAAATATTTTTTTTCGAATTCTACAGTTCTTTACCTTTTTATTGATATATAGTTTGTGGTGGTTTACTTTTAAGCAACGCGCGTACGAATTTTTTTCCGAAGGATACCCTCAAAGGTATTGTGTAACCTTAATGTTGATTTAAAACTTTCAAAATGTTGCGGAATGTCTCCTTTGATTGCATTTTGTATGGCGGTACATCGGTTATTGGTACATCAGTTATTGCAAGTCTTCAATAGCCTGTTTTCTGACCCACTCATTTTTACTGACTTTGTCTGAGTAGAAAATCTACCTCAAGTAGTCTTCTTACCCCAGCAATGTAGCTCCCAGCGGCTCTGATGTTGTGTACGTTGATACCAATTCCTCCAGCTGATTTTGAAATTCTAGCACAAGTTGTCAGTGTTTCATAAATGCCGTCAATGCTGTCATCTGTCATCGTCAGTAAGAAACAGCTTGACAGCTGTGGTTTACAAGTGCCAGAATTGAACAGTGTCGGCGATGCATGTGTGAACCACTTCTCAGACATTAGATTGTATGTTTCAATGGCACCCTCGATATCATTTTGGTGGATTCCAACTGAAACTCGCATCAGCATGTGCTGTGGTCGCTCAGCAACTTTGCCATCGATCTTCAGGAGGTAAGATCTCATCAGAGTCTACAAAGATTTAGAACATATTAATTAAGTAGTAAAATGGAAAAGACATTCATTTTTCTAATGGGAGGAAAAGTCTACTACATACCTTAAACCCAAAATAGTTGTAGTGGTAGTCACGATCATAAATGATAGCAGAGTTAAGTCTCTAAAAGGAAAGGAGAACACAAGAATTTTAGTAACCAATACCACGGTATATACATGTATTATTAAGCTAGTCATGGTGGCGGTATATTGTAATTCCTGCATTTTGACTGTGCTTCGCGAGTTCACCCCCTGCCCTCCCTCCCTCTCTGGTAAGTATGAGGTAAGTATCATGGTTCTACTGTTTTTGCAGTGACAGTGCCTGGTGGTTGCCGCTCACAGGGTTGTCATGATTACCCTACACACTCGGCTCTTGTGCACAGGGTTGTCATGGTTATCCTAGGCGCTCAGCTCTTGTGCTAGAGGCTCCACTATCTTTCCAGGCACCTTCCCCAAGCTCATGTACTGTTGATGAGTTTAAAAAAAAATCCTGCACAGCAAAAGCTAGAGATAAAAATTCATGAACAGCAACCTAAAGGTGAAGCTACACAAGGAAAAGATGAAAAAAATTCTTGCACAAACAAGAGACAAAAAAATTCAAGTTCAATAAAAAAAATAATTTCTCCTTACTGGAGTTGAACCCCTGACCTGTGCATGCACCCTCTACCACTAAGCTACAGAAAACTTGCATCAAAATAAGTGAGTTAATGGAAGATCTTTTTTTTTCACTCACATCAGCATTATTCATGATGATTTCAAGAGTGTCCTTTGAGATCAGTGGCGAATGTTTACCATTCTTAGGGTTGACGTAGTTGTAGAGATCTGTCATCACCTCTGTGAAAATATGGATAACAATTTACACAAATGTACTGTATGAATCCACCCAGGTGGAAAATAGGAACCAGCAAATTTACTGCTGGGGGTAACCCTGTGATGGGCTTGCATCCCATCCAGGGGGGAGTAGAAATACTCCTAGTAACTACATGCTACTGAAACAAAAACACTGCAGCCTAATGAGCCACTTTGCTTGAATGCAGACTTTTATAGCTTACCTATGTATACTAATTAGTGCTATACTTGAGATATCAATGGAATCAAGTTTACAGATTTCTTGAAGTTGTTCACTTCAAGTCAACCATGCTAGGAAACTTAATTTTTTCTATCTGGGCAAGTGGTCTCTGCAACACCCACATCAAAACCTACCACTGAAAACCTTCTTGGTTTCTTTGTGAAGATTAGAAACTTCAATCCGGGCAGCAAGGCAGGCGTAGTCAGGATGTATGGTGGTCATAGAAGCAGAAATTTCAGCAGCTAGGGTGTCCAGCTCTGTCGTATGTACTCCTGGGTAGATCCCCTCTATTACTCTCTTGGTAATGTTAAACTGAATCAAAAAAAGATAAGAGATCACACAATTGTCATATCATAGATTAAAAATTGTTACTGGTGATGCGCAAAGACCAATATCTTTTTTTACAATCTGTGTGGCTATGTTTATAAGGGAATGGTCATTATTTAGATGGTGGAGAGGGCTAGTGCAAGTAGGGAGAGGGTCAATAACTTTTATTCTGGGAAAAAGGGGACTGAGGCCACATAAATTTATGTAGGCACATTAGTGAGGGTAGGAGGTGAGTAAGAAAGAGGGTTGGGAGAATTTGAACATAGCCTCCCACCATTTGCACTTCCCCCCTCTAAATAATGATCACGGGAGGCGCGGTGGCTTAATGGTTAGTGCACTGGACTCCGGATCGGGCGGGCCGCGTTCAAGCCCTGGCCGGGGCACTGCGTTGTGTTCTTGGGCAAGATACTTTACTCTCATAGTGCCTCTCTCCACCCAGGTGTATAAATGGGTACCGGCGAACTTACTGCTGGGGGTAATCCTGCGATGGACTAGCATCCCATCCAAGGGGAGTAGAAATACTCCTAGTCGCTTCATACTACGGAAACCGGGATAAGGTCCGGCCTGATGGGCCACTAGGCTTGTATACAGACTTTACTTTTACCTCTAAATAATGATCAGTTCCTAAAAATGTGGTTTATTTAAGGCAGTTTCAGCCATTATTTGACCACTGCTGTAGATCATGGAAAAATCAACATATTTCCCTTTGATATCTATGTATAGCTATATTTCAACCTAGAAGATAATAATAATAATTTATTATTAATAAAAAATAATTTATTTATTGATTTGTTCACTGCACTGCTACATAACCATTTATCACAAAAGGTTTTCAAAACAACACAAAACTTAATTGAGTTCGCACAGAATTTTCTAATCACCTATGCATAAATTAAAAGTACAATGTACACGTGTGCATTTGTGGTTCGCTATTGTGGTATGCTGGCGGTTATAAAATTTCGCGCCTTCTCGGAAAAGATATCACGAATCCTACAGAATTGAGACCTTCAAACAAGCAAAATCTGAAATTCCCTCGATGAGGATCAGTTATACGCCTAATAATTTACTAGGCTTTTGTCGCTCAATACTTATTAGGCTTAAGTCGCTCACAAATCAATATTCGTCGCGCTTTTAAAATCAGCAAGATACGTCGTAGTTTGAAAATAATTGGGCAAAACTTCGTAAATTAGCATCTTATAATTTTGAAATCGCAGCAGCAATACTTAAAATTGTGTGGATATAGATCCAATCATTCAAGGCTGCAAAACATCGGTGGATAGGTGATTGCATGCACGTTAATCGAATTGCGCGCGAAAATCGTCGAAACCTACGTTTAGATGACAAAAATTGCAGATTTGACTGATTTTATGGGATGGAATTACGAAAAAAATTGAAACCTATAGGCGAAACACATGCAATTTGTAGTAATCTATCGATAGCTCGTTCAGTTCGTTGTTCATTTGGCGCCAAAAGGGAAGCCATTGTTCAACTATGTCGATTTCCGATCAATCAGTTCCAACGAGCTTCACAGAACAACTTACCGTACTGACAAACTCAGACAGGCCATAGCATTGTCTTGAGATCCGAGCAGTGATTTTGTCCAGGTGAATCTCCTGACGCTTTTTATCTGGAAGAGAGAAGACGATCAACGTTCAGCGTGCAACAGGTCACAAAATGGCGGCCATGAACCGCCGTCGTTCCAGGGAGAAAACTCAAAACTTACTGCGTTTGACTACGTAGGGATGCGTCGTGTCAGATGAAAGCTCATGCTCTTGATTGTCAGACATGTTGGAAAGAAACTACTAAGCTAAGAACAAAGAAAAAGCGGAATACTAAGGATGAAAATCCAAACCGAAGTTGATCTTGCGCCGAAGTGAGGAAAAGTGAATCGATTTTGGCGCCGAACTGGATTTTGAAGTGCTCAATTTTTCCCGCGTGTTTGTGAAAGCAGCCAATCAGGGAAAGCATGGAACAAAAGATGCCCTAATACGGATAACAATGTGGTTTCCTAGATTCCTTTCCATCCATTATGCTTTCTTTCGTTCTTTTAGAGTCATAGAAAGTACATTTGTGAGAAAGATTGCGTGACGAAGCCAAAGAGCGTCTGCGTAGAAGACCAAATCCACAGTACAATAATCGACTATGACCTATACCCGGGGGGAGGACTCCCATATGAAATGGACGGGGATGCTCGTCGGAAATTTTGAATTTTAACCCCTAAAAGAGACCAATCTGGGTGTAGCCGAACGTTATGCAGACCCCTAAAAGAGTAAATATAACGAATCAAAATTCTTTCTTTTTTGTTA